>CM052437.1:86333837-86358247 GCA_028533085.1 Varecia variegata
AGCGATCCACCCGCCTCGGCCTCCCAGAGTGCTAGGATTACAGGCGTGAGCCACTGCGCCCGGCCTCTCCTTTGGTTTTAATTTAACTATTTTGGCTGGTGGGCAGGTGTTTTTAGAAGCTACAACTTAATGTTCCCCACTATGTTAGTTCTTACTCCATGCCTGCCAGCTACAAGTATGTAAGTATATTCATGCAATTTTATATTTGGAGGCTAGGAAGATTACTGTCAGGCAAAGTGGACCCACTGAGAGCCAGACTTGGCAGGGTTCCATGTATTACCTGGCCTCCATAACACTCTCCCTCTCCAAGAAAGGGGTCTGATGATGCTTTGGGTCCTTGGTTACCAATGCCAGTTTAGACCTCATATATGACAGTCCTTAATATGTGTGGGCATCTGCTTTCTCCACTGTACAGTTTCTGAAGACAATGGCTACAGGTCCCTTTGAGGAGGGAATGGGGGCGTAATGCCCACATACACATGTCATAAGGTCCTTCCTCCTGACAGCTCAATAGTGTCAGTACATGAATTCTGGATCCAAAAACTGGCTCAAATTCAGAAACTAGCCAAAGAGTTGCAACTTTTTATTGGGGAAGCTACTTTTAGATTTCTGATCATCAATCCTTAATTTATTCTGTTTGCATATATTGAGAAATAATTCTTGATGGCTACCCATCTATCTTGTTCGTAGGCACAGTGTGTTTTATTATCTATCTATCTAGCTATCTACATAGCTCTTTATATTTTATATGGAAACCCTGTTGGGAGAGAAAATCTGATGGGGATAAGAATTCAACCTTCTCAACCTTTCCTGAGATTCTGGTACTTTTATAATTAAATCTGATTTTTCTGTCTTCTGGCTTCAGGAGATGGGAGGCTCTTCATATGCTGCCTAGGAGGACCTCTTAGGATTAAATTGCTGATTAATCACCTGAGTCTTTCTTTTTCTCTAAGTTATCTATTTCCCTCAAAATAATAATCCGATTCCATTAGCCTTATAAATACTATTTTGATGTGCTTCTCAAAGCACAATACATTACTTCTATACCAGTGCATTCCCTTCCTGTGCATACCAATTCCTAGTAGTGAATGTTTTAACAAATTTCGCTGCCACAGACCAAGAGGTAGGTGTGCTCTGCCTGCTGCCAGTGAAGGAATTTTTGTTGGCAGCTGGACAACAGGTGATCTGCTTTCTTGGAACACTTCTAGCATCAACTATTGCAGACTGTTTCTAGCTTTGAAACAGAGATTTATGTGCAGGAAATTTATCATGTAGTGCTCTTGGGTTGAATACCTGTGGAAAGGTGAAGAGTGCAGAAATGGATAAAGGGTGACCTTAGGCTATCTTGGAGTCACAGCCCAGGTGAGCTCTGGGTCTCGAAGGGCCCTGCAGAGCTGTCTCCCCACTGGGTGTGGGATGCCTCTGGGGAAGGGGGCTACCTTTAGCAAGGTGGTTCTCTTTATCCCAGGGCAACTGTTGGGAAACAGGAATCACCTGAGAGTTGTCAGCGGCCAACATCCCCCTCAACACCAAGGAAGAAGGATGCTTAGCCCTAAAGCGTGTGTGTGCGGGGGTGGGAGGGGGAGATGAGCTGGGGATTGCAGACCTCCACCGCACCAGCCTTTCATTCAGTGACTACAGTATGTGAGGATAAAGTCCTTTGGTATTTTTCACTCTGCCTTTTGTTCTAAAAATTAACCCTCCTACTTACATTAAGACAAGATAGGTCATTGTAGAGAGAATTTTAGAAAGAAAAAGAAGGACGGTTCAATTTCCTTGAGATTTCACACAACTTTTTGAGGTAGTTGTGTCCCTTCTTGAATGTGTGCCAGGGTGTGGCTTAGAACAAGATGATTTCAAAGGTAAGTTACTCTCTAGATTTTGTATGCTGTCTTTTTAAATATAATTGCATTAAATATTTGGTATGAAACTTTGTGAATCCCTGCAATGTGATAAAAGCTCATGTTTAAATGTAAGCAGAGATGCTTATTCCAAATCCATCTGGAAATATTTCTTACCTCCTTTCTATTAGTCTGAACTGATAGAACTACTAGTTCTGAATGAATGTAGAATACGGTACTAAAAATGAGGGGGATTAAAAATCATGCACACTATCTTCTATTACTTTTATTGTGAAAACAATACAAAATTTTGGTATGGCTTATTTTAAAAGTATTTGCCAAAATAACAGGAAGACATTATATCCACCCCTCCAAAAAAAGGCGGATATTTTTCTGATGCCTGGAGTTTACGGGTGCAAGCCAGCATATATGGATTTATCCTCACAAGTACTGTAGATAACAGAGGTGAAAGTGGCCCTACACCTTATTTGGACCAGTTTTATATTAAAAGAAGGGGAAGGGTTTATTCCTTTTTTCTTTTAATGCAATTGAGTTGCAAACTATCCAGATTCAGTAGGAGGATTCATTTGCATTTGCTCACCTTGGGAAATGATGCTGACTGCTTCCTGACTTCCACAGTGAGAGGTGAACACTTTCATCTCAAGTGCTGTCATGTGTATTTACCCCTCTGAGCATCTTTTAGGTTCTGCCATCAAATCAGCAAGTTGCCTTCAATGCCAATGGTGGTATTTTATCATGTAGCTTCCCCACAGTAAATTCCAATCCTTCCTTTGCTTGGCTGTGACCACCTGTTCTCTCACACCTGTTTCAATTTATAAACCATATGCTGGAGTCACAGCTGAGAACCACTGTAAACATGATGTGATTTCTCATAAATATTTCATAAATTCAAAGTTTCCTGTAATTTGAAAGCCTTGGTTTTGCTGAAAGCCTCACAGAGACTGACATATACTCTTTATTATCATTGTTACGTGAGCAAAGAAAAATGAAGTTTACTACCTTATAAAATAACCTGTGTCAATACTAGAATGGGACTACCTAGTATTTATGCTTTTAAACAATCACCACTAACCCCATGATAAAGTAATTCAAGTACAGTAATTGGTTTGAAATGTACATATGCCCAGAAAATCCAAGGAAATATACATGTTTTACATTGTATTTCCTCTGTAGAACACAAGTCATACCTGCGTTTTATGAAACAAGCAAATATTCAACAAAAAATAAATGTATGCAAATTTATATAATCCTTTTTTTAGAATTTGAATTAAGCATATTTTTATAAATTTTGCTTTTCAAGTAACAGAAAATCAAATTTACTTAAATAACAAGGAAATTGGCCTGGTTTATTAACCAAATAGACAAGAGGTAGATCTGTCTAATGACAGGCTTGGGTTAATTCCAGAATAAAAGAATTGTGAGCAGGATTTTGCTTTTCTATTTCCTTCTATCTCTTTGTTTTGTTTCTGTAGGGTAGGCCTCCCGTTACATTTAGAGAATGTTGTCTGTTTGGTCTTGGTGGTTAAAAACAAAGAACAAAATATATTTAGAGGATGAATGCTGTTATTTCTTGAGCTTTCATTTCTTCCTGTGTAAGACAAGTACAAGAGAATTTCTTGCAGTAGTACCATAAAACAAACAAGGAAACAATGATAAAAATCAAGACAGCAAAGACAAAGAAGCAGCCTCCTTCCCCTACCCCCCACCAACCTGAAGTCTCAATAAACATTTCCTCTCATCTCATTGATTACAATCTGGTGAAATGACCATTTACATTTACAAAAGACATTTTGAACTGAGGAATGGGGTATGCTAAACCAGTCAGGATCTACCCAAGGAATCAATCCCTCTGAGACCACATTCTTTATAATTGGGAGGGGTGAATTTTCTAATGGAGAATCAGAACACTTTTTTAGGGAGAGGGAAAATAGATGTAGAAAGAGTCAGTTTCCATCTGTATCTCTCTCTCTATAGAGAGATATAGATATATTTATATACATGCACAATTGGAATGATACTGTACTATTCTTATTTCTTATACTTGATATTTCATGTGATTAGTTAATAATATCATGTTGTACTAAAAATTGAGTTTTCTTTTTCCTAACTTCCCCCTGAATTCTGTACTATTAAATTCCTTCAAGAGCATGCTCACTTGTCTTGAGCACTGTTTACCATGACTTCTTTTTAATAACACTTTTCCCTCATCTTTGAAAAGTATATGTGCTCATTATGGAAAACTGTGAAGCATAAACATAAAACACAACATAATTATATTTTGATGCATCCTTATAGTCTCTGCTGCCATCTCCATATTTGCAAGCAGTCTTTTTGAGTGTGTACATATACACAGTGGAGTAAATGTTTTATTTTTGTTTCATATCATGAGTATTTGCTAATTCAAAGTCCCAAATCCATGAGCAGTTTGATTATCAATACACTAAACCACAACAATCAGGAAAGAAATACAATCCAGCCTTTTATGAGAGCAAGAATTTCTTAAAGGAAAAATGGCAACAGACCTATGGATATAGATGTTGGTAGAGTTATAATTAAAATACTGCATATCCTTAATATTCAATTGAAATGAGACACCATGCAATAGAGTACAATAAGCATGATGCTTTTTAGAGATTCTAAGATGTGTACTACCAAAATATTAGCAAGAAGGAATGTTGTCATTTAATTATTTTAAAAATCAAATTGATATTAATTGATCAACACTTATGTGCACATATAGTAGTGACATTCATCGGGTGTTGGGTAAGTGGAAAGAGGGCAGAAGGAATGGGTATATTCACACCTAGTGGGTGTGGTATGCACCATTGGGGGGATGGACACACTTGAAGCTCTGACTTGAAGCTCTCCAAAGGCAACATATGTAACCTAAACATTTGTATCCCATTATATGCTAAAAAAATAGAAGTAAAAAAAAATATGTTCATATAGTCTGGGCAAAAGAAATGCACACATTTACCAGTAGTTATATCAAAATGTAAATATGAACACATATGCACACACCCCTTTCCTTGTACTTGCTTCTGCCCTCTGCCACCAACATGATAAACAAGTCCTGATATATACTGTTTAAAGATGACTTAACAGTTCCATGTTAAGATGTTTTCTGTTAAATATAACAAAAAGATATTTATGAGTTGGTTAATTCATTATTTCTATTTTTTATGATACACTGTCATCTCAAGACAGTTAAAGAGCTTAGGTATTGCAAAATAGAATTTTATGCACAATATACACAGGCACATTATAAAAAATGCACATAGAGAACTATAGTTATAAACTGAAGCTGTCTTCTAGACATGGAGATACTAGAAAAGACCGCTTTTTTTCTGACCCTTTTTCTCTTTGCTCCCACAGACCTAAATATGCTAAATGATCTCTTCTATTGCTAGTCCTGCCTGTGGTACTGTGTTATTTCTTGATAGCTTTCCTAAAAGATTTTAAAGTTTTAAAAATTGTTCTTTCATTAAAAACCTCATCATATTACTCAGTTGGAGTGTGCCATCTATTTGCTAATGAAATCCTGAATGATACCAGACAAAGATTTCAGGTGATGGTAAATATTCTGAAGAAAAATAACACTATTGCTCCAATAAATTTCAACTTCCTGAGAGCAGGAACAATCTGTCTTGTTCAATGTGTGTCCCCATTACTTGGCACAATAGCTGTAATATAGAAGCACACATTTTTTTTTTTTTTTGAATAGAAGAACAAACATTTGAATGAAAATATGAGGATTGAAAAGGCACTCAAGTCTTTCAATCTTTTGTTGTGATTTTCAGTAGTGACAAGACATGGCCTTCAAGTTATAGTCTGAAATTATTCTCATATGAATTAAATATTTGTAATCATTATTTGGTACTAATTTAGTTATACTGGGTTGAATGATGTACCCCTTCATTTGCCCCAAATTCACATCCATTCAGAACCTCAGAATGTAACCTTATTTGGAAATAGGGTCATTGTAGATGTAATTATGAGGTCATATTGGATAAAGGTGGCCTGAATTCTATGACTAGTTTACTTAGAAGGAAATTCGGACACACAGTTGATGTGAAGATATACAGGCAGAACACTACATAAAAATGGAGGCAGAGGTCATGCCTCTAACAGTGGTCCCTAATCTTTTTGGCACCAGGGACTGTTTTCATGAAAGATCATTTTTCCATGGACTGGGGAGGGGGAGCGGTTTTGGGATGATTCAAGCTCATTACATTTATTGTGCACTTTATTTCTATTATTACATTGTAATATATAATGAAATAATTATACAACTCACCATAGGTTGGGGACTCCTGTTCTACAAAACAAGAAATACCAAGGATTTCTGGAAACCACCAGAAGCTAGGAAAGCAGCACAGAACAGTTTCTCCCTCTGAGCCCTCACAAAGGAATCCACGCTACTAACCCTTTGATCTAAGATTCTTTCTTCCCTAATTATAAAAGAATAGATTTCTGTTGTCTTTTTTTTTCTCCTATCTTTTTCTTTCAGAAAGAGAGAGAGAGAGAGAGAGAGAGAGACGATTTCTGTTCTCTTAAGCCATGAGTTTGTGGTAATTGTTGTGAGAGCCCTAGAAAACTAATACAATGGTTGATTTATTCTACAAGTATTTATGAAGCACTAACATATGCCAGGCACTAGTCTAGGTAGCAGTGATGTAACAGTGTACAAGATCAAGGAAGTACCTGTCTTTCTGGAGCACATATTGTGGTAAAATGACAGTAAACATAAGTACAAACAAGCGCGGGATACCAGGTCAGGGAGTGAGAGGAGACATAAAGGAAAGTACAGAAGGGTAGGATGGGGAGTTCCTGAAGGGTACTCTTTTATTTGAGAAAATCAGGGAAGATCTTTCTAAGATAGTAATATTTAATGAGACTTAACTGAAATGAATAATCAAAATATATGATGATCTGGAATAAAAGTGTTATAGACCAAGAGAACAACATAACTACAAATGCCTGAAGATGTGAAAAAAGCTCGGTGTTTTTGAAGACAGCAAGAAGAATAATGTGTCAATACTATAATGGATAAGGCAGAGGAAAGGATTTAGGAAAAATAGAGTTGCAATGTCACAGAGGGCCTTTTATACTTTGGTACAGAATTTTTATTTTATTCTAGGTATAATTGGAAGCCATTGAGGTTGTTCATATATGCAAGTTTGATGGGTGTAAATTTATGTTTTGAACCACCATTCTGGCTGGCTTCTATGTGCATAAGAGGCAAGTGTGGAAGTAAGGAAACCGGTTAGAAAGTTATTATATTATTTTAGGCAGGTTATCACCAATAGCTTGGTCTAGAATATTAGCTGTGGTGGTCATGAAAAGATTTCAAAGTCAGGGAAAATTTTGATGGAAGAAAAAAGAATGTGTTGCAAGATGTGAAGATATGACATGAAGTATGAAAGAAAGATAAGAGTGAAAGATGAATCCTAATTATTTGCCCAAAGCAATAAGTAAATGTTACCAGTTACTGAAATATGATGCAAAGAAAATTAAGAGTTGAGTGGACAAGTAGAATTTGAAATACCTATAGCATGCACACCCAATAAGAAAAGTCAAGTAGATAGTTGGATATTGGACTCTGAATTTTGGGATTAAAGCTTGGGAGTAGTTTTTCTGCAAAGGCAAGCAGAGAACTGGGCAGTAGTTGCACGGGGAAGTAGTATTTCAGGAAATTTATCATTTTTGTATTTTTAATGTGGGAGATATCACAGCACATTTTTCTGATGATAAAAATAGGCTGGAAAATAGGAATACATTTTTGATGCAGGAGGGATGGAAAAGTTACATGAGCATTGTGACTGAGGCAAATGGGAAGGATTCAATGTGCAAATGGAAGGGCTGGACTTAGCTAGGAGCAGGGTCAGTGGGCCCGCTTTAGCAGAAGGAAAAGGCAGAGTAGAGGAATACATATCTAGGCTGTCTGGTCCATTTGCTGTTGCAAAAATAAATAGTTCTCTTCTAATTGCTTTTATTTTTCTTAGAGACAACAAAATGTAGAATAAAGAGAAGAGAGGAATTAGAGTCTTGATAAGAAAAATATTATTAAAAAATTATGTCAGACAGTAGAAATTAGTATACAAAATTAACACAAGGTGATTCATAGCCTGCCAGTGCTGAGGCCCCACTCTTTATCTGTGGTTTTAAATTTAAAGTGAGACCAGCCAACAGTGTTCAGTGTTTTTCTGTGTTTATATTCATCTGCTAGTACAGATAGGCAGAAGTTAGAGTTTGGAAACCCACAATTAATGGAAGTGGAGCACACTGTATAGGAAAAGGACAAGCTTGTAGCCTTGACTTGGGTGAGGCAAACATATTGCCTGTATCCAAAATGTTTGTACCCCCATAATATCCTGAATTAAAAAAAGGAGAAAAAAAAGAACTTAGAGTTTCGTTTTGCTGGGTTCAGATTTTGTGAAGCCAATATTATCAAAGGTCAAGAGAATTAGATACGTATGCAAAGTATGATCAGTCTTGGAATTTAAACTGGTAAAGAAGAGAGTAAAGATATCATGATGATGAAAGGCTCTTAAAAATGGTACAAAAATGGTATGGCTAACTATTGGAGGTCCTAGCACATAAGAATTTTGTTAGATTCTTAGTTTCGCCCTACTATACCAAGACATTTATAAAGAACAGGAGTGTATTTCTCACAGTTCTGAAGGCTACAGAATGGGAAGTCCAAGACCAAGGTACAAGTGGTTTTGATATCTGGTGAGGGTCCCAGTCTCTGCTTCCAAGTTGATGACTTCAGTGCTGTGTTTTCACATGGAGGAAAGCATAGAGGGTAAACTAGCTTAGCTATTTCCCTCCAGCCCTTTTCTTTTATAAGGTTGCTAATCCCATTCATGAGAGCAGAGCCTTCGCGATCTAACCACCTCCCAAATGCCCTTACGTCTTAATACTATCACATCGGCAATTAGATTCAGTATGAATTTTGGAAGGGACGTAAACATTCAAACCACAGCAAACTCATAGATGCTAGAGTGAGTAAGCTTGATTAACATAATTCATTTAAAATCTAATAATATAAAGCAAGCCAATGAAGTTGAATTCAGGAATCCAGATACATTTGGATTAACTGATAAATTAGGAACAAAATCCAGACACTATTAAAAATTTTCTCCAAAATTTGTAGAAGTTGGTTTAAAATAAATGGTATTTTCCTGAGTTTTGATTCACAGTGCTTCCTTATTCTCTTTTTGTTTAAAATTATTTGGGCAAAACTGTTAAACAGCGTGGAATGTTGTTTATATAATACTCATAAGAAATATCCAGTCCTTCACACATAAGTGGTCTGTGATTATTCTGGAATCAGAACTCCATACAGTTTTTGATAAATCTCTTGATTTAGTTTTTATTTCCATGTTATAATGCAGCAGGAGGCTTTAATTTTTTTTATGCAACAACACTACTTTCATTATAAATCAAAGTAGGTAAGAGATATCCTGTCCATTCCAAGAAATAAGCCTTGATCTTCTTTTGGTCAGACTTTGTGGAAATTGTTTTATTCTCTGTTCTTATACTTTAAGAAGAACTTTAAATCTGAAGCTCTAGGGCTTAGTAATTATAATGAGTATTTCTCAGATAAGTATTTCTTAGTGGAGAAGGAAATTTATTTCCTTTGTTTGACACTTATGTCATCACAGAATGCTGAGAAAAATTACATTATTGTGTTTTATCTGTGTACTGTGAATTTTTTGTCAGAGTTAAATATCAATTCATTATCAAGAATAGGAAATTAGTAGGTTATACATTTTATGCCTTCTCTCTACCTAATGGTTTATTTATTTCACTGATGGCTGTTTTCTAGACAATTGGAATACCAATATGAGTTTAAAATGCCCTTCTTCACAGTCACATTTTATTTTCCCTTCTCATTAATATTTTAATTTAAAAATTCAATAGTTATTTTTAAGTTAGTAATTCATAGTTTTGTTTTCAATAATGTAGTTAATTTTTAAAATGTTTCTGTTGAGACTTCTTTTGCTTAGAATGTAGAAAGCTGCCAAAAATGTTGCTCCCACAACAATGAGAAAAATATGGATAATCTACAAAACCAACTTTTTAAGCTCATCAGAGAACTGAAGTTGCAAAGAAACTGAAGTAGAAAGAGGAACTCCAATTAAAGATGGAAACACAAAGGATCTCAGCTTTTGCAGACAAAGATGCTGCCACTATACAAGTGGTTAAGAAATCAACTAAAATTTTAAGAAATTATTAAAGGCCAAATGTGGGCTAGTGTTGATTTGGAATAACAGAAGGGGAGATCATAGACACTTTCAAGTTCTTCCCAGAGACCTCCCCTGGCAGCCCACATTGAAGAATGAGGTCAGAGCAGAGAGAGCCGTCCTCCACGGAGCAGGCATGAAAGCAGTGATGGTATACGTGGAAGAGGGGCAAAAAGCCCCAATCACTTCTTCTATCATATAAGTAAAGGCTGTGAGCTACTGGGGGAGGACCTGCACATGCTCCAATCCACAGGGCTTAGGCAAAGATCCATTGCTTTGGGGAAGGAACAGAACCTAAATGCATCTGCCTCTGGCCATCCACCTCTGTTGGAAGGATACAAAAGCCCAATCCTAAAACATAAAGATCCATTATCACTGGGGGTATATGGTAGAAACCCAAAACCCTCTATCTCTGAGGGAAAATCTGGGAACTCCCTTGGGCCAATTTCCGTACTGATACCACGCAGAAGTCTGTGCAGCTGAGGGAAAGGCAGGAAATTTCAACCAAAGACCAAGCACAGGTAGGCAGAATTTGGCCACCGCAAGAAGGAGCAAGATGACACTGAGAATGCCCTGCTCCTGAGACCTCAGTGCACAGGGTTTGCCTAAATCTGTGGCTGGAGCAGGAAAACAGAGGTCCTCCCTGTCTCCACCAAGATACCCTGGACAAGGGGAAAGAACAGGGGAAGATACCACCTCTCTGGTGTAGGTGTGCAGAGATTGCTCAAAACTGAGGACAAGAGCAGGGACATGGGATAAAGCTCTCTGGTGCCATCATACCCACTCTAACCACCAGGTAACAGTAGTCTAGCACTAAAGAAAATTGAGTGCACTGAGTGTAGTAATAGCAACAACAAAATTCAAAACTAGTCTAACTCTTGACTTGATTAGCTTAACCCTCTAAACTAATGGCTTGACAGATGAGTGCTCATTTCCAAGGGTAATATTATTTGCCTCTGTCTTCACTGTTCTTTTACATGGTATATGGCATTCAATAAAAAATTATGAGGCACACAAGAATGCAATATAAAAATAACTCATTGTCACTAGAGAAAGCAATTAATGAAATGAATTCAGAGTTGCCTCAGATATTGGGATTACCAGAGGTAAATTTTAAACTAGCTATAATTAATATGATAAAGCATATCATATTAATTAATGATAAAGTACATTGTATTAATTGGTTGGAAAAGTTGAACAATATGCATGAACAGATGAAGAATTTTAGCAAAGAGAACAGAAAAAAAGCTAAAGGGAAATACTATATTAAAACAGTATAGGAGGTTAAATAATTCTTTACATGGGTTTATCAGCAGAAGGCAGACAACTGAGGAAAAACTCAGTGAAATTGTAGACATGTCAACAGAAATGATCTAAACTGAAATAGAATAGGAAAAAAGAGTGAATAAAGAGAACAGAGAAGTTAATATCTATGGGACAAAATAATAATGTCTCACACAAGTTTAATTGAAATCTCAGGAGGAGGAAAGAGAATGAAAGCAGAAGGATTAAAGAGAAAATGGACTAGAAATTTTCAAAAATAATGAAATATATTTAAACCACAAATCCAAAAAGCTTAGAGAAAAGAAATGTTAAAGGAAGTCCTTTGGGAAGAAGAAAAATGATACCAGATAGAAACTTGAATCTATGGAAAGAAATAAAGATTATAGGAAATAGTGAAATGAAGGTAAATATAAAAAAGTGACTCTTTGATATTTTTAAAGTTTTAATCACTTTAAAAGATAAATTACTATAAAGAAAACATAATAATGTAATATGTTTGCAGTACATGTGTAAGTAAAATGCATAATAGCAATAACACAAAGAATGAATGGAGAAATTAGAAATATGATGTTGCAAAGTTGTTATCTGATATGTAAAGGTCAATATTATTTTAAAGTCTATCCAATTAGATCCTAGAGCAAATGCTAAGCATAATAAAAGATGTATAACTAATTAACCAATAATAGAAATAAAATGTGACCATAAATAATAGAAAGACAATACAGGAAGAGGGGGGCAAAGAGCAAAATCAAGAGTCAAACTTAAAAAAAAAAAAAAAAAACAAAAAACTCTAGCAATGTGTCAGATTTAGAGCCAATAATACAAATAATTATATTAAATGCAAATGGGATAAATATTTAATAAAGGGCAGGAACTCCCTCTGAAAAAGCAAGCCTCAACTATGTACTAAAACAAATGTCTAAATTAAATATCTAAAAATAGAGTAAAAGTTAAAAAAATGGACAAAAGAGTTTCCATACAGATATTGATTTTGAAAAGTTCAAATGGTTATATAAATATCAAAGGAGAATTCATAACAAGGATAAAGCAAGAAATTAGATAATAATATAGGGATCAATGTGCACAGAAGTCCTGACACTCCTAAAATGCGTGAATTAAAAGGAGATTGAAAATGTATGAAATGAAAATCAGAAATTAAATAAGAAATAGATACATTTACAATTGTAGTTAGAGATTTTGATATTTTTTCCTAAGTAACTGATAGATAAGTAGATAAAAACTAATTAGTAAGTATACTGAGGACTTGAACAGCACTATCAACCAACTGGACCAATTGGACATTTGACAGAACACTTCACTCAATAACAGTAGAATAGTCTTTTCAAGTGCATATGTAACATTCTCTGCACAGATTATACAATAGGATATAAAGCAAACTCCCATAAATGTGCAAGAATTAAAATTATACAAAGTATGTTCTCTGACTGAAAAATAATGGAATAAGAAATCAGAAAGATACCTGGAAACTCTCACTTATTAGGAAATTAAATATTACATTTCTTAATAACATGGGTCAAATAAAAGGTACCTTGTGTTATTATAAAATATATTGCATTGAATGAACATGAAAATACAACATAAAAACTTATGAGATACCAATAAAGCAGTGCTGAGAAGGAGCATTTATAGCATTAAATGTTTGTATTAAAAAAATAAGGGGTTCAAATAAATAATCTAATCTTCCACAGTAAGAAAATGAAAAATAACACCAATTCTATGCAAGTGTTTCTAAAATATAGAAGAGGAAAAAATTCTCAATTTATTTTATGGGGGTATAATTAGCCAGATACCAAAAGAAGAAAATTATTAAAAAAGAAAACTACTGACCAATATACCTCATGAATATAAGCACAAAATCCGTTACAAGATATTAGCAGTTAAAACCCAGCTATTACATAAACAATAGTATAACATGGCCAGGCCTGGTTTATTCCAGAAATGCAAAGTTATTTCAATTGCTGAATATCAAAATAATTCACATATTGACTTAAAAGGAAAAAAAAATATATGTATATAAACCTATCTAGAGAGACAGATTGATAGATAATCATTTCACTAGGTGCAGAAAAAGCTTTGGATAAAATTCAACATCCACACATGTTAAAAACTCTTAAAAAACTGGGAATAGAACTTCTTCAACATGATAAGCAGTATCCATGAAATGCTACAGTTAATATACTTAATAGTCGAGAAATCACTGCTCCCCCCTTAGATGGGAATCAAGTCAGGGATCTTAGTTTTTGCCACCCAGTTCAGCACTGTACCAGAGGTTCTGACCAGCAACAAGTTGCAAGACAAAGAAGTAAAATTCAAACACAAATTGTACAAGAAGAGATGAACTGTATTTACTGATTGCATGATTTCTACATAGAAATACCTAAAGAATTTATAATGAAGCTACTGAATTTATAAGTGATTTTATCATCATCTTTGGATATAAGACCAGCATACAAAAATCAATTGTGTTTCTATATATAACTAGAAATGAAATGAAAATTGAATTTAAAAATCAGTGCTATTTACAACAGCATAAAAATCATGAAATAGGGATAAATCTAACATATATGTGCAAGAACTGCATGCTAAGTGCTAGAAAATATTGGTGAGAGAAATCTAAGGAAGCACAAATAAATGAATAGATAGACCATGTTCATGGTTCAAAACTGCGGTCCCCAACCGCCAGGCTGTGGACTGATACCGGTCCGTGGCCTGTTAGGAACCAGGCCACAAAGCATGAGGTGAGCAGGGGGTGAGTGAGTGAAGCTTCATCTATATTTACAGCCATTCCTCATTGCTCACGTCACCTCCTGAGCTCTGCCTACCCCCACCTGACTGGTCTGTGGAAAAAGTGGCTTCCGTGAAACCAGTCCCTGGTGCCAAAGTGTTGGGGACCACTTGTTCAAAAGACTTTATATTGTTAGGATACCGATCTCTCCAAAATAAATCTATCATTTAAACTCAATGGCATCAAAATTCCAGCAGACTTTGTAAAAATGAACAAGCTCATTATAAAATTTATATATTAACACAAATGATCTAAAGCCAATTTTGAAATAATAAAAACACAGTTGAAGGAGTCATACTACCTGAATTAGAGGCTTAATATAAAGCTATAGTAATTAATTATTGGAAAAAGGATAGATATATAGATTAATGTAACAAAACTGAGTTCAGAAGTAGAATCACTGATATGTGGTTAGTTAATTTTTGACCAATTTTAATGGAAATTTTTTTCTTTTTATTTTCTTATTGTGGCCTTATTTGGAGATATTAATGGAAAAATTAAAGTTTTTAACAACTAATGCTTGAATAATTGGATATAATTATATAAAAATATGAACTTCCATCCATGAAAAATTAACTAAAAATTGGCTACAGATATAAATGTTAAAAAAACCCCAAGAACTATAAAATGTCTCAAAGAAGGTATAGGTGAAAAAAAATTTTTTTTTTTTTTGAGATAGTCATGATATCTCACTGCAACCTCAAACTCCTGGGCTCAAGAGATCCTCCTGCCTGGGCCTCTCATAGTGCTAGGATTACAGGCATGAACTACTGAGCCCAGTGGGTGAAAATTTTTTGTGAATTTGGACAAAGCAAAGGTTTCTTTGATAAGACATAAAATCACAAACCATAAAATAAAAAATGATAAATATAACTTCAAAGTTAGGAACTTCTGTTCATCGAGCAATAATGTAAATATTATGAACAAGTCATTGACATAGTAAACTTTTTGCAAAACAAACACACATATCTGATCAAATACTTGTATCCAGATTATATAAAGAGTTTTCATAAATCAATAGTTAAAAAACAAAGACACCAATAAAATTTATTAAAGATTTGAATATGTATTACTAAAAATAAATATGAGTGGCATGCAAAGACTTAAAAAGATGCTTAGCATAAGCAGCCACCAGAGAAATGGACATAAATACTACTATATGATATTAGTATCCATCTATTAGGATGATTAACATTAACATAATATGACAAAAACAGGTTTGTATGAGGATATGGATGAACTGGGACTCACAACATTGCTCATGGTAATGCAAAATGGTACAACCCCTTTGGAAAACAGTTTTTTAGTTTCTTATAAAGTTAAATGAACACTTTATGACTCAGTAATCTCATTCCTAGGTAGTTATTCAATACAAATACAAACATGACTACAAAAATTTGTATCTGAAGTTTTTATTGCAGCTTTATTTATTTGGGCTTCAAACCAGAAAACCATCAGTAGTTGAACAGGAAAAGATGTTTTGTGCCTATACTATGGAATATGATTGAGCAATCAAAAGGTATAAACTACCAATACATGCAATAACCTAATGGCATTATTCCAACTGAAAGAAACCTGAAAGGAAAAACTATATACTGTATGATTTTGTGTGTATGACTCTTGAAACGTAAAGCTATAGAGATAGAAACAGAAGTGCTGTCAGGTACTTGGCTTGGGTTGAGGAAATGACTATATAGGGACACAAATAAATTGTTTGTGTGTGTGTGTGTGTGTGTGTGTGTGTGTGTCAATATATTATTTAGGTCATTAAATATGAAATGTCCAATTTCAAATCAAAAGTGTAGTTTATTATATCTCAAACAAGAAGCAGTACAATTACTCAAAGTATGTGCCTGAACAATCGACACAGTTTTGCCATCTTAGCAGTAGCTTGCTTATGCCAGCAGTAAAGAAGCCTGGAGAGTGAGCGGTGATGAAATCCCAAAAGGCGTTTTCCACAACCTGTTGAGAATTGAAGATTTTTCCTTCCAAGAAGTGGTCCAAAGCCTGGAAGAAGTGGTAGTCAGTTGGTACAAGGTCTGGTGAAGACAGTGGATGACAGAGAGTTTCCAAGTCCAGCTTCTGTAGTATGATCAGTGTTGTTTTTTGCTACATGTGGTCTTGCAATAGGATTGACCTGTCTTTATTGACCAGTTTTGGTTACTTAATCACAAGCATCCTCATCATTTTATCCAATTGGTTTCAGTAGACATCTGCTGTATTTGATTAACCAGGTTTCATGAAGCTGTAGTGGATAATACCAGTGCTGGACCACCAAAAAAGAAACCATTAACTTTTTTTTAATGAATATTTGGTTTTGGATTGTGTTTCAGCACTTCATCATTATCCAACCATTGTGCTGAATGCTTGTGATTGTCAAAAAGAATCCATTTTTCGTCACACATAAAATATGGTGTAGAAATGTTTTGCCTTTATGTCGTGACAGCAAAGAAAGGCAAGCTTCGAGACTTTTTCTCTTCTAATGCTTGTTTAATTCATGCAGTAACTGTCTATCCAACTTCTTTACTTTGCCCATTTGTTTCAAAATAGTCCAATATTGTTGGAATAGTAACATCAAACCTTGCTGCTCATTCACAAATAGGTTGAAATGGATTTGCTTGCACTGCAACATTAGGTTTATCATTATCCACCTTGGTCTCAGGTCACTGACATGACTCATTTTTAAGATTAAAATCACCAGAATGGAACTTCTCAGACCATCACCCTGTGTGTTCATTAGCCACATCCTTCCCAAACACTTTGTTGATACTTTGAGCTGTCTGTGCTACATTGGTTCCACAACAGAACTCATATTCAAAAATAACACAAATTTTTGACTTATACATGGTTTCACAAACATTGCTCTAAAAAAGAAAATTAAAAGACAATCACAACCCAAAATGTGCATTTGGAAGAATTGAGGATGTAACTTCACAATTAAAAGCAAACAAACAAACAAAAAAACCAAGAAACAGAAGTGTCAAAGTGAAATGTCGGATATATCCACTGCCAAACTTAGTACTTAAGGAAATTGGACATTCCATACTTATATATTATAACCTAATATATCTTGATGTGGCAGTTATGACTATATGCATGTGTCAAAATTCCTAAAACTATACATGTTAGAAAGAGTATTACTGTATGTAAATTATACATTAGTAAGCAATATATTAATATAGGGAACACAAAATTTAGAGAATAAAATGAATTAAAGACAATCCATGAACTTTAATACACTGAGTGATACAATAGCTTAACAGGGACTACCATAAGATAGTATTCAAATAATGGCTGTATACTCACTAAAATTCAAGTAAACTGCCTTAAATATGTAATTTGGCCTAAAATTTTTACTGGAGACCTCATTGGATCTATAAATTAGAGCTCTTGCCTTGTAGCAAACTATTGAAGGAAGCATTCATGACCAGGAATAGCTACAACAATTGCTATGTTGACTGTCTGAATTATTCTCTACCTGTTACAGTAAAACCAGGGATAGAGCAAATAATTCTAATTGATGGTACTGAGGAAGGACTTCAATGGACATTTGAATTGAACTGTGTAGTTTTTAATCATTTGCTAATATCTTAATAGGTGAAAAAATATATTTTTATGATGCAGTGTTCCAAGGCATCTTCATATGATTTTATACATATGTAAGGTATTTAGAGACATTACATGCATTTTCAATTTGCAGTGCACTTGTAGGGACCATTATAACCTTTCTTTTCCAAAGATTGGATTGTTTCCATAGTAACGAAACATTTCAAAGTGAACATCAACTCTGGAATCACTCAACTAGTCATCATAAGACTCTGGGTTAGCACCTTAGCAGCAATAGATTCTGCTAAGAAAAATGTTAACATAGATTTCTTTCCTAAGGCTGTATCTATCCATCTATTTTCTTTTCTGCAAGAACATATTGATGATAAATGACCCCAGCTACATATGTATGTAGATTAATGAACAAGAAAATCATACTTGTTTTCTCACATATTAGGCAGGCACAATGGTTCTTTTTCCATGTCACCTGCATGCCATTATTTCATTTATTTATTCATTTAACACATAGCTATTGAGAGCCAACATATACTAAGCATATATATTTGTACCCTTACAGTTATTGTATTTGTGGTAGGTGTTTTAGTTCATTTGTTCTGCTATAATAAAGTAGCTGTGATAGGGTAGTTTATAAAGAACAGAAATTTATTTCTTAAGTTTTGGAAGCTCAGAAGTCTAAGATTAAAGCGCCAGCAGGTTCGGTAGTCTGGTGAGGGCTGCATCCTCCAAAGAAGAGGATGCTGTGCCCTCACATGGCAGAAGGCAGAAGGACAAGAAATTTAAACACTGTGAGATGCCACTTTTATTAATATAAAGACCTTAATCCCATTCATGAGAGAAAATCTTTCTGGCCTGATCACCTCTTGAAGGCCACAACTCAATATTATCACATTGGCCATTAAGTTTCAACACCTGAACTTTGGAAAGCACATATTCAAACTATAAAATTCTACCCCAGATCACCAAATTCATTTCCTTCTGAAATGCAAAATATATTTCAAATACCCCCAAAAGTTTAAAATGATTCCAGCATTAACTCAAAACCCTAAAATACAGTCTCTTTTAAATCTGGTATGGGTGAGACTCAAGGCACTTTTCATCCTGAGACAAATTTCCCTCCAAATGAGTTGGTGAAATCAAACAAGTTATATTCTTCCAAAATGCAATGGCGGGATAGACATTCCCATTCCAAATGGGAGAAATAAGCAAGAAAGCAGTAATAGGTTCCAAGTCAGTCCAAAACTCAACAGCGCATACATTAAATCTTGAGTTTGAGAACAATCTTTGACTCCATGTCCCACTTTCCAGAAACATTGGGGTGGAGCTTGGGCCACCAAGGCTCCAGGGGACCCCACATTCATGGTCTTGCTGCGGACAGCCCACACCTCAGCTCTCATAGGTTGGATTTGTGTAACTGTGGGTCTACCAGGCTGGCATTGTATGCTAGTGGCACTATAGGTCTGGGGTCTTGATGGCAGTCCTTCCCCCATGGCTCCACTAAGCATTGCCCTATCCGGATGTTCTCTTTGATGCCCCCACCCCTACAACAGTTCTCTGCCTGAGCCCTGAGGCTCTCTGAGACATCCTTGAAATCCAGGTGGAGGAAGCCATGCCTCCACATCTCATACACTGTGTCCTTCCGAGTTAGCACCATGTGGATGCCACTAAGACTTATTGCTTGCATCCTCTGGAGCAGTGGCCCAAGTTGCAGCTGGACTCACTTGAGCCACAAGTGGGGCAGCCAAGGAGGGTTGCACCCAAATATGCAGAGTGGAGAAACTTGAGGACCTGGGAAGTGAACCCTGAGGTACCACAGGTGCCCTGGGCCCCTCCCTATAAACCATTCTGCCCTTAAGGCCCTGGCACTCTGGGCCTGTGATGCATATGGTGGCCCCAGAGATCTCAGAAATGCCTTTGGGGTCTTTCTCCTATTGTCTTGATGACAATGACTTCCTTCTGGCTATACTAATCTCCTTATCAAAGGTCACTTGGCCACAGCCTTGATTTCTCTCCTAAACATGTTTTTTTTTTTTTTTTTTTTTTTAAATTCTTTACATGGTCAGCCTGAGAACTTTTTAAATCTTAAGGTTCTTCTTCCTTTTTCATTATAAATTTTCTCTTTAAACCATTTCTCTGTTCTTGCATTTTACCATAAGCATTAAAGAGAAGCCGTGCAGCACCCTGAACCTCTTAGCCTCGGCAGACTGAGGCTCCCTCTGTAGCTCTCCTCTTCTGAGCCCTCACCACAATCACTGCTAATGCTCCATTCTTGGCAGTACAGGTTTTTCATAGCATTACTTCAAAACTGTTCCCACTTTTTCCCATTATCCAATTCCAAAGCCGAACCCACATTTTAGGTATTTGTTATGGCAACATCCCACTTACCTGGTACCAATTTCTGTTTTAGTATGTTTGTGCTGCTGTAACAAAATACCTAGACTGGGTAATTTATAAAGAATAGAAACTTATTTCTCACAGTTCTGCAAGATGGAAAATCTGAAATCAGAAGCTGGCAGGTTCAGAGCCTGGTGAGGGGTAAAGCTTCCGCTTCCAAGAACGGCATCTTGTTGCTGCTTCCTCAGGAGAGGAGGAACACCGTGTCCTCACACAGCAGAAGGCAGAAAAGCAAGAATGCTGATCAATATATGAGGCCTCTTTTATAAAGGCCTTAATCTCACTCATTAGTGAGAAGCCCTCATGGCCTAATCACTTTTTAAAGCCTTCACCTCTTAATACCATCACATTGGCCATTAAGTTTCAACATCTGAATTTTGCAGGGGACACATTCAAACCATAGCAGTTGGTGTTATGCATTTTATTTTATAGATGAAGAAACAGACTCAGGGAGCTTGTATCATAACTGTGATTCCATAAATTGAGAAGTTCTTTGGAGCAAAGGTGCAGTGCATGTTTCTTTTGTACTGACTATTCTTCCTCCTGAGTGTGGCTTCTGACATCTGAAGATTGGTCCTTTGTTTTTAGCTGGATGCCTATTTGGCTAGGGTTTCAAGGTTCAATATAAATGCGTATTATAAATGCAGTTATCATGAAATTGGGAGAAACATTTGGTCATTAAGCTGCAACTAGCATTAAAGATGACAAAAAGTTTAGTGAAAATTTTGCCTTCTCTGACTTGTGAGTTATTAGGAGTGTTATTCTCCAGGGATCCGTGCTAGGGTTCTGCAGACTTATTTAACTATCTTTTAATATAAAAGCTCTGGAAGAAAGAGCACTTAATGAGATGATCAAGTTTACAGATGAAAGTGTGGCCTCCTGGGTTGAGAAGTGCCAAGTTAATGGGAATAAACTTCAGCAATTGCTCACGAGGCTGTGTGAATGCTGAAAGCCAAGGTAGATGAACTTGAAAGCAGGCAAGCATAAAGTTTCACTCTGAGTCAGAAATATTATAATAATTCAAACCAAACAGATGAAATCAAGACCTCTAAGTGGTGGACATGAGCCAGGCAAAGATCTTTTCAGTCACTATTGGTTGAGGATATTTTCTCTCTCTATAAGAACAATCTTATCTTGAATATCCTTAGAAAAAAATAACGAAATGAAAATAAAATGAACCTACTCTGTGGTTTTTGAATTCTGCATGTAATTTGGTTTTGCACTTCAAGAAAGAGAAAGCCTTTCTAAAAGCAACAAAAACAGCCAAGGAATTGGAATGGTTTTTACTATAGGAGAAGTTTAACAAATGTAAACATATGCCATAGGGCCATGCTTTTATTCTAAGAAAAGAATAAAAATGTGCAGAAGTACCATCATCCTTGTCAAATTTAGCTCATTACTTTCTAATTAAGCCCATTTTAAACTTGGTGAAATTTATGTTTGAAAATTTGATAGAGAAAAATTTAGTCAAAACATCTTCTATCAGTAAAAGACCTATGCAGTGAAAAAAAGGGACCCTTCCAACTTGGAGTTTTCACCTTGTTTTCACTTAACTCTACAAAACTCTGGTATGCAGACATTCTTTTTCCCTTTTGGGAGTTTAGGAAATGAACTGTCAAATAGTTTAAGTAAATTTCCTCTGATCAAATAGGTAGCCAGGGATACAGCAAAGATTTAGGCCCTTTCTTTAGTTCCCCAATCCAATGCTTGTTATTCTCTACCATGGACATTGTATTAAAGAAGGAAAACCGATTTTCCAGTGCCAAGCTCATTCACTCAGTAATCCTGACCTTGACAAGAAAGCTATGGGTTAAGTAACCCATAGTAGACCCATAAGTACACAATATAAAAGAGTCAGAGTCATTTAGGTTTCTACTGATATTTTCATCACTGAATTGATAAGAACAGCTTTATATTTCAAAGATTAATATTCTTTATGTATATTGGTACTATTAAACAATGCATATGCCTAATTAAATAGTACTAACAGTAATATTTATTGACCTTCTACAAAACACTTTAAATAGGTGATTTTTTAAGTCTTCCCAGTAAGCCTATAAAGAAGATATTTTTCCTAACCAAAAACCTGAGAGAATTCTTGACTATCATTGCTTTCTTTCTATTCTCTCTCAGATCTGTTTTCTTCTTGCAGCCTCAGTGCTAATACTGCTGTTTAAGACTTATCCTTAAACTGCTGCCATGCACGTCTCACGTGGTTCCTGACTGCAGTTACGCCCCGTCAAACCTTTCTTCACATTCTGTCCAGTCGTTTTCCTAAAAGGCAATGTGATGTGTAGTACCATGACCATTGCCTACGGAATAGAGTCAACATTCTTTATTTTGGAGTCTTTTTCTGCTCTCTTCATTTATGTCTTAATGAAGTCAGTGAATATACATTACCTTTTCCATTAGATCGGCTGGGAATGGAAACATAGTGATTGAACTTTAGATTAATAGGAGGTAGCTCTAATAAAATACTTGGTTGTATTTCCTGTTGTGAAATCAGGGTTCAGAAGAAGTGGAGAGAGAAAGAGATGATGAAAATAATTAGAGGGATAAAGTCCTAGAGGATCTATAGGAGGTATGGAAGTAATAATGTCTGTGGATATGAGTAGATGCAGGTAAATTCAGACAAGGCTGTGTGTGAGTGCATGCATACACATACAAGAGAAAACCCAGTAATTTTATTTGCAATATCTGCTTTTATGTTTTTAATAAACAAATTATTTTCTAGTGACCAAACCTATGATGCTGAATCCTCTGCATTTTTAGTCATAACTTTACCTGAGTATGTTATATATATATATACACACACACACACACACACACACACACATATATATACCTCAAGTCATTTTGATAATTGTATGTTTATTGCTTTAAAAATATTTAATTCTCCTTTTTTTCAAATCATGTATGAACATCTTTTGGGAAAATTCCGAGAAAGAACGTATGGGTATTAACTTTTTGAGACCACGTGTCACAGGAGGGGAGAGAACCTTACACCCATCCGTGCATTTGGTGATTTTCTAAAAGGACTCTGGACTCAGAGGACTCAGAGGCCCTTGTACTTAGAGCTACAGTTTATGATAGCAAAAGGACACACTGTAGGAAGGGAAAAGAGGTATAAGGCAAAGTCTGGAGGCGTCCAGGAGCAGGCTTCCAAAGTTCTCCCTCACAGGGTGGCAGAGGAAGGGAGACTTCACGCAGAACATGCTTCTTCCTGCAGCAGTGAAATATGGCAGCAAGTTTCCAGTGTTTCTGCTGCAGGAAACCTGCTTAAAACTCAGAGTCCAAGGGTTTTATTGGAGGCTGGTCATGTAGACGCTCTTTGCCTGAGCAACCACCACTATTAGCAAATTTCCAGACTGTAAGAAGGAAAGCAGGTGTTCATCAGAAATCACACTGTTTGCACAAACAGTGTAGCAGGCTGGTATGGCAGAATTCAGTGCCTTAGTCACACAAAACAATTTTATCAATACAAAAGAGGGAACATTTCAGGGACCAAGTTCCCAGGCATCTCCCCAGGAGTCAGTGCCTCCAGCAGGTCCTCCTGGAAATAAGCAGGCCTGCTATGTTGATTGTTTCCTGAACAATATGAACACCTAAAAAATATCAAAATCCTTATTCTACTTCTATCCTTGAGAGACACATTTTGGGATATTCAGAGTAGGTAGGTACTCATTCACTTCCTTTTGAGAATTGGAAGGCATTTACCTACTCTTCCAACTTCCAGTATTGCAGTTGAGACACCTGATGCCCCCCTATTCCTATGCTTTACAGTTTTTGTTATTTTCTTTTATGGAAGCTTTAGGCTTTTCTCTGTAAACTCCATATTCTAAAATCGCAGGTGATATGTCTTTGTTTGAGAATTTTAAAGATAATTTTTTCTCAGTGACTCGCAGCTTCAATCTGGAAGTCATGTCCTTTAACTTGAGGGAACATTTTTGGTAATTTAAAAATTTTCTCCCCCTCCTCACTCCTTTCAGTTACCTTGTTCAGAAATCCTATTCTTTAGATTTTGTCATTTTAGAATGGGTCATCTTGTTTTCTTTTTTTTTTTTTTTTTTTTTTTTTTTATTTCAGCTTATTATGGGGGTACAAAAGTTCTGCATAGATATATTGCCCATGTCCCTCCCAATCCCCCGAGTCCGAGCCTCAAGCGTGTCCATTCCCCAGACAGTGCACATCGCACTCCTCCTGTAGGTATACACCCATCCCCGCCCCCACCCCCGTCCCCCCCAAGTC
>CM052437.1:86358747-86384899 GCA_028533085.1 Varecia variegata
CCCCAAAAAAAAAAAAAAAAAAAAAAAGTATAATATCCTAATGTTAATAGTATTTCACTGTGTTCTTTTTATAACTCAAACAGACTAAGTCATTTGAGTTCAGGAAATGTATTATACTCTGGCTGGTTTCCCCTCCTACAAGTGAGTACAAAGTTTTTTGTTTTTTTTTTCCTTAAAATGAATTCAGTAGGTATTTGTTGAAATAATTAAAGAAAATGTCACCCTAAATAATTTTCTTTAGCTAAGATAAATATTCTCAGCTCTTCTTGACCAGATCATCTCTGTCCTCTGTTGAAGTCACAGATGGCAAACCCAAGCCTGGCTAGGTTTAATCAGGAATATGCATTGTTAGTATATAGAGTGAAAAAGAAGATTGAATATCACAAAATCATAGTCCTCAGTGCAGCTGAAAATTTTTAAAAACTATGAAGATTTGATACCTGCTAATTGTAAATATATTACATTATTGTCAAATTTATCATAACACACAAAAAAAGAGACCTCTGTTAGAAACTGGCTTAGGGATCCTAGACTGGCCCTGACTTACAGAATTTCTGTGATAATAGAAAAATCTTATATCTCTGCTGTTCCATATGGTAGACACTAGGCATATGTGTTTACGTAATACTTGAAATGTGGCCTATGTGACACAGAAACTGAATTTTAAATTTATTGTTTTAATTAATCTAGACATAAATAGCCATGTGTGTCAGTAGCTACACATCAGAAAATGCAGTGACAACTTTTTGCACATCGAACCCCAGACTCTCTTACCTTTCCTTTCTGAAACCTGGGGGGACAAACTTTGTGCCATTTATGACTGTGAAGCAATAGAAAGAAAATAAAATTTAAAGATTTGGCATTGAGAGTCTGCTGAACATACCACAAACTGGGACTTATAACAATAGGTAGCATTAATTGAAGATGCTATCTATGTGCTAGGCATTGATTACAGGGGTTTTACAAGCTTTATCTTATTTATGTCTTGTAACAACCCTTTGAAATTAGTAATATAATTACACCCACTTTATTGATGAGGAAAATGAGGCACAGAGAATATAAGTAACTTGCCCAGGGCCACCCAGCCTGGATACACTGGATACAAGCATACAGACTGGCTTCAGAATAGAGCCTCCGAGTACAGCTTTCATTGTTCCTGAAGCACATACCATAATTTACCAAACCTAAGATACTGTTGATTTAATGTTCTCCATTATTTTATCCACCTTTAAGGAATAAAGAAGTTTTTCCTTAACTGACAGGTCATTAATTATAAAATACAAAATGTTATGATGTGGAAAAACTGTGTGACTTAGGATGGATGAAATATTTTAGTATTTCTGATAAGACTTTCTAGTTAAAAAGTAATACTCTACTTGTGAATAAAGTACACAAATTTGGGCTTACTTGTGGCTCTTAAATACATAAAAGGAAAAGCATACTAATATGGCCTGGAAGTCAGAGTCTAGAACATATGTACTAAGATTGGATTTTAATAAAACTCTTTCAGAGGCTACACTTCTTATAGAAAATAAGGACCAGAGGAGATTTATTGAATGTTGATGTTTATCAACCCTGATTATTCACTGTTTAATCCACAACCAAACTCTCCATACTTAGTAAAGGCAAAATGCAGATGCCTCAACTCTGTTTGCAGAGATAAAACAGGACTACATTAACCTTGATTTTGAGAGGACAGCATTCTAATCTACTTCTGCCTTATCTTTGACTTGCCAAAAACAGGGAGTGCAGCAACCATTAAGCATGTTTAGGCAGCACTGAGGAATCCAATGGGGCTACTAGAACATACAATAGGCTTGTTTATAAGGGGAAGCTGCTGGAAAAGTATCTTCAATTGAGTACACTGTCACAATGTCTTCTTGATAAATACCTGCTTTGATGCTTTACCTGGAAAGCCTTCCTTTTTACCCTAGAATGATGTGTAACATATCATAAACGCCAATTGGTCTTTACAGCATCTGCACTATAGCAATTATGTGATCGCTTTGTAATGATGTATTTTCAAGTCTTTCTTTTTATACAATACACGTTCTGTGTTAGTGGTTGTGTGTTTTCATCTTTAGTGACCAGAAAACTCCTGGAACATATCAGAAAATCACTTTTACTGAATTGAAAAAATGAGCTATCTAATCATGGGTACTTAATGACTACCAGGCAAAGAGAAAAATTGTCGTAATTGCTCTTAGGTGCTTACAGCAATGTCCAAATATATTTAACATTCCAGAAGATCTCTACATCTTACTGCAACAGCTAACTCGATATAGTGGGGATACGTTGTCTGGTCTGGCTAGGACCCATCCTCCCCTCTAGTACTAGAGGCTGTTTCTGGTGGGGCTCCTGAATTGTTAGGATATAGGTTTAGAGCTGCTTGGAGATTTTTGGCTCCCATGTGGGGAAAATCGGCATGAGAATGAAATCATCACAGAAGAAAGTAGAATAGAGAAAAGTGGAAAAAGAGTTCTGATACCTTCATTTGAGCACCTATATCTAGATTAAGTAAATTTTTTAACTACATAAACCAATGATTTCCCCCTTTTCCAAGCTAACATAAATATTAGGTAAATTACTTGTTGAATTGGTATGCAGCCCTTTCAATGACGGAGACTTGAAACAAAATACTTTGCACCTTCCTACAAGTCCCACTGAGTGAATATTGTATATATGCCAGGCATTTTCTCACCCAAAATATGGAGGATTTTATTTATTGATCCCAATATTGAACTAGTTAACCTGTCTCAGTCACTACTCAGTACTCAGTTATTACCCATAAAAGTAGTATGCCCTTGCTAGGCTTTGGTAGAGCAGCTACATGTGGAAATGTGAGTATCACAAGAATATCCTAATGTACATTTCATATCAGACACTGAAGCTAGAAGCATGATTGCCCTGTAGAAGAGCGCTAATGCTCATCCAGTTCTTTTGACATTTATTTAATTTTGACCCTTTTCCAAATATTATAATAGATATTATCTTTTGAAAACTAAATAGGAACCCATGATCTACTAAAGATTGTTTAATTCTATGGTTCTAAAGAAAATAAGGCTATTTATAATTTTTTGACCTACTAATTAGCCAATTAGAAGATACATGTACTCTAGAAATAATGGCAGAATAGAGCAAAAATTTGAATTCCAGTCCAATCTTGAGATTACCATCTACACAACCAGTCATGTTGAGTAATTTGTTCAATCCTTTTGAACCATGACTTTCTAGGAATAAGCACATAGGATTAGATTATGTCCAAGGTTTTTTCAATCTCATATAATCATAACATATGAAATGATATCCTGAAGAGTTCATCTGTGAAACTTCTTTGATTCTGAAGAGAATTATACTCAAATTGTGCCTGGGAAGCAACCATGAAGTAAGAAAACTCACATTTCACTTTATTCAGTGAGTCTTTGCTCTGAGTAATGTATTCCGTTTACTTAATGAGACTATTCCCCCAAGCCTGGTTTATGGAACTGAACTAAATAATACTAGAAATAGGGTTCACAAAAAGCTCTACGTGTAACTTACCTCTGAAATCTTCTATTCCTAATATAAATATACTTTATCTCTTAAAAGCTCAGAATAATACCTAACTTAATTGAAAACTACATATCACACACTGTGCTGAATGCATTATATGAATCATCTAATTTAATCCTCATTCTAATTTATGATAAACATGCAGCTAGTTAGTGGCTGATCAGAATTCAACATTTTGCTTATTTGCCCAAACTTAAGTTTCCAAATGAAATTAGATTCTATTCAAATATTTTCCTCATTCTCATAATTTATGTAGTTTAAAAATACCTTTTTTCATTTTATGTATAACTCCAGAGAAAACCACAGAATTGGGAAACTTACAATTTCAAATAATTTGTAATTGTTGCAGCAGAATTTTATTTCTCCTTTTGGAGTGCACTGCACTAGTTTTCCTATTTTATAGTGCTAGCGTTGTTTCACTCAGGGTGTGTTAGATTATGCCATGACAACAAACATCCCCCAAAATCCAGTGTCACACAGTGAAGGTTGTTCTCTCACGTAAAGTCCACTGTGAGTTTGAGCAGCTCTCCATGGTAAGTTATCTTCATGTGACCAAGGCTGGAGAACCACCCCCTTCAGCCGCAACATCTCAATCATGTGGCCCCCTTGGTCATTGCAGTGGAAGAAAATGAACCACTGGCAATTAACTTTTCAATCTAGAAATAACAAGCATTGCTTTTGCTTAAAAGCTCATTGGCCACAACTGCAAAAGGGGCTCTTTGTTTAGAAACAGAATTGTGCATGTGTCTAGAGAAGTAGAAACTGGATATGGGAGCACCAGCAATATCTTCCACAATCATCTTCATCACATGATTTCCAAAGTCACTGTGTATTTCTGTTATCAGGTTAGCAGAAGGTAAAGAAATAAGAAAGATCATATAGAAGAGATTTATTTGCCCCAGGCTTAGAAGTGGCACTTTGCTAGAATTCAGTCATAGCTGACTTCTAGGGAAGCCAGGAAGCGTAATCTAAATGTGCAGCCAAGACTAATGGGAAACAGACTTGGTGATAGCTGCCTTCTCTGTTGCATGGTGTTTGCCAGAATTGTTCCTCTTCTTGGTGTACTCTCCACCCACATCTTAACGTTAGTACTTTCTTTTCATTATGCCAGGGTAGCTCAGATCTCTCCCACAAATTCCAACTTAGAAATAAAATTGGATATTTCAAGGCCGTATCCAAAATGGAATACTTGATTATCCTCCACACACCAAAGTACTCTACTCACAGCCCAGATCATTAACAGCAATTGCCTTCTTCCACCTGATCAGGCAAAAAAAAAAAAAAAAAATCTAATGCTTCTTGGCTCTTTCTTTCTTTCTTTTTTTCTCACATATTACTCATCACTTACACTGTTGTCCCCTGATCAAAGTCACCATCATCACTCACCTAGATGATCACAAGAACTTCCTACCTTGTCAACCTGTTTTTATTCTTGCTCCTAGTTTAATGATCATCACTAATGCTGGAATAATTGTTGTGAAGGATGAATTGTATTTTGCTACACTATCTTTTCAGACTTAGGCTGGTGACATTCCTTTCATGAATGAAAACATGCCCCTCAGGCAATAAAGATATCTGCTCTTTTGGAGGGGAATAATTAAAATCTGCTCACCCACAGTCAAGATCTGTAGAACCAACCGGATTTCTCTTTATTTGCTCTGTGAAGTTTCCTGTGACTAACTTTTACTCCCCGCAATTGACAGTGATTAGATAGAACAAGAAATTTTTCTTTCCCCTTTGTGACATTGCAAATTAGCTTTTTTCTATTATCTGGTATGAATATTATAAATTATAAGACATGTAGTGATTCTTAAAACATTGAGCAAGCCATAATGTCTGAGCGACACCTCCTGCTTTTGTTCCCACCTTTATTATAATTTATATGAGTCACATATAGAGAACAAAACAGCCCAAGCCTGAAAGTACTATGTGCTCCTAATGGCAACTTACTAAGTTCACTTTGTGTCTTCCATGTGAAAGTGGAACATCACAGAGAAAGTGGCTATAGCCTCTCTGTCTTAGCACAAGGTCTTCTCCCGTAGCAGTTGTATTCTCACACACACACACAAAATCTTCTTTCTTCGATTATACATATGTGTCTCCAATAACTTTTAATTACATGCTATTGCTAAGTTTTAATATTTCCTGTGATGGATGCTATATATTATTTTAATATCTGTGGATATTATTTTACCATTTTCCTTAGAAATGATAGTAGCCATGTAGTCACACATTTTGTGTGTGTGTGTCTTTTGCTATATTTTTGCCTTTTCAATGTACTTTTTTCTCTTTATTAAATTTATCCAAGTGGTTACAAAGATCCTTAAATCTCTATGAAAATGGTGGAGAGATCAAACACAATTCTTTGTAAATATCAAATGTTTGTGTTTATTTTTTTCAAATTTTAAAGTTGCCAATACATTTTGTTTGTTTGTTTGTTTGTTTATTTCAGCTTATCATGGGGGTACAAAAGTTTACATTTTTATATTTGCCAGTTTCATTTGGTATTTGCTACCTCATATGGAGTGTGATTGATTTTTTCCACTTATTGCGTATGTTTTCATTTTTCTCTTTAAAAATCAAAATAAGTATTGTACGTGATTTTTAAAACCATAAAGTGTGTGAAGGGATATAATAAACACTGTTATTTAACTTTCCCCAATCTGGAAGATAGGTTAGGAAAATGTCAATTTTGGTCATCATATTCTTGAGGAGCCAGTAGGGAACGCTTTTTCTAATTATGGAGCAATTTTCTTTTTATGCATATAGAGCTGCTTTGAAGAGCATATAATTTCTGTTGGAAGATTGTGTTTCTAGCAAAGGTGTTGTAGTTGAATGCAAATCATGGTTGCTTCCTAGTTTATGCAGTTATTTAGCAGATAGCAGACATATAGAGTGTTTACCCTGAGTAAAACTTAGTGTGGGGGCTTACTGAAGAAGAACATGACAATACTAACATGGAGTTTTCTGTCAATAGGTTTGTAGTCCAGAAGGGAAATCATGTAGGAATTAAAATCCATACATGAAGTCTTGCCTGACTCACCTCTTCCCACCAGCTAATCTTTTTTCAATTGTTGTCATTTTGTCTATTTCTCTTAAAGATAAATGTTCTATATCATGCTATTTTTAGTTATTTTTGCATACTTTATAAAACCAAAGCAACTAGAGATTATATTTAATCATATCCAATAATATCTGCCACCCACTGGATATTTAATAAACATTTGTAAAATCAATGTACAGTGCATGCTTAAAAGATACACATGTTTATTTAAGGAGATTTTGATAATGCACAATGGTATTCTGAATAATTGAGGAATCAGACTACATTATTGATATCATGAGAAGAGGGAAGACAAAAGACAAAATATTTCTTTTATTTCATAAAATGTTTGCATTTTTTTATCCATTAAGTAATAAGTATTACTTTCTCCCTTCTCTGTGGAGACTTTTCTTTAGAGGATTTTCTCTTCTCTCTCCTCTCTCTCTCTCATTTATGCTGGAAACCTACCTTGGGATGGCTTCATGGTCAGCTGGAGCCATCTGTGCATTCGGGCTTTTTTTCCAGGAAACTCATTAAGAATAATATATGGATGCATAAAAAGGTCACATATACAGGTTTCACATTTATTATGGTCTTTAGGAAACAAGCTCATGGGAATGACGATCTCCTAATTCAGTTTGATCTAAATAATTTTGCTAATGTACTAAGGACCATATGCATTAATTGACAAACGGACAAATTTATATCTGAGCTTTTCTTTTAGGTCTGATAAAGGGTTTTGATGAATGGGTATGTTTGTCAATAGACTCCATGGAAAACTCTCTAGACTTTTTTTTTCTATTGTTCTTCTATGTTAATGATCTTCATATAGATGCTCAATGTGAAGAGGTAGCCAAATGACCTTCCATGGCTAAACCAGCAATTTAGCTAGTTTGTGTTTAGATTTTGTATGATCAGGGACAGATATTACACTATTTCAACACTTAGGATCGGTGGACTTACCCCAAAACCTGAGATTTTTACCATTATTATTTGCTCTTTTAAGCAATATGTTAGCCTCTTTTTAGTGAAGTTTTCTAGAATAATAATGAATATCATGAACCTTGAATTTAGACATCCCGATCTGTGCTTCAATTTCTTCTCATTTTAATAGAAATAAAAATACCTTATAGGATTATTGTGATGATTAATGTCTAAATTTTTGAAAAGCATTTAGAACAGAGTTGGGCCCACACTAATTGTTCTATCTTCTCATATTGTCATGGCTGTTGTTGTTATTGTACACTCACAGGTGAATTAGTTATTCACTCTCTCTATATCTCAGTTTCCTCATCTGGGTAATTGGGACTATGCAATGTACCTCAAAGCGTGTTTTTTTAAGTATAGATTAGTTATGGCTAGCTCAAGGGAAGGATTACACAAATTATAGACAGTATTTCCATTGTTTTATGATTATAACTATAATATAATCATTACTATTTTATTACATTTATTTACTTACCAGCTATATGGATTTTTAGCAATGCTGTTTAATCCATCTATGGCTTAATTTATTCATCTGGAAAATTGGGACTACAATATTGTCCTTTAGTTTTTGTAAGAACAAATATAGTTCATGTAAGAATTCAACAATTAATGGCTATGATTATTTTCATATTGGTGCTGATGGTGTTATTGCAGGTGATTTTGATGATTTAGTGTGGAATAACTATCCATCATATAAAACAATCTGCTTTTCAATCAACTCGGTGAAATTATTTCAAACAGCTAAAAGGATTCAGTGATTAAAGAAATCAGATGTGCTGTTCCCCCATAATCAAACAATTTTAATGTTATACTATGCAGTATATTTTATTTTATAAATCTACATATATTTGCCCATGGATAGGATAGACGTATTTTCCTTTTGTTTACTCTAGCAATCATATGTTTCTTGTCACTATTTTCAAAACAAAAGGCCAACTCTAATGAAAAAAACTGAAATTTTAGTTGTCATAATTGTCAGGAGATTCACAACACATTATTTAAAGATTAATAGATGTGCTGGAAAATAAGGGAAATATAACCTTCATTATCGCAGGAGGAATTTGATTTGCTGGCATATAACGCTTGTCTGTTGCACAAATGGTTGGTTTAGTCTCCTTTATGTCACCTGTCAAGCGTAGTTTCCTTTAGCTAAGGACAGTAAAGCTCTGTTTTTAAATTTTTAAGACAGTTTAATGAAAAATTTAGACTAATTTATTCATTATGATCAAATGTCTAATAATCAGGATTGATAATGAAGAACAAATTCAGAAGAAGATACATTTTTTATCTTACATTTTAGTTTTCAATTATTTTTACTGATAACCTGAGTATTTTTTTTTAATATACAGGACTTGTATAGTTGTTGTTTAATATTTTCTATTCATTGAAGAATGTACAATCAAATTGAATGTAAGGTACATTTTTCACTACAAGTGAAAATCTATAGCTTTGTAAAAAAATTAATAAAAACTCTCACATTGAACACATCTGATTAGAACCAGAATAAAATGATGGACAATTGAAAAACAAGCTGATTAGTAAAGGTTTATTTGTTGAGAAGAATTTCGCAAGCAGAATGGAGGTAATTATACTTATTGCCTATAAGTTACAGTGCTAAGAAGGACTTTAGATAAAGGTGCCTTCACCCTGCCAGGAGCAGACTTAGTTTATACCTCTTGTGTCTCTTATTACATAATTATGGACAACACACTGTCTCACTTTAAATTTTCCTGCTTTGAATAATATAATATATGATCACTATACTTAAAACAGACAAAATCTGAGTTTTATTCTGAAAGATTAAGAAAAAGTAGATTGAGAAGCTTTCAAAGCTGGAGAGAATATATAAGAGGAGAGAATTACATGGTGTAAGATCCACAAGAACCACACTTCCAGTGAGAGTGGAGTGCGGCATATGACATACTGAGAATTAACTCTAAATATGAAGGCAAAGGTCATTCCAATTCCCTCGTCTTGTAATTTCATTTTACTTTACTTATTCTTACATTATATTATTTTAAATTTGCCTCTGATCTTCCAGTATCATGATCCCGATCACTCAGTTTGTTGCCAACAAAAGAAATCTTATAAAGACACTGATTCTGTCATTAAATAGATTTCCTAACTGCTCTTCATACATTGCCCATGACCTCATATAGCCATAAACATGAGCCTGGCATGCAGTTTTTGAGTGTGTTTCCTTCAACATCTATTACTAATAAATTTGATCCTCCGACACATCTTACAGGAAGTGCAAATGTCTCATCGTCCATTGGTGCAATTCTCCTTAGTATTTTAAATCTAGCTATAGCAAGAATGGGTTTATGTTGCTTGCGGGGTACTCTAGAAAGAACTCTGGAAACTGAAGAGAGTGACTTAGAAGTTAAATGGAGTTTATTATTCTTTTGTTATTTTATGGCTCCTCTGCCTTTAAATCACGCTCATATGCCTCACCCATCTCCAGAAAAATTACCTTATTCTTTAAATGGGGCTGTATTATAAGGCAGTTTGAACATGGAGAGTCAAGAATGAAGGCTTTACTCAAGGATTCTTCCAAAAATTAGCCATGAGCCCTTGAGCTAATATTAAATCTCTCTTAACTTCAAGTGTCTGTTTTTCATGATAAGGAAGTTGAATATACAATGATGGGTGCCCTCTGGATTCTAAATTCTGTAAGATTTAGAAATCTCTTAGAATGTTCCTGTGTCCTAGGAAGAGCCTCAAGCATGCAGACTGTGTCTGCCCTGCCAAACAGAGCACAGGTCACTGCCTGAGACTTTTGGGCCTGGGGATCGTGTGCTTTTCTGACAGTGTTCATGATGAATCACGTGGCAGTCTCAAAGCACAGGCCACAGCGCTGGCCTGCACTATAGACAGGAGATCTGTCCTGCTCTGACTCAACAAGGGGACAAGTTTAATGCTAAAGGGTACCATAATGTCAATGATAAAAGAATCGAGACATTTAACAAGTGACAGATCTTTGTTTCCTCATAAATAAGAATTACATGTGTCTGTACGACATAAGGATCACTCAACTAATGGTGTTGATCATTAAAAGGCATGGAACGTAGCTGAAAGTCTTTGCTCATAAAAACTGTGCTCATAAAAACTTCTCTCTCATCCTGACAACAGCCTCTGTTTCCAAAGAGACTTCTACTACTGGAAACTATGCTCCTTTACTTTGCATTTTCCCTGAAAAGTCTGGTCCAAAGTTCTGTTTCATATGCTTCTTCGCTTCTAATAATTCCTCTCGAAGTTCCTTTACTTGGACCTGGAAATTTATGGAATTTTCCAATCATGTCAAACCATTAGAACATGTTAATTAACTCATTAATTTATTCAACAAATAGTAATTCCACTTCAACCAAATAATGCTAAAGATCCTATGCATGATTTAGGGAATGCATAGTTATATCTCTCGGGGCACCCATATGCACAGAACTCACAGTATACATTATACTCTTTCCACTGCCCAATCCATATATTTTTATTCCGGGTTTTTAGTATAGTTCTTGGCTTGTAATATATACTGAATACTTACCTATTAAAGCTAAGAATCAAGTTAACTGTTCTCTAGTACCCAGCTTCACCAAATCACAAAATCCTGAAGTTAAAAAAGACTTCACTGTTCATCTATCTAGAAGATCTAATTTTATAGAAGCGAAGCTATCTATAGAATGAGTAAACACAAAGAAGCATGTTATAGCCAAGGTCTCACGCCAAATTAAGAGCAGAGTTGGGAAAGTTATATTCACGCTCTTATCCACTGCCTATTACAATAGCTCTTCAACAATATGATTTATTTTTTAAATTAAAAATTAAGTACAGCATATAATTAATAATGGTAAATATTTACATTTCTAAGTACATTATGGGGCACATTTTTTAAAAAGCTGATATGATTTGAAGCTAGGCTTTCATACAATACATTTTTATTTGATGCCTATACAGCAATTATGCTGGATAGAAGCTAGGTTATAATTCTGTAGGTGTCAACTCACTTCTGTCAATGTGTTTCAGAAAAGTTTGTCACCAGGTAGTGATAGAAAAAATGAGCTTCACAATTAATCTCTTTATCAAGGGTTGAAATTATGACTCCCTCTGATGCCCCCATTGAAAATGTAACCTGGGGAAATAGATATATCTTGGGTCAAAACACAATCTTAAAGGAAAAGAGGTACATAATTTTCATGAGGCAAGAGCAGAACTTAGTGCTTGGAGGCAAATATATTTAACCAATGACTTGGATAGAGAAGTTAATCATTGTTAACTATGAGTAATTCCCTTAGATTTGAGCATCAGACAAATCTGGAGGTAGAGTAAAATTTGCATAAGTAGGATGGTAATATCTGACACCTAGGGTACAACAATAACTTTTGGACTCCTTGAAAGTAAGGTCAATTATAATTATTGCACTATTTCTACTATAAGGCTTATGCTTTTGCTGACATTAAAAGGTATATGAGTTTTTTGCTATAAGATTGCATGGTGCAAAGATTATATAAACAAATGTAAATCACCATGAAAATCTAGTTTATTTCACTTTTACCACACACCATTTTATGGTTCTAAATATCAATAATCTTCAAAATGTGGAACCCATGACCTCATTAAGCATGAGAGAATTTGGCACTCTCATTTTCTGACTCAAAAATAAATGCTACCCATACCCTTTTATGGCCCATCTTAGATTATTCCCTTCATCTGAATTTATACAAGAGCAAAGAGGCTTTTGTCCAAAACCATGGTAGAATAACTGAAAAATTTTCAAAGTAATTCCAGAATTTAATGTGCGTTGAGACAATGTTTCTCTATAGGGACAAAAAGTAAGAGAACGCACCAGATTATGTATGACGGCCACATTCTCTGGTTCTATCTCACCAACAGTCAGCAGAGGCATATTTTTGGGGAGTACTCAGAGACTTTTTCAATGCCTAGATATAATTATATTTCATAACCAATGGTGTTTGGAATATAACTCCAGGGTTTTTCCCAAATCATTTTGTGATGAATATTGTGTTGCACTTTGGGGATGTAAATGCAGAGTGTTCTCATATTAGCTGAGTAATATTTTGATACGATATAGAAATGTACTGAAACAGAGTATTAACTATCAAAAGGCCTTTTACCTTGGAGATATTTACATAGAAAAAGTTTTCCACGGTATGCTTGTATTTTATTTTGAAAATTAGTCGGCAAACATTAACATTATTATGTTACTTATTAACAAAATAATAACTGTATTCTTAAATTTACTACTTAAGTAGTAAATACTTAAGTAAATACTTAAGTTTACTACTGTGGTTACATATCAGTTTTGTTTTTATTTGTTTGTTTGAGTGGTCTCATCTATCTTTTACAACATTTCCCTGTCTCTGGGGGTTAAGGTGGCTTGTTGCTTCTTGAAGATTCCTGGTGACACTCTGTGTCAGGATCTGATCCTGGGCATGGTTTGTTCTCACATAGCAAAAGCCATCCATGGCCTGTTTCTGTGTACAAATGGGTATAGAAAGGTCTTTCAGTTCTGTATGACAATGCAAAATCTAGTACACTGTATCTTCAGAATGATAATAAAAATAAAACTCATGTTTATTAAGGGCTTACTCAAATCCAGATTTTAAGCCAAAAACTTAGCACCCGTTTGTATATTTAATCTTCACAACTCTGCAAGTTGGTTATATATCATGTTCTGCATTGCAGAGACAAGGAAAATCAGGTTAAAAATAACCAGAGTTAAAAAACAGTATTCACTTGGACAGTCTTTTGCAATAATAACTGATCTTTATTGTATGAACTTCTTTGCATATTAAACCAAAATGACTTATGTAATAGGCGCTATTACTATCACAACAATTTAGCAGATGAAGAGACTGAGGAATAGTATGACTTGCCTAGCCTTACTGCTAGTAAGTATAGCAGCTGGGGGGTTGAGATTTTTTGATTCCTACAATCTTTTATTTCATTGTTCATGTGACATAATGCAGATATATCACCACAAATACTGGGTGAGGTGCTACATAAATTATCTCTAACATAGTAAATAAAATATATCTAGGTATATTGTATAGTAAAGTTTCATCATAAAGTATTAGTATAGTTTTTAAATTTAAAAAGGTGGATTATGGCTCTAAAATGGAAATTGTTTATAATAGTTATTCAAATTCTAAATTCTTTCGATCACTTAATTTGAAGTATTAACTTCAAATCTATCAGATCATCTACAATTTTTTCACTATCATGTTACAGTATAAAATATATGATGTGACAGTTTTAAGTTTTACTTAAATTTACTTTAAAATAAACTTTAAAATGTTAATAAACAGTGATTATGATAGAAATACTACATGTTATTTCTGTATTATTAATTAATACGGTTTGTAATTTTTTTCCTTCTTTGTCTGTTTGCTTCTTTTTCTACAATTTCCTTTAGAATTTTCTCAACTTTTTAGGGATCTATACAACACTAGGCAAAAATAGGGGCTAGATAAGAAAGGACCTGCAGAAATACACTCAGGATGAGCCCAGGAAGGCTAAGAATTGTTCTCACTGATTAAGAAACTATGATGCCTCAGACTCACTAATATTCAAGAGGCATATTTTTTGGGGGTACTCAGAGACCTTTTCAATATGCCTAGATATAATTATATTTCATAACCAATGGTGTTTGGAATATAACTCGAGGGTTTTCCCCAAATCATTTTGTGATAAATATTGTGTTGCACTTTGGGGATGTGAATACAGAGTGTTCTTATATAAGCATTAGCTGAATAATATTTTGATAAGATATATAAATGTACTGAAACACAGAGTATTAAATATCAAAAGGCCTTTTACCTTGGAGATATTTACACAGAAAAAGTTTTCCACGGTATGCTTGTATTTTATTTTGAAAATTAGTTGGCAAACATTAATATATATTCATGCAGCTTGCTTTATTTCTGTCTATGTATCCTGCTATCTGTTGGTGAGATAGAACCAGAGAATGTGGCCGTCATACATAATCTGGTGCATTCTCTTAGCTTTGGTCCCTATAGAGAAACATTTTCTCAATGCACATTAAATTCTAGAATTGCTTTGAAAAATTTTCAGTTATTCTACCATGGTTTTGGGCAAAAGTCTCTTTGCTCTTGTATAAATTCAGATGAAGAGAATAATCTAAGATGGGCCATAAAAGGGTATGGGTAGCATTTATTTCTGAGTCAGAAAATGAGAGTGCCAAATTCTCTCATGCTTAATGAGGTCATGGGTTCCACATTTTGAAGATTATTGATATTTAGAACCATAAAATGGTGTGTGGTAAAAGTGAAATAAACTAGATTTTCATGGTGATTTACATTTGTTTATATAATCTTTGCACCATGCAATCTTACAGCAAGAAACTCATATACCTTTTGAAGTCAGCAAAGGCATAAGCCTTATAGTAGAAATAGTGCAATAATTATAATTGACCTTACTTTCAAGGAGTCCAAAAGTTACTGTTGTACCCTAGGTGTCAGATATTACCATCTTACTTATGCAAATTTTACTCTACCTCCAGATTTGTCTGATGATCAAATCTAAAGGAATTAATCATGGGTAAGTTCTTAATGAAAAATATGAATGGAATTTTGTCCATTTTCCTTTTCTACTATAGCTCTTGAGTGAAAGGCAAAAACTTGTGCCTGGCTATGTGGATTGATTGTTTTAGAATCAATATTTCTTAGGATCATTCCTAGCTATAAGTCTGCATATTGAGAAACTCTGATTATCTTTCCTGATTCTCAAAAGCTATGAGCGAGCAATGCTCGCTGTGAACTGGGATTGAAAGAGGGCATTGACTTGTTCTCCATATACTTCTTTCTTTATATATTTTTGAATTTTGTATTACTTGGATGTTTTAAAATATGCATATCAGTTGTATATATATATATGTACACACATGCACATATGTGATACATGCGATTTTATTTGCACCTTAGTGAAATCACTTTGTTATCCCTGACTTTTTACATTTTTATATCAATTTTATTTTAGTTAAGTGAATCTCATTGTGTTAGAACAATTCACCAGTTACCAATCTTGAAAGTTAACTCAAAGCACCTTAAAGACACAATGACCTTATAGAAACAGGTTAGGTTCAGTAAATTTAATTATGCAGAAAACCAATTATTAGCTTTTAATTTAAAGATGCTTTAAGGCAACTCCTTGTCTTTTCTAGGAATACATTTTTGAATATTTATTCAAAATATTTTCAGGATGTTCCTCTTATCATTATTAAAAATAACTCTGCTTTTATCCTAACTGCAACTTATACTTCAAATCTCAGGTTTACAAATTTTGTGGAATAAAGCAAGCTGTTATCCATAGTTCTACTCAATTCATAACTCAATTTTTGCTATCACTAAAGATAATATTCCCAAAGCCATATCCACTGAATATAGATCTAAGGAAACAATGTAGACTCAGACATTCTTTATTATTAAATGACCTGTGTTCCTTATAGAAATCACCAGAAGTAGATGATTGGGGATTTAAGGCTTAGAAATAACATCAGCAAGCCAAGAGCAGTAGCTTATATTAACGAAGACTTTTTGATTATAATGTATTACTCCAGTTTCATACAAGCCAATTCCTTAGACACCTAAATTTAGGTAGTCCATCATTTTGATAGCACTAAGTAGTATAACAGCTCTCAAATATGCTGTTAAGTCACAATAGTGCATTGAGGAAGAAATGAGGTGGAATTACAGTTGGGTTCCTGGGAATTTTGTGTAATACGATGTTTATCTTGTATCAGTGTAGCACCCTGTAGTGAAAAGTAGTGAATATAGGTCGTACATATTCTCTCCAAGATATGTCATAGTGAATGAAAGCAAGTTTGAGAACCACTTATGTAGTGGAAAGATCCCTTCTCTAAAGGTTTTTATTTATTCATCCATCTAGTCATCCATCATGCGTATTTATTATAGAGTACCTGTTATTTTCAAAGATTATATCACAGTCCTAATTCTTCATTAAACTAACTGTGAGATCCTTAAATGCTTTTTAATCTCTCTGTGTCCATTTCCTCATCTGTGTATGAAGATTAGGATTCTTTGGCTAGAAGGACCTTCACTTTCTGAGCAATTCAATCAACTACTTCAGCACTTTAAGAGCCTCCTTTCTTTCTCTTTTCTTTTCTTTTCTTTTTTTTTGGATTATGGTAATTTATTTGTGTGCTTAATTTTGAATCAGAAAATATGAAACAAGTTCATGATCACCACAGGGTGATCAAAGGCGGTGCCTTTGAGTGTTACTATTTATCAGTTTACAGACTTGCTTGGAATCCTTATTAAAACTGTGAAGTTTGGAACAGGGAACCAGACATGCAGGAATCTGTGTCTTGCAACCACTTCATTAGATTATCTATACCTCATGCCTGAAATTGTGTCATTTGGATCCCTCACATGTAGAACAATTCCATACTTATGTAAATGGCCAGTGACTGCTGAACTAGGTAAGGATGGATACCAAAGAAGACCCAAGGATGATTCTTTCAGTTCTAAGTAAGGGAATGGAGAGGACAGAGGCTGGGAGGGCATGGGAGGAAGGGAAGAGCACTGCTTTTTGGTGAGCATTTTGCATTTTATTCTTACAAAGATCCTATAAAGTTGGCGTTATTGCTGTTATTATATATATGGCTTGTTGCCCTGCAAAAAGCTGGCCTTACAATTTTCACTGAAAAATTAACTCTTGCACTTTACTTTCCAACAGCATTGTTAGTCTTAGTAAATATGTGTTCTATGAGTTAAAAAAAATTCCTTGGATGCCACCATAAGCAACAAGGTTGGGAAGGCAAGAAAATTACTGTCACATTCCTCTATTGATGCTTACAAAAGAGCATGATATATTCAAACTAGTAAAAAACCAGAAGGGTAAGGCATTGACCAATCAGGATAGAAACGTAACCAATTCTAGCACCCTCTGGCTAGCATGCTGTTTAGGTGCCTAATGATCGAGTACCAGCTCTGATTTCAAAAAATCTAACATTAATCTTTTAGAAAAGACTGTGGATAATTATGTTTATAGAATACCGTTTATTTCTTGCTCAACAGTCAGATCTTTTGCGTTCAGTTTGTATTAGGCAGAATGTCCCATAGCAATCAAGTTATCTTCACATGCAGCCCTAAATGTTTTACACAGCTCTCAGTTGTGGGCATGGCTTCACCAGTGGGTGCCTTCACTTGGGGCAAGGAGCTAACATAGAAAACTAAACAGAAAACCTGTCATGAACTTGGCAATCATTATCAATGGCAATTTAATGAGTTTTTGAAATAGAACATACTACATGACGAGTTGTATGCTCTCAGAATAGTCATTTCTTAGACTGGATGGCAGGCTAAGATACAGAAATGACTAAAGCTTTTTATGGACTTTGTGCTTACTCTGCTACTAATTATTTAAAAATAGTTTAAATAATATAAGATAGTTTATGTCCTAATGTTTCAGAGAAAATGGGCACTAATATATTTTACTACCAGCTGCCATGTTTTAAAATTTTATTTTAATTTATTATTTTTAGCTTTTTAATTGAAGATTTATGCCCCTTGATGATGGTCTCCATCAGATACATAGCCTTATTTTATGTTGTATAAAAATCAATATACAATTTGGAAATTGTCTTTTAATTTATTCATCAGGCTCTCATGCATACTGAAAGCACATTATTACACACTGAAGGGAAGAGAAAATCATTTTCCCTCTGCATTGATTCATATTTTCTCATTTCACAATGATATGTAGCCTCTTAAGAAACTAATTCAGACATGGTAGAATAAAGCTCATCACAGTAGCCACGGCATAAGACAAAAATCCTAATGAAGCTTGAATCAGAAAGTGTTTGAGGGTGAATGCTTAAGATGATTTAAGGTTTAAATATATAGAAACTGCAATTGATGCTGCAATATTCAAACATGTTAGGTTTTACAGATATTTTACAATTTGAGCAGTTTGAGCAAATGACCATTTCAGAGACTAAAAGTATTGAATTCCTATTATGGGCAATGAAGCCAAACCGTATGACCAGTGTGTCTCTTGTACTTTTCCAGGGGCTATTTACTGGGTCATCTATACTTCCGGTTTTCAAAAGACACCCCTCAATCTGGCTGCATAAGAATCCTCTGGTTTATTTATTAAATATATGAATTCCTGGCATACAATCAAAATTGACAGGCTAAAAATCATCAGGTGGGTTCTAGATATTAGTATTTTTATCAAGCTCTCCAGCTAATGCTGTTCTAGATGCATTACAGCATGATTTTCACAAAATTCCATAATATATTTTATCTTTGTTTTGATATTTAATAAGAGGAAATAGGAGAGGTAGAGAGCACCAAAATTGCTTTCTCTTAATGGGTACACAATGTGTAGACACAATGCACAAAGCTTACTGCCAAATGAGCTTCTCTCAGAGTTCTGTGCCATTTATTCCTGCACCATTACTCTTCCTAGCCATCATTTGTTACCTTTTGGTGAACTCATTCTGCAATTTGAGAGGACATAGATGTCCCAAACCTGAATAACAGCTTCAGAAAGTTTTTAGCTATTTTTCTGTTTGTTGGAAGCAGCAGAATTTCCCAGATCCCTTGACTACGTTTTGCTTGACAAATGACACAATAAAGAAGATTGATATCAAGGCCTTTTAGATAATTGTGCAGGAAGAAGCTTTAGGAGCTATACATTAGCTCTACTATATTTGTCAACAGTTGAGTTAAGTGATCCACTAGAAGTCATTTAAAACAAATGACTCTAAATTTATTTTAACACCAGTGTTGATAATAGCATTAAGTACTGGCTTAGCTCAGCACCATGAATAGACTTTAAATCTGTCATAGTACATGACTGTTAATCACAGCAAGGAAATTTGGAAAAGGGATAAAGAGTATCGGATTTAAGTTATACTGACCCTAATAGTGTTGGGTACTAATAAATAACTGTGGAAGGAAAGAAGGAAGGATATGAAGGAGACAGAAAGGGAAGGAGGAAGGGAGGGAAGAAGGGATGGGATGTTATACTCTTTTATTATATATGAATCTGTGCTCCTAAAGCAATGAATCTTGTATGTATGCCTATAAGAATATACTAAACATGGTTAGTTCTAATAAATACTTAGTACACTATTTAGGGATAAAAAAGAAAATGGAAAAAAATGAAAAAAGAGATTTTTCAACACAGTTTGGTTCTTAAGTGTATGCCCTGAAATGTGGTTTTGAACAGGCCAGAGATTTTCTTAAATCTTGTCACACCACTTTATATCTACTATGTGACCCAATGAAATAGAAAGGGCACAGCAGCTATGTTACTCTCACGCTGCTTTTAGTTACTACTACACTATCGTGGGCCTTTGTGTTTCTCCTTTTCTACTGTAAAGTAGACAAGTAATATCCAGATAAGTATACTTTACTCTTTAGAGTATGGAAAGGCTAGATTTGGAAGTAGATGTCAAGGGTTTGAGTCTTAGTGCTCTCAATTACTAGTTTTTTGATTTGTGTGAGTCACTTAAATGTCCCATGCCTAAATCCACTCTTTGCTAAAATGGGAATAAAAATACATGTGTTGTCTTCCTTAGAGAGTGAAGAAACATTCCAAAAAGAGTACTCTGAAAGTTCTCTGCAGATTGTAAGCCACTGTTCAATTGCACTTGTTATTATAATCTTTCAACATAACTTTTTGCCTTTGGTCTGGATTCTGGATGTTCAAACTTTAGCACGGTGTCAACACACAATTCAGCTCTAATGACAAGAAAATCAAATTCTTACAGAAGAGGAAATGAATTGTATATGGTACAGTCACACATTTGGAACCTGTTATTTTCAATAATAACATGTTAGGGAAGCATTCATTATCGACTAGAAATAACGCATTTAGACAGTTAGCTGTAGTAGAGTTCATGCTGAGTGCTAAGATGCTGACATCAAACAGAAAGAGAGTAAATACAGTGATCTCCATTCTAGCAGAAGACATCCATCAGCATGGTTTATTTGCAAGGCACTGCATTATTTCTTCTCAATCAGCAAGTTCAAGGTAGGCTTTTTTACAGCAGGAAGTGTTGTACATCCATTTCTCTTTCTCTGTACTGCTCACCCCTTTGCCATTCACAGTAAATCTAAAAGTGTTTTAAGGCCATTTCTCTTTGAACCCACAGGTCTGGTTTAATACTCAAAAGTCACCCTTAGGTTAAAGGATATAAACCCAGTTATTTGAATCTAGGAGAGCTAACCTGCTTTCATGAAGATCTCAGCTTTGGAGTCAGATAAATGTCTTCAGATGCATTTGTGCAGAGCACAGCCAAATGATATGAGGACAGTTAGAAGATTACATTTCTATATTCCCTTCCCAGCAGATAAGTTTATCCAGGGACCTATATCCTCTTCATTTCTCAGCAGGAAAAAGAGTATTAAGACTTCGAGCCTAATAAAATGCATAGCAAAGCAATTTCATGGGTAAGACAAGAACTGGGCTTTTGGAAAAAAAATAGCACTTAGTCTGTCCATCAGAATTACTTTAAGAAGCCTGTTGTGCATCGGTATCAAAGATCTTCCTCTGGAAGCAATGTATAAAATGCTGAGATTATCAACAACAAAATGATTGAATTTTAAGCCAGGAGAAAAACTAGGACCCCAAATTATTCTTATAGAAGTAAAAGAGAGAAAGAGGAGGTGGTAAGATATTAAAAAAATATCTTCACTGAAAAATTGAATGCTGCAAACACATATATTTGCCTGTTAATCAGTACTATGTAAAATACAAACTAACCACAAAACCCTACAATAACAAAAATAATAACAATATGCATGATCATACATTCCATAGTGTGGTCTCAATACACTTTGGACATTTTGATCAGTAGAAAGAGAAATAAATATGTTGATATCGAACATTGAATTTTATCCAGTTAAAATGTACAAGTATACAAAACAATAATTTTAAAATTATTTTTTCACTAAAATACATTTATATTATAACTTTAAAGTGAATAGAAATCCCTTTTGTAATTAAAATATAAATACATATGCTATTTTTGGATTTCAACAACAAAATAGCTATGTTTAGCAAAGGTTTATGAAATGCTTTTTAGTTTGTCAATTATTTCAAGTCACTTATAAACTCATCAAAATTTAAATTTTACCAAAAAAAAATTAGAGTTCCTTTAAATCATTTCTAAGAATCTAGCTAGTTCCATACCAGGTAAACAGTAATAAAAATGGGGTTCTAATGAATAGCTTTGCCAATTTTGAATATACTTTTATTCAACAAGTAAATACTATGCACTAATGCATAGGACTCCACCACATCAAGCACGCACTCAAGTGAATGATTTTTTAATAAAAATATTAGGGAATTTGGAGACATTGACCATTGCTGGTGATTAAGATGGCCTATGAAGTCTCCTCTCCCCGCAGCACCTAAAACCGTCGGCATCTCTGTTTTCAGAACTCAGATCAAATCGCAACATTTGGAAGCTTTTAGAAATTAAATTCTCTCCACATCATTTACTACTTTATGCTGTGGTAATATTCTGTGTCTCCTCGGCAATATGACAATTTATGGGGATGTTCAGACTGGCACGAGACAATAGGGATTCAATCTTGTTTCTACCACTTACTGGCCACATGGCTTAACTAGTTGCTTTTGGAAAATGAAAACAATAATGCAATTGTTATGAGGATTTAATGATGTAGACATTTAATGATGTACTGAATCTAGCATATTGTAGGGGGTCACTAAGTATCCATTTATTATACATATTGGTGTTTATACAATTTTCATATGTATAATATTTGTTCAATAGCATAAATATGACTTTGTTTTTCTATTTTTAGAAATAATTATTCTCAGGCAGTTTATTTAATGTGCTTCCCTCTTTCTTTTCATGTTTCTGTAGCTCCCGCAGCACCCACGGGAAGAGCACGCTCAGCTCTTGGCACGACTTCAGTGAGTAGCAGTGTCATGTTGTTAAGCTGACTGACTGTTATCCACGTATAAATCATCCCAGAAAACAATTCAGCTCTAGCTTGGCAGTCTCTAGGGAGGCGTGGCTATTTTATCTTTTCAAATGGGAATAATGGTCAAAATAACAGTCTGGACTCCCTGAAAAGTCTACGTTGCGGTCTTCAATTACATCAAAGTGTTTGCAAAGTGCTGTAAATCTTGTTCAAAGTAGAAAATGCTTGGCCCTGCGCAAACCAGCAGTGATCTCAATCAATTTCTCTTTCCTCTTAGAGCGACTTTTTGACAGAAGGCAGTCATAAATTTTGATGGATTATTTTTCTTTTCATATTATAGAGAGTTTAAATGATAAGGTGCATTGTAGCAGATACCTTCCGTTTTCTGCCCAGGTGATTAAGTATGATTAATCACATGTGTGGCCTCAGGATTTAGCTTTAGGATTAAGCCAATCAGCAATGTTACTCCTTGGTCACAGCTTAGAGTCCTGGGCATGTGACTCAGTCTATCTGATCATACAGAATACTAGGACTTTTGCTGGGAATATTGGGATAAGACTCTCATTTCTCTACTGGAGTTGGTGATTCAAGTTTGTGAGACTTAAAACTGCTGCATTCCGAGCAAAAGCTTGGAAACTCTAAGGGATCATTATTAGATCTGAGGATTAGTTGTAATCAGAGGAAACAGAGCTGTAAGATGAATTTGATTGGCATTTTTGAGCCATTGATCAGGTTCTGTTGGGAACTAGAGGTGCTTCTGAGCTGTTCTGTCTTGTGTACCATTATTTGTTAAAGCAGATTGTTTTAGGCTCTCTGTAGCTTAAAACTGCAATAATCCTGAGATACAGTCTCCTAAATCTATCGTGTTTTAGATCAATATTGAAAGTCCTGAATCTAGCATCCTGACACAATAGCATTGCAGCTTTCCTCCCTAATTATTTAAGGCTATTCACTGTTAAGTCTTGCCAGGACAGTGACGTACGTTTGTGTGTGTGTGTGTGTGTGTGTGTGTGTGTTTGTGTGTGTATGTTTGAAGGTCAACTACTGTGGGGTTAAGAATCACTGAAAACCCATCAGCTTAATATAAACATTTATTCTTGCTTACCCTTATGTGGCTCTTGGCTGTGTTCATCAAGACAAATTTTGCTTCAGGATGAGAATACTTAAGCTGGTCTTGGCTTTGTGCTATGGGTGGGGATCAGATCTATTCCATGCATGTTCTCTCTAGAGCTCAGGCTAAAGAAACTATAGCTTCCCATGACAGTCTTGTGATGAAGATGTGCAAAAGGGCAACAATAATCACACAAGTACATTTTAAGACTCTGCTTGTGTTTTTGTGCATTTGCATGCAGAAGGTACCTTAGTGTGTTTTCACTAGATTATGTGAGCAAAGGAATGTCTTAATATAGTTAGATTATTAGAATTCAAAACTATTGAAATTTTAACATTAGGATTCTATTACCAGATTAGTCTCTTATTTTATGACCTACAAGATGAACATAAAATAAGGTAGGTGGAAAGTACTGCTGTGTAGAAAGGAATGAATAACCCTAAGTACCTGAGATACAGAAGAAACTGGGCTTATTGTTACTGGAAAATCAAGATAGAAAAGAATTACAGTTTTTTTTAAAAAACAGAAATGAAAATGGTGGAGAAGTGAGAGGAAGAAGAACTACATTGGTTGTCTATCTTCACAGAGCCAGACATTCTGCTAGACAGTAGACAGTGTGTGTTATCTCATTTAATCCTCACATTTTTCATGGTAGAAAAAAGGAAGAAAAAAAACACTTATTGAGGTATAGCACTAACAAAATTCTGAAGAGCCAGTTCCACTTTATAGGCACAGGGCTCAATTGGGAGTCAGTCTATAGGAGAGCAGAGATTCCAGCATCATTTCTCATTTCTTTGAGCTTGAGTCACACTTAGGCCACTAATTGGATCTGCTCACCTTAGAAAGTGAGTCAACCACGCTGAGTTTTCTTTTAGGTAAAAATGGGACAAATGATATTTACTCCAATACTGCACAAGGATTGTAGAATTAAAAGAAGTAGCATGCGCTTGTATGTAGTGCAGAGATAATTTTTTAAGAGTTTACATTTATTTTATTTTTAAAATTTTATGATTTTCTAAAAATTATTATGGTTGCATAATAGTTGTATATCTTTATAGGGTACATGTGATGTTTTGATACAAGGATACAAAGTATATTAATTAAATTAGGGTAATTTGGGTGTCCATCACCTCAAACATTTAACATTTCTTTATGTTAGGAACATTCTAGTTCCATTCTTTTCGTTATTTTAAAGCATAACCTAACTTATTGTTGACTATAGTCACCTTGTTGCACTATCAAATATTGCTCATTCAATCTACCAATCTATCTATATTTTTGTACCTGTTAATCATCCCCGCTTTTTCCTCCCATCCCCTTTATACTTCCCAGCCTCCAGTAATCATCATTCTACTCTGTCTCCATGAGCGGGAACAGTAGGTAAACAGTCTTCCAGCCAAATAAAATATGTGCAAAGGCCCTCAAGACAGGAAATATCTTAATATGTTAGAGGAACTGAACAAGGCCACACTAACTGCAGCTCAGTGAGGTAGATGGAAAGGGAAAGAAACAATGACACACGGTAAGACTAGAGAGGCAGGCAGTGCCCAGAGCACAGGAACTCAAGATCAGGAGCTTAAAAATTGGTTGATGATTTCACAGTTAGCAAGATGCCTCTTAGACTTGTGATCTTTATACTATATCATATTTTTCTTCTCAGAGTTATAGGCAAAATAACAGTTTCTATTTATATGGGATGCTAAATTCATGAAATATTTTCACAAGTATAATTTCCTTCAATTTTCAAAACAACCACCTGACATCACTAAGGCAAATAATAATCCATAGAAACAGATGAGAAATGTATATTTGGAGATGTTCATTGAACTACCCAAGATCACACAGCTAATAAATGGTGCAACAGGGGTGTAAGAGAAGTAAAATTCATACTCACTTTAAGGTGGAATAGTTAAAAATGTTGCATAGACCATGTATCTACTATATACCAGATCTTGGGTGGGATATCATACAAGTGTTGTTCAGAAAGATCCTTGGAAATTACATTTGCAGTGATTTGGGATAAATATGTTTTCTTTTCCCTTTCTTCTATCATTTAATACAAATTGTGACATTCTAGCATCCTAACTGAATATTTTTTTTTAATTATTTTTTTGGATTTATATCCTTCTATAAAGTACAAATGCTGATTCATCAGTGAGTCAGTGTACAAGAAAAGGCCCTCTTAGACGATATTTTATAAACACTGATTATTCTTCCCAAGTCTCGATTTCCTGGGAAGTCACATCACTCACAAGTAAGCTCATCTTCCACTTCTGCTATTCAGAGGCTGGTCTATGCCCAGCCTGAGCCAGGGGAAATGTACAGAACCCACGGAAATTTTTCCAACACTCTGATAGTGTTTTATTTCAAACTCTGATCCCTGCCCTGTGACTAGAAAGAGAATGCTGCTGTTTTGTTCCCATAGTTCCTGCTGTGTGAAAAACTGGTATCAGATGTTCTCTGAAACATTCTGCTTTTCAGCTAGACTCAGAAACT
>CM052437.1:86384999-86397567 GCA_028533085.1 Varecia variegata
AAGGCTTATGGGCCTCTCCTTGTACTCCTTCATGGTCTTCTCCAGGCTGCAGCTGGGGGCCAGGGATCATCACCGTCTTAAGGATGGGCTGCTTAGGGGGTGCCCATGAGGGAACAATCTTGCCATGCATTCTCCAGCTCCCATAGGGGTTCGTCAGGTGCTTTTCAAACACAACATACTCCAGGACATCCTTGGGCACATCTTCCTGTCCATACATCAACCGTCCAAACCGGTCATAGATGGCCAGAGTCTGTCGGATGTGCATGCGTACGGTGACCTGGCCATACAAGTTGCTCTGGTTCACCAGACTTGAACAGCGAACCTGGACCACCTGGGGTAGCTCTAAAGATTCCACGAAGTGCCAGCGGACAGTCTTATATCTGAGGTCCCAGACCATAACTGAATATTAATGGTGAGGGTGTAACGGCAAATGCTTCCATGTTCAAGAGCAGATATACTAGAAGGAAAAAAAAGATGTTAACATGTAAAATACATTCTTAAAAAGTAATAATATTCAAAATGGAAGTTATATAGTTAGTACACATTGCTATTATACTTCAATTATTATATTGTTAGTTGAAGGCAAATGAAACCATTCATTAATTATTGAGTCACTTTTTAACTACAAAACTGTCAACAAGTTTTGCTCAAAAGCAAGAGAGTTCACCTGCATTTAGAGCAAGTGGTGGCTGCTAGTGTATCTAGGTAGACCTATTCACTCCACCCAGCAACCGTACACACACACACACACACACACACACACTACACACACACACACACACACACACAAAGGGGGGCTGTCTAGAGCGCATCCAGCCATGTAATATGAACGTATTATATTAACAAAGACTGGATGCTTTCTGGACAGCCCCCAGGTACGTGTGTATGTGTGTGTGTGTGTGTGTGTGTGTGTGTGTTTGTGTGTATGTATAATTTTTCTTTGTCAGTACTTTAATAGAAATTTTTAAGCCCAACTTAATATTTAGGTGACACAATTCATTTTTACTTTTTGGGACAGCAATTTTACTTTTTATAAATTGTCTTTATACAAATTTTGGCAAACATTAAATTAGTTGTACAGATGCTGATAATTCAAAGTGATTTAAACTTTTGGATTAATTACATTAAGAATATTTTTCATGCCATTGTTAGACATACAAAAAAGAGAAAGGAAACAAAATTGAGAGCTCCATAAGGATGAAACGCTGTTTTATTTAGTTCTATATTTGCAATGACCCATATGTCTGACACGTCTCAGGAGCTAATGACTAGTAAAAGAATTATTGACATATGTAAAACAAGATTGTGGCATTTTTGCATAAATTTTCAGCTGCAGATACTACTCAAGATAGGTTTAAAGGCTATTAAATACCAAATCAGCAGTGATTTTTAATTGTGCATTCCACAAGTATTTTCAAAAACAAAATTTTTCTGGGTTTTGCCATTCGGTGACATAATGAAAGACTATACTTCCAATTCAGTCATACCCAAGGCAGGCTTCGCTTTATGCCTTCCAGGAACTTGAATTTGAGCATATCACTAAACTTACAAACCTCAGTTTTCCCATCTGTAAAATGAAATTAACACAGATCTACACCGAATGATTGTGCCAGACATCTTATTGGGTACTAGAAACACATCTTACCAATATAGAACTTAAATTCTAATGAGACTTAATGTTAAAACATAGGTATAGGATCTAGCAAAGTATTTTGCATGCAGTAGAAGTTCAGGACTGCACATTTCTCCTCCTTTTATTGCCACATAGCCTGTGCCTTGAGGTATACTTGGTTATTCTAGGACTTCTTTGCATTACTCATATTGTCAATATATAAAGGGCCTCACATAAAATAGTGCTTTGACTTAAAATTTCAGAGGAACAAAAAGATACCTATTTCCCTCTCTAGGGACTTAGTGGACATTGTTAGAAAATAAGACATAACAAAGTCTCAGCATAGCTTGTGGTTCTTGCCATCTGACATTTTTTTGAAGGGCACACATAATGTTCTCTACAGGAGCAAAAGCCACAGAAGGTCAAACATATTTTGGAACTTGTCCCTTGTTGACAAAAACAGGTAAAGAATTAACTCTACCAGTGAAACTGTGAACAACAGAAGGCAGCAATGAGCAAGAGGGCGGTCAGGGAAGGCCAGCTGCAATCACACACGAGAAGTCTGATTGTGTGTCTACCCTGAGCCTAGAGGAAAGGACACAATAAAGTTTCGGACCTGAAATAGATTTTTAAGTGGAAGTTGACTATAGCTGGCAAAATGCATTCAGTGTTACAATCAAGCCACAAACATTTGAAATCATTTCATATGTTTGATTAAACCAAAACACTGGTAAGGTCACCAGCCTCTTTGTCCTCTACAAGGTTGGTATTTATTGGAAAATTCCCATTCAAGAAATAAACAATTATGATACTGTTGACACTCACCCTCTGGAAAATACATTGCACTTGTATCCCCTTTCCTGCCCCCAGTCCCCTTGTAGCTTAGAAATTCTTGTTTACCTTGTAGGAAAGAGCCTGCCAGAAGCATGTGAAATGATAGTGCTGGATATTGCCAGACTACAAAAGTTTGCATGCACACACACTCATTCTCCATTATTCACTTATTAACTGATTCATTCATCCATCCTTTTATTTGAACTCATATTGTCAGCAAATATGTATTTAACATCTTTTGTCAGCAGTCACCATTCTAGATATTGAGGACAGAAGAGGTATCTGGACTAAAATGATCCTTCGTCTCTTGAAACTAAAAAATGTAGCTGGGGAGAAATTAAAATAAATTTATAAAAACAATAAAATATAAAAAAATAAGTTAAAGCATTGTGTAAGAATTTAACTGGGGCTAAAAATCAAACAGATTGAGGTAGCCAACACCAACAGAGGGCAGCTATTTAGCGGGGTGGTTGGGATCACCCCTTAGAGAGATGTTATTTATGATGAAACCTGAACAGTCAAAGAGAGCTGGTCAAACAATGGGTCAGAAAAAGAGTATTTTATTTGGAGAAAGTTGGTTATTCAAAGGTCTTGAGTTGGAAAAGAACATGGACTGTTTGGGTAAGGGAGCAAGGGAGCAGTGACGCTAGATGGCAGTGAGTGTTTTGGGTTAGATTGAGCAGAGCACTGAAGGCCTTGATAAGACTCTTGATTTTATTCCAAGTGTCCAAGTGCATGGGTGCGTGTAAGCCACTGAACAGCAAGATAAAATTTCCATTGTCAAAGGATCACTTGGGCTACTGTATAGGGTGTGGGTTAATGAAGGGCTGAGGTGGAAGCAGGGAAAGCAGGAAGAAGACTTCTGGGAGAATCCAGGGAAGCAATGATGCTGACCTAACTATGTAGATCAGGTTGTAGTTGTAAACAGTCATATTTAGAGCACACATAGAGCAACTTAAACTAGCATCATAATTGGTCATGGTTTGGGATTAATGTTTTCTAATTCTTGTATTATATTTGTGTAGAAATGGACACCTAGAGAATTGATGTTATACCCAAAATCACAAAGCTAGTTCATAGCACAATGATGGCTCTGCTACTCTGGGTCCCAATTCTGGCTTAACTTAAGATGAATAGATTCAAACAAGAAAACTCCTCTGCTATTACTAAACTTGCTGAGGTATGCTGATATCAGGGGTACAATTAAATTCTGATCATTTAATTAAAATGATGATGATGATGATAGCAATAATGATGATGATAACAGCAGCACACTTTTAATTTCTGGTTATCATAGGCCAGATTCTGTTTAGTTAACCCACACAACAATTCTGAGACACATACGAATTCTGTAGCATATCCAATGTATTCACAAGGTGATTTGCTAATTCTTCTTAGTTTGTAGGAGAGAGATTTAATAATTGGTTTCAATCCACAGAGTTAGTAAGTATAGAATCCATGTATAATTCATTCTAAAGAATATATACTCTGTTTTAATCAATAAAATACCTATTATTTATTACTTATGCTCATTGTATTAAAAATCAATACATTTGCATGTGGAAGATGATTTAAAAATCACCTAAAATCTAACCATCCTAAAATAATCCTTCAGAATATTTTGAAAGCTTCCTTTCATGTTTTTCATTATGTACTTACCTGGGCATAAATAGTATTAACCTAGGTACTAAACTCATTGTTTTTGACTTTCAGTTGCCTCTTTGAGATTATTTTACCACATCAGCTAATGATTTCTTTTCCTTGCTTCAGTTTAATGGACAATTAAAGAAATTGTTTTCTGTGAAATGCTATTATGCTTTCAATCTGGCTAGCAATGTGTGATGGCAATAACCACCCATTCTTACATACACATACCTGTATAGACTTGCCTCCTATGAAAGTGTCTGTATTTGGCATAACACTGGGTTTCAGTTAGACTCTGAAGATCAAAATAACATCACATGATGGATAAAGTATGGTGGTGAAAAATGACAGAGTAGTTACAGTGAATCTGCAGTCCATTCCACTAGCTGGTTACACTCAATTTAGCAAGAAAATTATAGGTCCACTTCTGTATTATAGAATAGATTCTCCTGGAAATAGAAGGTGTTTGTAGACAGAATACTCCTGTTTCCAAAGTAAGGTAGTTTGCTCTCTAAGCAATGTTTTTCTTCAAAAAAATCTGGAAAGTGTAGAACTCACTCAAATAACCCAAAACTTATTTTAATATTTTGGTATTTTAGGTAAATCTATGTTTTCAAGGTCTTAAGTCTTTATGGAAAGAAAAGTAAGTACATTCATCAAATAACATCTCATTTAATTTTTACTACAAGGCAGGGATCAGGTCTATTCTAATTCCCACATAGTCATGGTGCCATTTGAGGATTTCCTCACCCCTCAGGAAATCTATACCTTTAGGTTTGGCAATTCCAGTGGAATACTCATTGGTAGATTGGATCATCATTCACTACTCTCCCTCCTTACATTAAAAGAAATGCATGTATTCAATTTGCCATGTGACTTTATTATACCTCCCTCTACTGTAATCTGAGTGCTTTTTCCTACACCAGTGACATTGAGTTTGGCTAGTTGTATGCTTTGGGCACTGAATGTTAGCAAAAGTAATTCCAGCAGGCACTTTAAATATACTTGAGTGTTTTGACTTGGCCTCTCGTTCTTCTGCAATCTGTCATCAGAAAAGCACACCCCACGTTGCTATTGGTCCCAGATGAAGAGATACTTGAGCAGGCCTAAACTAAATCTGTAACGTAAAGCAAAGCCCAGTGGAGGCCAGCCAAGCCCAAGACAGTGATATTTAAATTTACAAATTCATGAGTGAGAGAAAAAATATTTATTCCTTTTTAGTACCACAAGCTACTAAGGCATTGTGGTACTTTCTTATGCCATATTACTACTATTAATATAACAAATCTAGCTAATAAACTCTTAAGAGTTTCCTGTTCTGTGCTATTGGGAATGCCAATTTATTTTATTATTTTCCTAGGTGTTTCTATGCTATTTTAAATTAAAATATCTCCACACACCATGTCTGTGTTACCAAGGACAAACTGTCTATCTTCTCTACACGCATACCTCATTTTACTGTGCTTTGTTTTATTGCACGTCGCAGACTGCCTTTTCTTACCAATTGAAGGTTTGCGGCAATGCTGCGTTGAGCACGTCTTTTGGCACCATTTTCTCAACAGCATGTGCTCATTTTGTGTCTTTGTGTCACATGTTGGTAATTCTTGCAATATTTCAAACATTTTCATTATTATTATTGTATCTGTTATGATGATCTGTGATAATTGATCTTTTATGTTGCTATTGTTTTGGGGCACTGTGAACTGTTCCCGTATAAGATGGCAAACTTAATAAATGTTGTGCATTCTGACTGTTCCACCTACAGCCGCTCCCCTGTCTCTTTCCCTCTGCTTAGGCCTCCGTATTGCCTAAGACACAAGGATATTTAAATTAGACCAATTAATAATTCTACAATGGCCTCTAAGTGTTCAAGTGAAAGAAGAGTTGCATGTCCCTCATTGTAAATCAAAAGCTAGAAATAAGTAAGCTTATGAGGAAGCTTACTTATAATGAGGAAGGCATGTAGAAGGCCGAGTTAGGCCAAAAGCTAGGCCTCCTGTGCCAAACAGTTGGCTAAGTTTTGAATGCAAAGGAAAAATTCTTGAAGGAAATTAAAAGTGCTACATAAGTGAACGCACAAATGATAAGAAAGTGAAATAGCCTTATTGCTGATATGGAGAAAGTTTAAGTGGTCTTTAGATAAACGATCAAACAAGCCACATCATTCCCTTAAGCCAAAGCCTGACACAGAGCGAGGCCTTAAATCTCTTTAATTCCATGAAGGTTGAAAGTGGCGAAAGGTGCTGAGGAAAAGTTGGAAGGTAGCAGAGGCTGGTTCATGAGGCTTAAGGAAAGAAGCCATCTCCATATCATAAAAGTGCAAGGTGAAGCAGAAAGTGCAGATGTAGGAACTATAGCAAGTTATCCAGAAGATCTAGCAAAGATAATGAAGGTGGCTAAACTAAACAGATTTTATGTGTGGACAAAACATTCTTCTATTGAAATAATATACCACATAAGACTTTCACTGCTAGAGAGACGTCAATGCCTGGCTTCAAAACCCCAAAGGACAGGTTGACTCTCTTGTTAGAGGTTAATGCAGCTGGCGACTTAAAGTTGAAGCCAATGCTCATTTACCATTTCAAAAATCTTATGGTCCTTAAAAATTATGCTAAATCTACTCTGCCTGTACTCTGTAAATGGAAAATCAAAGCCTAAATGACAGCACATCTGTTTATAGCATGGTTAACTGAATATTTTAAGCCCACTGTTGAGAATTGGTCAGAAAAAATGATTCCTTTCAAAGTATTACTGCTCACTGACAATACACCTGGTCACCCAAGAGCTTTGACAGAGATTTTACAAGGAGATGAATGTTGTTTTCATGCTTGCTAACACAACATCCATTCTGCAGTCTGTATTAAGAAGTAATTTCAACTTTCAAGCCTTATTTAAGAAATACATTTTGTAAGGCTATAGCTGCCATAGAGAATGATTCCTCTGATGTCTCTGGGAAAAGAAAATTGAAAATATTCTGGAAAAGATATACCATTCTAGATGTCACTGAGAACATTACTGTTTCGTAGGAAGTCAAAACATCTACATTAATAGGAGTTTGGAAAAAAATGATTCCAATACACATGGATGACTTTGAGGGGTTCAAGAGAAGGAAGTGACTGCAAATGCGGTGGAAATACAGAAGGACTGGAACTAGCAGTGCAGCCTGAAGATGGGACTGGACTGCTGCAATTTCATAATCAAAGTCTCATGGAGGAGGCGTTGCTGCCTATAGATGAGTAAACAAAGTTGTTTCTTGACATAGAAGCTGTTCTTGGTGAAGATGTTGTGGACATTGTTGAAATGACGACAGAGGAGTTAGAATATTACATAAACTTGGTTGATAAATCAGCAGCAGAGTTTGACTGGCTTGACTCTAATTTTGAAAGATCTACTGTGGTTAAAATGCTATCAAACATCATCGCATGCTACGGAGAAATCTTTGGTGAAAGAAAGAGTCAATTGAAGCAGCGAACTTTTTGTTCTCTAATTTTTAAAAATTGCTACATCCATACCACATTCAGCAAACACCACCCTAGGCAGTCAGCAGGTGTCATCATTGAGGCAAGACCCTCCACCAACAAAAGATCATGACTTGCGGAAGGCTCTGATGATCCTTAGCATTTTTTAGCAACAAAGTATTTTTAATTAAGGGATATACATTTTTAGACATAATACTGTTGTACACAATAGACTGTAGTATAGTGTGAACATAACATATATGCACTGCGAAGCCAGAAAATGTGTGTGATTCACTTTACTGCAATGGTCACTTTATTGCAGTGGTCTAGAACTGAACCTGCACTATCTCAGAAGTTTGGCTATGCATCAATGCTATACTGTTCGGTAAGCTTTTCCAGCCCATTGTTGTACTGGCAAGTGTACAGAAGTCATGCCACTATTTGGAAAACAGACATAAAAATAAATGTTTATTTTGAAGAAATGTTGAAGAATGACTAGGCTGGGGCTGGCTTTAGGAATATTTCATAGAGCATTGATTAGTTTGGACAGTAGCCCTGGGATTGAAGATTTCTCTTCAATATTTCTGTAGAAATATTTATAAAGAAATAAATCTCATGTTTTCTTTTTTCCCCAACATCAGTAAAACATGTTAGTCTAGACTTTGAGAGTATTCACTCTCTCATAAGGGAAATACAAACATCTTCTCCACCACTTATCCTCAAATATGTGACCTAGAATCTTATTCACTTTACCTCCCAGTAAAAGGTTTCCACATTTTCAGTAAAATATAGTGAGTGTGAATTATTTCTCTGTAATGATCCCACATGTCTTGAAAATGCAAGGAGAACTTTGTTTCATGTCTGTAGCAGCAATGCCTGGGAGGCCATAGTCTGGGAGACCTGGACCTCTCTGCTTTTTATTGTCACTGGAGTCCCTCTTCAATGTAGGGTGAGCACATTAACTTTTACAGAAGCATTAATGTTTATGTAACCAATTCTGGTCAATTTATAGTGTTTACTCAGTTCCTATTGCAGAACAGTTCTCTGGGTGGCCTTACACTGACACAGTTCTCCCCACTTTCTTGCTTGTAGTTCTCAAGAATAACGGTAGAACGTGCTGGGAATGCAACATTCCGGGATGGGGGAGGCTGGAGCTGGCTGGAGCAGCCTGAGCTCTGTTCTATCCCTACCCCTCACCAAGGACAGGATGTCCTTCAGTGTGTTAGCCCAGTGAGTCAGGTGACCCTGAAGTGTGTAAACCAGGTGGCACGTTCACTCAAGACTCCATCCACCCCGTGCAGCTTCCTGAGCCTTGGTTGGAAGCGGCTTGGAATGAATCCTAGACTTCCGTTGTCCCTTGCTGCTTGTCAGTGAGTAATAAATCCATTTCATGTAATGTGCTGAGTATGTTCTGCCTCACAGAACTCAGACAAGTTGGCGACTAGTCCACAGTAAACCTATTTCACGTCTACCCCTTATGAAATGTTTTAAAATCACCAAAGTTAATAAATATCCGTTATAAAATCTTATTTTTCACGTTTCTTTGAGTGCTGTGTAATATAGTTTATAAATTAGGTTTATTTCTTTTTTTTTTTTTTACTAAAATGTGTAAATGATATTAAAGTAGTTTTCAGTGTTTTATTCAAGAGGGAGGCAAAGTAGAAATTGAATAAAAACATCTTATATTTGATGGCTGCACGATTCTATGGCCAACATGATTTGCTCATTAAGTTCATGAAGAAAAAGTCGGAGAAGTAAGTCAGATCACCGTTTCATATGTTTTGTTCTTTGTAATGTCTTTGGAAGTTTGCAGACTTCTGAAGTAATTTGTATATCACACATATAATAAGTGGATGTCATGACAGTATAACATGTGAAAAAATTGTGAATATTTGACTTTGTATGATATTGTAGTATTAAAACAATTGGGTAATATTTTGGAATTAAAAAACTGCCAGAGAAGTTTTAAATGAAAGTTCAGAATTTTGGCCTCTTTTAGTTCCAAATGAAATTCCCAGGGATGGGTGACGGACTAATACCAGTTTTCTCTGCCCTTTCATTCTGAGAAAAGATCCATGTGAAAGATTTGTCCAGTTAAAGCTCAATTATAGAGGAAGCCTTTTGTACATGGTGATGATGCTACAGGCATTAATACCAATGGCTCTGTTGTATGATTACAAATAGAGAACAAAGTTTGAAGGGTCATGATTTTAGCTGCATCAATTTGCTTGAATACCTTTCACTGGGCTTTTAAAACTAGTATCACATAAGAATAGTAGTAAAGTCTTTACAGCATAACTATTTTAAATTCTCTACAGTTGTCAATAGTCTAGTTATTTTTCAATTAAAACTTATTTGCTTAATGAACTAGAACAGAAAAGACAGACTTTGCTCTTAATAAAATATCCAGATTTTCCTTAATTCTATTATTTAACATTTATTTAAAAAATAGAAATTCTTATTACAATTTGTTGTTATTTATTAATTACTACTAATTTTCCAAATACATCAGTCTTGTTTACAAAATAGGTTATCTGAAACAAAAACAAAATTAAAATTATTAATGCAGCATTTCAGTATGAATCTTGTTTTAGGTTAATTCACCGTAACAATTTTTTCGGATCCCTTACTGACTGGAATGTGGTTTTCTTACGCATTATGTCTCCCAGCCCCATGTGGTAGGCTTGGCATTCTGATGGCATTATTAATGTGTCAGTTACAATTAGGTTGAAAATTCTCTAAGGACAAATGGCTCTGGGAACCCTCATGATGATATTTCTTGAGGCAGATTTTATGGCACTCTGCATTAAGGTGCTTTGGTAAACTCCTTTATCCATGGCTAAGCAAACAGGGAAATCTTTCTGTACCCTCAGGGGTAGTTTTACTTTATATTGGCAAAGAATGCAGATGTGCAATAAATATCTTCCTTTTAGAATTACATATGTGTGCGTCAGCATGTGTATCTGCACGTGTGTATGTGAACACACCACACATGAAGAACATCTTTATTATACATATACTACTTAAGAATAATGATGTAAACACCTAAGGTAGCATAACAAATGCGGAAGTACTGATGCCACTGAAAACGTCTTTAATCACTTTTTCTGTAGACCCCTCAAGAACAAAATAGTGGCACCATTTGAACCCAAATTTTAAGGAACAAAAATTGTCACTATAGCACAGCTGATTCCTGTACTTCAACTTACAAAAAGAAAAGAAAGAAAAAGACAGACATAGATATATACAGCAAACATAAGAGGCAGTCACATGTTAGATCAAAGAAGAAATCAGGGAAGAGAATAGTAAAGGAATGAGAGTAAAGTATCAAGGAGTAAAATAAAGAATATTTTTATCAAATTAGGCTCTGTGTGTGTCTGTGTTTGTGTGTGGTGTGTGGTGTGTGTTGTGTTTGTAAGGGGGTGTGTGTGCTTGAATTTTCTCATTTACCTCTCTTTTATTCTTATGTTCCTAGCTATGGAAGTTAGTTACAGACAAATTTATAAAATAGTTTTTTTTTCCTTTAATCTTAACTTTTATTCAAGTAACATATTTGCATTTATATATAACACATATACATATTTTGGGGGTGCATGTGATATTTTGATACATGTATACAATGTGTAATAACCAAATTAGGGTAACTGAGATATCTATCACCTCAAATATTTTCAGATATTGCTTTAAAAAGAGGTTGAACCTGAATGTGATTGTTAACAGCCCTGACCCCTCACTCCATCCCAAGTACAAAAGATGCTTTGGTAAGAGTTGACTTGGAAAATGTTTCTTAGGACAGACAGCTTAAGAGAGACTTCTTCAAATAGCCAGTGTGTAGCTGTGTGGAAGAGACACATGTCCATTGCCTTATTTAACATTCTCTTCCACCTGGTCATGGACAAAAAATCTGGTAGACGGAGAATAGACTGTATTTAGCTTTCCTTTCAAAATATAGGCTTTGAGGTGTGCTTACAATATGAAGACAGGAGGAGTGAAAAGAAAAGGAGAACTGGAATAATACCTGTAAGGGGCAGTATGATGCCTGCAGAAAATGTAGCCAAGTCATTTTCAGGTCCAGTGAATAAGAGCGTCAATTTCTACCCCTGAGTAAGGAAGCCAGAAAGAAATGTCAGTGTAATTGTGTTCTCTACCCTGTAGGGTCAAGTATGAACCGTGGAAAGAAGGACAAAATCATTTCCATCATCCACAATAGATAAAAGGGTAAATTAGCTAAAAAGATAAGAGGTTTTGGATAGAGGATAGATGGATGGGTGGATAGATAGATAGGTGTAAAAATGGAAAAATTGAAATGATAACTGGTTATTGTAGAGCTTAATGATTATACTGCTCATACAGTGTGTGTATGAGAGAGAGAATGAGAGAAAGATAGTATAAAAAAATGGAAACATATTTTTGTTCTAAATGTTAGAAATTTCACCAGTGTTTATCACTGTTAATTCCAAACACTAGCTTACCAAGTTTTCTTTTTGTTATATAGTTGTGAATATTTTCCCTTCCAAAATATGCTAATCAGTGAAAGGTGATGGTATTTTACCATAGCATATTGTTAACCTCTTGCACCGTGCCTTTATTTATTGTGTTACACTGCTTTATTTATTCCTTTTGTTGTACTAATGTGCTTTGATGATAAAAGCAAAGAAATACATGCAAAGATAATGAGCTTCTGGTCAAAGGTAAAAAATGCATGCTATATTCTTCTGCTTACCTGACATAGTGATTGCCAGCATTGCATTAATTAGATCTTATTATAATATCAGAGTGTATTGTTTACATCAAAACAAGATTATATAAAACATTAAAAAAATTGGCACATCCTTGCACTTATTGTGTAACAGGACATTTTTGCTTTATTTTTTTTTTCTTTTCTTTTTTTTTTTTATTTCAGCTTACTATGGGGGTACAAAAGTTCTGGTTAGATATATTGCCCATGTCCCTCCCATTCCCCTGAGTCTGAGCCTCAAGTGTGTCCATTCCCCAGACAGTGCACATCGCACTCTTCTTG
>CM052437.1:86398067-86425350 GCA_028533085.1 Varecia variegata
GAAGCACTACGTTGCAGTTTTTGCTGGGAAATGAGTGTTAAGCATTTTGTTTGGTACTTGGAAAATCTGCCTTGACAGTGCTTCATAATAGAACCAATTATCAGGTATGCTGTTACATATAGACTTCCAGACCCCAATTTAAATAGAAAGTAGTGGCAATTTCTTTTGTAAAATAGTCTCCATAACACTTAAAATCAACCATCTGTGAAGACCTATGTGCTTATCAAGGTGACAACAAGAGACTGAGAATACTTGTTACATAAATACGTACTTTGAGGTTATGGCGATTGAATTGCCAACTAAAGAGGATGACAGATATTAACACCCTCTTCCAAAGCCAATGGTTGCTGAATTTTTAAAATAGCTATTAGCACAATTAAACCTATACTTGTACTATTTCTCTAAAAGAGAAAAATAATCTTATAGACAGATGACCAATATACTTGTACATACTCTGAAACAAAACGTGTTTTGTTCTTCTATTTGTATAGTGACCTATGTGATAATTAAAAAATCAAATTATCTTTTTATCAGAGAGCCAGGTAGAAATACTCGATGGGTATGTAGACTGAATATTGAAATGTGCTGCTGCTTATCTATGTCATGTGCAAGCAATATCCTCTGGAAAATTACTGGAAAATTTTTATGTATGATTACTCACATTTTGCAAGGGAATGTGGCATTGAGGAAAAATTCTCCTATGTGTGTAAGCAGGCCAGTGCTTAAGGATTATCTGGCCTCACACTCTGATATTTGGATCAGTGGATTTGATGTGAGAGCTTGAAACATATATTTGTATTTTTTAATCCCTGGGTAATTTATATGCAAAGCTATATTTGTAAGCAAGAATTTAGTGCTTAATATGTAAATTTATGCTTTCAATTATGTCGATAATTATATTACATACTCTGACTACAAATGTACACAATTATCAATGTATTTGAAAGTAATTATATAGACATACATAAAACCTATTCTTCAACTCTGAACTTAAAGCCTTGCCTGCTTTTATTTGTACATAGAATAAGTTTTGAATATTGAGTTTTAGGGTCTTCTTTTATAGTGTTTTATGACTGTAAAAGGCTCCAAAGTTTCAACATGCCTGTTCCGTTGCCTCAAGAAAAATTATGTTCCCGTTTGGGGTGGATTAAGTATTGGTGGGAAGAAATCCCTTGACTACTATTAGATTCTGATTATTTTAGTGATTTGAAGTGAGGTGGCTGAGGAAAGTAGAAGAAAATGGTGTTTATCTTAGTGCAGTAGACATAAAAATAGCGTATGTTTACACCTGGGAGTCCATAAAAACATCCCAAGAGTTTCAGGGATACGAATAATGGTGAGGGAGTCAATGCCCAAATTATCATTTTCCATATGTATGTTCACCTACAATTTATCTGTCTATGAATGCCTGCATCATTATGCAGATTTGCATTTTCCATCTCCCTTTTAAAAATCACCCTTCTCACACTTCAAAAAACAATGGAAAACCTCTAATCTACTTCTAATTTATTACAGTAGATTGTGCTGGGATGTCAAAATCTCAGAGGCTCCAAAGGAACAATTCACAATATTGATGTAGGTGTTGAAAAAGTGAATGATTCAAACGACTATGTAACAAATCCTTTTGCAAATCAGTTGTTTTCCAATTTTTAACTTCAACAATATTGATGAAGATCAAGTGGATTTGTCATTGTAGTGTTCATTAATAATTTTTGATGATAGATCACCATGCAATTTTGGAGTATAACACAGGTAGTTCAAACAATGAAGTGACAAAAAATTTTCCTACTTGTTAATGTGAGCAATGTTTATCATTATCATCTATGAAGAAGACTCCCTGAATCTAGTTATAAGTAATATTTCTTTACATATTTCAAAGCCATTAGAATTCATCCACTTGAATTCCAAGCCTATCCAAGACTTTGGATGTACTCTTGTAGTAATAAAGTTATTTAGAGCTCATGATCTTTTAAAAAATATTTATTTGGATTATTGATATCTTTATAATAGCTAGTCTTCCAATCCATTAATTGTTATATCCACTGATTTATTTGGGCTAATTTAATGTCTCTCAATTATGTGTTCTAGCTTTCAGATATTTTCCTAGGTATTTAATAAGGTTAGGAGCTATTATTATAACTTAAGATTTTAATTGTTCATTGTAGCTGGTATGGAGACATTTAGTTTTAATGTTGACCTTGTTACTCCAACATTTTTGAATTCACTAATTAACACTAGTAGTTGATTTTTCTTTTTGATGTTCTACATGTACAATCCTGTCCTCTATAAATAATGCTAGTTTTATTTCACTTTCCAAAATTGCATAAATTTATTTCCTTTGTTGCTTTATTGTACTTTCTAGGTTTTCTAGTAAAATGTGGAAAGGCTTGAAATATTTCACTACATCAGAATATTTTTTGCTAAGGCTTTTTATAGATACTCTAATTCAGATTTAAAATATTCTCTTGCATTCCTGATTTTCTAATAGTTGTTCATGGTGGTATTTTCAAGCCTGTATGTCTAATTTTCCCTGCATCCGTCAAAATGACCACACAATGAATCTTTATTGTCTTAATGTGTTAAATTACATTGATTGATATTTTGAATGATAGAGTAAACTTTCAGCCTATGAATGAACCTATTTAGTTATGATGCATTATTCTATTTTACTATATTACCTGGCATACTCTGTAATATACTTTAGCATTCATGTGATGCTGTGCAATATTGATATTAAAACAATTCGTTGTTAAAAGTTTGAAACAACTGTTGTTAAAGGATCTGATTCAGGGTCTGAATGTGTTATTCATTCATATCACATTCTTGAAAAGGGAAAACTATAAGGAGATAAATTATATCATTGGTTGAAAAGGACAAGGGGGGATTGACTATTAAGATAAAAGAGATTTTGTTAGAATGATGGAAATATTATATATTTTGGTTGAGGTAGTGGTTACCTTGCCATATACATTTAGTCAAATGTATTTAAACTGTGTCATTTACACTGTACATGTAAAACAATGAATTTTTCTCACAAATTATTAATCAATACATGTGATTTATTAAAAATTTACTGTGAAATTATATCTCAATATTATACTTCAATTAAATTTACCTTAAAACAAAGTATATCCAACCTGAAGGGAAGATAAGTCATGTAGAAAGAAGTGCTTTGAAAATGTGCCAGCTTTGAAGTAAAAAATAAATGTTAATCTCAACTTAGTTTTGTAATCTTAGATGAGTCATTTAACTTCCCAGAGTAACCTAATTTGTAAAAGGAAACTTATATCCACATCTTCTAGCAAGGCCAAAGTGGCAATGCAGTAACTATCCATCAAACTTAATGTGACATGTTGCTAAATGTCTTCTTTATCTTCATATCTTAAATAAGGGCATTAAAACTCTTCATTGAGAAAACATCTTTCAGATTTGTAATAGGCTCTTTTATAAAAGAAGAAACTCTCTCTTTTTGTTTAAATTAGCTAGATTGAAATTATAAAATGGAATATGGCTACTTAAGAAGAAAATCTGGAGAGAACCTTATTTTCTTTCTTTATATTTTTATTCAATAAGTATAAGCTTCCTGCCAAACACCTAGCTTAATTCTATCACAGATGAGTAACCTGGTCTGTGCTACGTCTGAGCAGGAGGACATCATAGCACCTCCCTGCCCCGACTGTTCCCACTTCAGAAGCCAATCTGGCCAGTTCCCTGTTCTTCTAGCCCCACTACAACCAGTGATGTCACATGAACCAACTGTGGATATGAACCTGCAGCCTAACCTTAAGAGTTCCCTTGATTTCTTCCAATTTTCCAACTCTGTTGATTCTAGGTGCTGCACATATTCCTCCAGGAAATTTTATCTTTTTGTTGTGCAACAGCAATTGTTAGTTTATGTTGATGGCAATAATAACCTTGATTTATATATACTACAGTAAGCAAGAAATGTCATTGCACTTGAAGAGATCACTATTTATTTAAGTTGGTTGGAAAATTAGACAACCTACTTCACAAAGTAAAATCGATGACTGTCTTCCAAGCAAATGAATATATTGAAAGAAAGATGAGTAAGGGGGACTTTCATTTCTGATCATGATGGTGTTTCTAAAACCAGGTTTACCCTCATGCCTTAAAAAGAAAACCAAACAAAATAAAATGAAAAAAGAAATTGAAACGATGGTTTTAGATATTGGAAAACAGGCAGTGGAAGATGGTGATCCCAGCAAAAAGGGAAACAAATGTGCTGGGTCCTACATGTCCCCGGTGTGAAAGTGCAAGAAGGGCTTATCTAAAGAGGCCAGCACGAAAGACAGAGTTGGGTATGTGGAAGTCTAGTTGACGAGAATTAATGCATCAGAGTACCATTTTTGCCAGTGCAAGTTCAAGGTCAGCCCAGATTCAATAAGGTGCGGGAGTGAACTTCAATTTTTGACAGAATCATCTTGTAGGGATTGTCTGTACAACAGAGGAAAATTGGGGGCATTAAAAAAAAAATCCATCTACCATATATCACCAAACCCATGTTATGTTGAGTGGCATGTTTTGGTCTCGATGTTATTCTCCACCTTCTGTTTGAAACAATAAATAGGTGGTTCAGACATAAAAGAAAGACTTGGTCTCACTAACACTTTCATTTTCTGCTAGGTTATCTTGTGGATACGTTTCCACTATGAGTGGTCCATCCCCTGCTCATAATTTTAAAAAAAATATTTCATGTCATTGTTTACTTACAGTTGTAGTTTGGCCCTAAGATACTTTTTAACTTTCATACCCTCTAGATATTTATTAAACTAAAGTTGTGTATCTCTCAAATCACTAAGCAGCTGATGTTTGATTTACACATCCAATACTGTGTAAATTGTATCCCAATTCATATTGATTTGGGAGTAATTAGGAGGAATTTTACCTTCTTTCCTCAGCAAAATCACCTTGAGTATAAGACAGTATAGAAATAAATCGACTGAGCAATATATAATACGCCAAAGCAATAGTACTGCTGCGGTAAACTGATAGCCAATGACTCAAATCTCTGACTGTCATAACCCTCTAGGCTTACTTTGAAAAGCTCCATATATATTATCATTTGTGCATTATAGAAGGAAAAATAGAAAAGCCAGGGAGTTTCCTATAATTATGCAATTTATTCTTTTTATCTAGAAATAACCCCAGTTAGAAAATGATTTTGAACATTTTGTAGAAAATAGCACATTTAAAGACTTAATTGGTTCTTTATTAGGAAATTATTTTCAGTGAGTTGGTGTAATATTTCTTCATTAAATAACTCAAAATGGAGAAAACTGACAATCCACAAATGCTGAATAATTTACCCACATGAATGAATTAGCAGAGACATTTTAATTATTATTTGAATAAAAATTACTTATTATTTCACTTTAAAATACTTGTATTATAAATATTTCACTACAATTGAATCTAATAGACTGATGCATGTAGACTCACATTTACAACTCTCAGAGTGTAGTGGACATTCATTTGTTTAGCTACTCGTTCTTTATGAATACTTTGTCTATTTTTACTAATTGTCCAGTTTGTGAATCTTACATTCTCAAGGCAGTAAACAGAAAGCTTGCATTGGCAGGCTCCCATGAAGCTGAGATTGACATGTATGACTTAGCTTTTAACATCAGATGAACTAAAAAACATAAAATTCAACAATGAGTTATATGAGAGAGTGAATCTTCTAACAAAATGCTGTAAAATCCATCTGGCTCTTTGAGAAAGACAATAATAGAGATTTTGGCTTCCAATTTAATTATTTACAGGTACCTAGAAACAGTGACATGTGGTATCTTTAGTGAAGCTTCCACGTGCCTGTTGAGCAGTCAGATAAATTACAGGATGCCCAGTTATATTTGGACTTCAGATAAATAGTTAATATTTCTTACTATAAGGATACCTCAAATATTGCATGGACATGCTTTCCTAAAAATATATGTATTGTTTATCTGAAATTGGGTATTCTGTATTTTTATATGCTAAATCTGGCAACCCTAGTGCTTGAGCACGTTTGACTGCTTAGCCTCAGAGTGGGTTTATGTCCCTTCTTGAGCCTCTATGAGTTCCTGAAATAACCTTATAAAATTCCTTTTGGTTTAAACTAACTAGATTTAATTTTAATAAATACTAAATAAAGTTGTGATGACAAAGACTCCTTGATATGGTATAGAAGCCATTAGTGTTAAGAGGTACAAAGGGAGTATTATGCAAATAGCTTTCAGAGCCAGGGTGGCAACCAGAATGACTCTATCTATAGTGCTCTCTGTGACTAATTTATCACTGGTCTGTAGCACAAAAATAAATGATCCAGAAGAAAAATAAATTTCTAGGAATTTTTTTTGTGTGTGTGTGTGTGAAGAGATCTTACTAGACTCACCTTCAACGAGTCAGAAATTGTTGATAGTTTCAAAGAAAGGAGTCAGTTTGGAAAAAGGACTGTTTAAATAACCTTGAGGGAAAAGTCTGGGAAAATGTTGCACGACCTTATGTAAACCTTCCACCTTTCTCCAAAGGGACCCATCTCTATTTCCTAGGGTGATTTATCCCTGAGAAGAGCCAAGGGTGTAGAGTATTCAGTAATTAGCATTAGTTCTGAAGTAACACTAATTCCTGTCCTTGAATTTCACTGTGGCTCACGTTTCTGGTGGTCAGATAAAAATAGAGTTTGGCCCAAATCTCCCTCAGAGTGGTCCAGTTGATCTATAAATATCTTCAGTGGTTACATCCCAATCTGTTATGTATAGATATAAGAAATACAATCAATAACTAATGGAGTATGTACATGGTCTCTTTGACTCATGAAATGGCATAAACTATTATGTGGAAGCATCTGGAGCATCTCTTTTTGTATCAAAATAGTAAACCAAAATTAAGACTGCATCCCTAATAAAATGTAAATATTGGTGCCAATATCAAAAACCTGAAAGGTGCAGTGTTTGTGATTCTGTTCATATTCAAACCTCCATAACTCTGGGGTCTGCTAGTTTGTAGTACCCAAGAATACAGCACAGTTTCAATTAAATAGTAGCTGAGATTTCCACCTGGTTCTTGAAGGCTTCTGGCAGTAGAATAAAAAGGAAGAGAACAGTTATTGTGTTGGGTAGATTATTGATTTTGATCATCAAGTGGATGTAGGCTTTTTGTTAACCGTCTGGAAAGAAAAATTACAAATAAGCCCAGAGGATCCCCGGAGGTACTTTCTAGTACTGCCATGTCTTTTAGAAAAGTTAATGGATAATAAGAGCATCATAATACCTATAAAGTAACTCAGGACTTCCTTAGGAAATTAGCTTTGTGCCACCTTTCCAGGTAAATAGCATTGACTAACTCAGTCATCCACTGAAAGCAAAGTGAATATGAATTAACTATATTGGAAAATGTAGTCTTAATACAAACTATGGCCTTTTAATCAGTTGCTGAAATAATGAATGTGGTATCTGCCTTATCATCATCTATTTGTCATCTATCTACTCTCTATCTATCTATCCATTATTCTGTCCATTTAAATGTTTCATTTTTTTCCCTCCTCCTCTTCTTATTTCATATAGGATCTATTGGGTGGAAATTAATTTTATTTAGGCCACAGTTTAAAAAATATAAAGACTTAGTTATGATTGGTGTCTTAGATCAAGTTGCTATAACAAAAATACTATAGAATGTTGGCTTAAACAAAAAACATTATTTCCCACAGTTAGTTCTGGAGTCTGGGAAGCCCAAGATCAAGATGATAGCAGATTCAGTGGTGCCTTCTCATTTCTCAGGAGGGTTCCACCTTCATGACATCATCTAAACCTAATTATCCCCCAAAGGCTTCACTTGTTAATACCACACCATTGGAGGTTAGGATTTCCACATATTAATTTGAGGGGAACACAAACAAGTAGTCTGCAACAACTGGTCTATAGGTGGAATGCATATTACTCAGCATGTTGGATTAACAGATTCAGCTACTGATTTGACTTCTTCACTGGAAAGACTGATCACTTATTATTTATATGAAGAATAGCTATTATGTTAATTTGAGTGCATGCTGTTCGGAATTTAAATAGAGAAAAAGGACTAATATTAAGACTTGGGCTATAATGAAAATTCATAATTTTAGTGGTCTAAACTCTTTATACACCCTTTCTATATTTGAAAATAACCCTCAATTTAAACCTTGCTTTACTAAGTTAGAGGCCGGTAAATTGGTTTCCCTAGACCTCCTTGCAGCTCAGATTCAGAGTGATGATGCATGTTATGCTAGTCAGATGTCCTTAAATAATATCTGAATTAAAATAAAATTGTGGTCACATGACAGGCAATTGATCTTTGGGAAATATGCTGGAGGACATACATGATTCTCTGTAGAAGGCAGGGACAGTACTTCTGCATATATTCCTAACCATTATGCTTACCAAGGGAGAGTGGTGAAGGGGTGTCTACAGAGAAACCCAATAGTGACATTGGCTATAGATCCTGTCCTGTAGGCCTTAAGAATCTGGCATTTCCTTTTTGAAAATCCTATGTACAAGTTAGAATTTTCCAGTAAATTGCTTGTCTATTACTGCTGATTATGTTGTTTTAAATTAAACCAACTGTGGTGGGGATATCATTTGTCAACACTCAAATTAATTTACTCTAATATGATTGCATTATATTCTCTTGGAAACTAACTCATTCTCATGAATTTACCAGTCTATTAATGCCCCTAAAAGTTTAGAAAAACAGGATTTTTATTTTCTAATTTATTATCAGCTTCATTTCTTTTTCTATGCCTACATACCTTTGATACAACTCGAAGATTCCACGTTTTTTCCTGAGAATATGAGGGCCATGACAAAATTACCTAGGAAAGTGCTCCAAATTATACATGCCCAGTGATATTTAAAAATTATCCCCATGGTTGTAAATTAGTACTGGAGTGGGTAGGCATGAGAGTAAGATACAACACAGTTTAAAAACAAAACAAAACCAAAAAAACTTTATCAGCTTAAATATTATAATAGTATGATAGTTTTGAGCTTTGGATTTCAATTTTAGAATTTGTTTCCAATAACAATTCTGATACTTATGAGTATGCTTGGATAAGTGTCTTAAAATCATTGTCAATATATTCATTTTTCCAAAGATAGTAATAATATCTATTTCATATGGTTGTCATAAGAATTATAAAATTTGTAAATATACCAGCCCATCTAATGCCTGAAACCTAGGAGAAATTTGATAGATACCTTTTCCTTCTCTCTCCCTTTGATCTTCATGTGCTTGGTCCATTTGCTAACAGCCTTCTTCAAAATCACATTAGCCCTTTCCTACAGTATTGAACTGGCTCTTGACTTTTTTTTCCCCTTTTGGTTTCTCATCATTCAAATTACCATGTCTACCATTGAAAAACTGATTAGTTAAAAGTTCAGTTGTAATCATATTTTTCCTGTTCAGTCTCATAAATAATAGCATTTTTTTTCTTTTTTTATTTCAGTGATCTCCAAAATAGAGGTGTCATTACAAATGTCCAGTTGCTTCTCTCATTACTTCACTACACAGCCCTTAAACTTAAATTTACCCCTACCCACTGTGATTTTTCAAAGGGGACTCCAATTTTTTTAATTTTGTGCCTTTCTTTACTTTTCACATTTCCAAAGAGCTCTTCAACTTTGTCTTCCATGTCCTACATATTGTCAAATGTAGACTTTCAGGAAACCTTTCTTAAATATCCAAATCCAATGATAACTTATTCTGCCTTAGTCTTATATTATGGATATCCCTGTCTTTGATTGTTATATCCATTATCTTGATTATTTTACCTTTGCCTTGCATACACAATTAGATGTTAAACTCCCTAAAAAACATAGACTTTCAGGATTGGAGAAGATTTTGAAATTATCTAATCCTATTCCAAAGTTAACAATGTTTCAAATATTGCATCTAGACCTGAGTATAGAGCTACAATGTAATCTGAATATGAAGCCTAACTCTTTAATTATTCTTAAAAGTATGCCTTTGTATATTCAACTGAAAATCACCAAGCACTTTAATATAACATTAACATCACACTTAAGTCCTGTATTGTCTTAGCTAGTTCAGGCTGCTATGACATGTTACCATACAGTGGATGGCTTAAATAAACTTTATTTCTCACAGTTCTGGAGAAGCTGGGAAGTCAAAAATCAAGGTGCCAGTAAATCTGGTGTCTGGTGAGGGCACTATTTCTAGTTTGCACATATATCCTCATATAGCCAAGAAAATAGAGAGCAAAAACCCTGTTTCTTCATATAAGGGCACTAACCTCATTCATGAGGGCTCCACCCTCAAAATATAATTATCCAAAGATCCAAAGACCCCACCTCCTAACACTAACATGTGGGGAGTTAATATTTCAATATATTGATTTTGAGGAACCCAAACATTTAGTTCACAAGTATTATTTTACAGTCAGTTAAAGCTGAGACTTTTCAAAATATACAATATGTTGTGCCCAAGTGGAGAGATGCAAAATTTCCCTGTTAAATGGCCTCCTGAAAAGGGCATAGGAAGTTCTTAAAATTAGAAAGCAAAAAAAAAAAAAAAAAAAAATTGCAAATCATTTAAAAGGTGATAAATAAAACATTTATATGCACAGAAATTAAAACCAAATGAATATGATTTTAAAATTATTTGACTTACTTTCTTTAAAATTAGCTATGAAATGCTCTACTATTTGTGTCAATGTATGGAGGAGTATAGTGTAAACAGAACTCAGATATTCATAAAGGTTTCTGTAAGTTGTTACCCCTGGTGCTACAGAGCATCTTTAGTGTACTTAGTGTAGTCACATAATTATTTGAAGGGTAGAGGAAGACTATAATGGTGGGTTGAACAGTAAGTATTCTAAATTTGAGTCCAAAAATCTAAGTTTACAGCAGCCTAAGATGCTTTGCTTTCAAAACTTTATTGCATTTATGACCCCCAAGCATCCTCTATTTGGAATATTTACTTACTCTGCCTGGTCAAAAACAATAAACTCCAGAATTTGCTATTATTTTTGAAGAGGACAATAATACAAATGCTTGCATTTGAGTTGGCATCATTTCTGCCCCTGATAAATTCCAAAGGTCCCCGGTTATTAGACACTTTAGAACTTCCCAGGATCACATTTTCTAGGCCAAATTGCAAAGAAAACTCATAAAAATGGAAATTCATGAAAGAAATAACACTGTGCTGCCAGTGTTCAATGGGAAAGAATTGCTTGGCCAGCAGTCCAGAAACAGGAATGAGTATTTTACAATATTGTATGTGTACTGTCCCCATCAATTTATATTGAGGACAGGTGGAGGAAAAGAAAAAAAAAAAAAAAAAAAAAAAAAACAGCAGCTACAGCAGATGCAGGAAGCTAAATGTTAAGAACATGTCTACAGCGCTGAATTGACTTTAAAAGCGAAAGTGAAGGACTTTAAATAGGGATTTATTTAGCTAATATTTTAGAATATTTTAATTAAATCAATGTGGCTCAGGGTTGAAATCTCCCCTAAGCGTCCAAATTGGACACAGACAGCTCATCAAATTGACACTCTCTGATACTTTTTCATTAATGAAAGCCTGTATATATGCTTTCACTGTGGCCTGATATTCCTTCTGGAAAAGTGCAATTAGTAGGGTAAAGTAGCATATTTAGTGCTTAAAGGTCTGCCATGTAAAAGAGTGACTTAATATTTCCTGCAAGACTCTGGAGAACAGATCTAGGGCCAATGAATGGCGCTGAGAGGGCAATCACATTCGGCTTACTAGACAAGCTATACCCTTGGAATTGCTCATTAGCAGGAATAATGTGCTTTTCAAGGTCATATGCTTCCTGTCAAAGAGAGGCTTAGTATATGTAAAAGTTTTGTATTTTTGAATTATGTGAGGATACTGTAAAATTGAGTAAAAATTTCAAAGATCTTAAATATATTACTTTTTTATACTTACATTTGCCTTTTATTGAAAGATTTCCCTACTAGGCCTGTAGGATTGAACTTCTATGCATGATTTGAATGTATGCTACAAACCTTCTGATTTCATAAGCATCAAATATTCTCCCATTTGTAATATTAAGCAAATTAGATTTAATGCAATGTTCTTTTATTTATACCAAACAGGAAATAAAAATTTGGATAATGTTAAGTTATTTCTATATATTAATCCCTTTACAATTAGGACAAGACAGAAACCAATATGTTAAAGAAATTGTTTTCATATGCTTAACTAGTTGTTTATTGTGTGTGTTTCCAATTGTCTTGTGATGATTTCACAGACATATACACAATATAGAGCTTCTACATTGCTCAAATCACTTTGTCATGGAGAACTTTAACAAGAGGGGCTGGAGTAAGCTAAAAAGAATAAATTGAATAACAAGATAATTACTAAATTATCTTGTTTGGACTTAGAGGGTTTTTTTGTTTGTTTTTTATTTTGTTTTTGTTTGTTTGTTTGTTTCAATAAGAAATTATTCCCTTAAAGCTCAATTTCTCCTTTAACTGGGTGATTCTTTGATATCTCAGAACTGGATTCCATTTTTAGGCGACTCTTCATAGAGTTGAATAAAATGAGAGAAGGATACATTTGATTTGTCCATGAACTGTTTTTTAGCAAAGGACAATGACCGATGCATTTACTGAAAGAGTCTGAACAAACTTTGATGAGAACACCAAAGAAATAGGAAAGATTAAGCATAGACAGACTTGCCTCTGGAGGCAAAATTCTAACTGAAACAGCAGAATTCTCACACTATTGGAGATACTTTGCCCTGATCAAGTTATTTTTTAAGTGTTGAAATAAGTAAGGATACAAAGATGAAAGACTTGATATGATTAGATGTCTTTTTGGTGAATCCAAATGAAATCAAAGGTAGCAGTACTGTCCTATTCAACAGGGAATAAAATTTAAGAATTGAGACATTAAGTCTCTCATGGATTTTCCATATTTTTATCACTTGTAATCATTCTTTGCAACAAGACTTTAAAACAAATTATCAGTGATTTAAAAAAAATGTAAAACTTGATTTTGTAATTTCATAATGACACATTTCTTTTTAACAAATATGGTAGAGAAGCGTTTGTATAGGGCAAAATTTAATGAAGGAGGAAAATAATACTTTTGTTAAGTGGTAGGATTGTTGCAAACAATATAACATTTGCTTAGTTATTTATGTAACAAAGACTCCTATAGACTATACTTAGTACCACACATATTTCAGTATGCTTTTACAAAGGTGCTGCATCTAATGCTCTTAATATCCCTATGCAGTAGGTATTTATATTCCCATTTTATAGATGGGAAAGCAAATCCACAAAATGATTAAATAATTTTCCCAAATTCCTAGGCTAGAAAATGGTGAAGTTGAGGGTGAAATACAGGCAATCTGATTCTAGAATCTCACTTCTTTACCACTATACTATGTTATTTTATGATACTTAAGCATACATTAAATTTTACTGAAGCCCATTAAAAATAAAAAAATAATGTTTATTCACCACTATTCATTACAGAAATTTCAGACTAATTCACAAATTGAATTCACTTCTTCTTGAAGCCCCAAATGTAGTTGCACTGAAGAGATCAAAATCAACCATCTTTTTCAAAGGTTATTATCAAATACACTAGGACAAAAAGCCAAACTGTGAGGTGGAAACAGAGGTCAGAGTTTGTTAAAAAATATTCTTAGGTACTCACTTTCATAAGCTTCCAGGATTATTGATTCATTCTTTCTGCAGACACTATAGAGTGCTTGTAGAGTATATGATTCTGATTTTGCTGTGGGTGATGCAAGAAGTAATTGTTAAAGAATTTGCAGATTGCTAGGGAGACAGAATTAAAATGCTTGAATAGTTAAATAATAATATAAACCATAGAAAAGTACAGTGTAATTTACAAAATTTATGTGTGAGTTTGAGTTTTTATAAATTTCCTAGTGAGCTATAGAAATATTATATGCTTATCCTGTGATATGATATTTATATGTATTTGTGGAATGCCTTATGTTTATATTAAATTCATCATGTTCATAAAGAAAAAGTTCAAATGATTGGAATCGCTTTTTGGGAAAATTCATTAATTTTAGGATGTTGTTGTAAAATGTCATAGCAGTATATAGATGCTGAAGATATAACTTTGAAATTAAATTACCAATATAGGTAACTGCTTATCAAATTCAGTTTGGGACACTGTTTATAAAATACTTATTATCTGAACTTGGAGTAAATTAAAGAGGAAGTATAGGAATCTAGAGAAGTTCACAGTACATTTATTATTTGTATAAAAGCTAAACATTTTATAATTTATTATTTTATCTTATTTATGTACTAAAATTTTCTCCCTTGATTTTTATCAAGTAATATCCATTAGTTACTGTATTTTTACACTTTTTGTTAGTTTTCCAGGGCTGCCATAAGAAAATACTATAGACTGGAATGCTCAAACAATAGAATTTATGTTTTTATGGTTCTGAATGCTAGAAGTCCCAAGATGAAGGTGTTATCAGGGTTTGGTTTCTTATGAGGCTTTTCCTTGGCTTGTGAATGATCAACTTAGGACTACGTTCTGACATGGTCTTTCCCCTGTGTATGCACAACTCTGGTGACTGCTTATGTGTCCAAATTTCCTCTTCTTATCAGGATACCAGTCATAATAGATTAGGTCTCACCCTAATGGCCTCATTTAAGTTTAATAATTTCTTAAAAGTTCCTATCTCCAAATAATAGTCATATTCTGAGGTACTGGGTGTTAGGACTCCAACATATGAGCTCAGGGCAGGTGGTGGAGGTTGCAAAATTCAGCCCATAACACACCTCGTATATGCTCAAGGCTGTATCAGACTCTGCTGACAAAGCAAATAAGAAAGAAGACATGAATCAGGTTTTGCAAGTGCTTACAAGATAAGATAAACACATATTAAACATAAATCATTTCAATAATGGCTAAAATGATTTGTAGGATGCAATAATACATTGTGGATTTTGGCCATCTTTTCACTTATGGAGTATAATTGCACTTGGTTTTATAGAAAGTCATTTTTCAGCTTGACCCATGGTCACTGAAACCCAAAGAAAAGAAAGAAATCTAAATCAAAGCAGAACACATTTTAGTGATGCATGAAAAAAAAGAACTTAGGTGATGGAATACTGAGAGAATTACTAGAGAAGTTGTACAATTTTTATCTTACTTTTTTAGATTACCCAGATTTTATAAGTTTATGAGGTTTACAGATTATTTTTCCTACCACTCTTTTAGACACTTTGAACATTTGATCACATGAATATTAATGTTCACTAGCAGCAATCTGCATTTGGGCATTAATAAGTCAACATTTGATTAATGCACAAATATACAAGCTTCTATGCTATTGGAATTTCTTCTGATCAAATCTATTCTCCATATTGCCACTAAAATACTAAAGAATTAACATGTTCAGGAAACTCCAAAGACTCTCATAGTTTCCATGGCTGGAGTTGAACTCAACCAGGCACTTTGAGTTGTAACATGTTTCTACTTGATTTTAACTCCCATTAACTCAAAAGTCTAATACCACCTTCTATCAAACCAACAACATCAGTGTTCCTAAAGCAAATCATGTTTAGTTTGTCCTTTTGTGTTTCTTTTCTGGTACCTCCACATTTTAATATAATCCTTATTGCCTACATTAATTCTGTCTATATTTTATGATACAGTGCAAACTGCATATTTTAAGAAAATTTCCTAAATTCCATTGAGATATGAGCATATTTCATTTATAGATATCATTTTTTTGATATTTTATTTTGCTGTACAAATTACACTTATTTTAAACTATTTTATGTTATTTAATAATTCATCTTGGCTCATTTTTAGTATTGTTAAAAGAATTTGAAATCTGAAAAAGAAATAGACTTTGAAGTCCCACAGACATGAGTTGTGATAGTATTTTTGTCAATGATGAGTAATTTTGGGATATTCATTTAATATCTCTGAACCAAGTGTCAACATAGAAACAATTTACAGAATGATGTCTGCTTAGTATGATTGATTAAATATATATATCACATAATGCCTGCAATATAGTAGCATTCTTTTCTGTTCTTATTTCTCCATTTCCTTGGTATCCTTCACATTCCCCAGGATTTAGTTTAGTTTAAGGACCTTTTTTTAATCAACATGGAACAGACACTCCAATTTTTTTTTAAATATCCTGTCTGTATCTGTCAGGTACAGTCTGGAAAACAATCTACTCTAGGTATTTCAATCAGAAAGGCATTTAATATAGGAAGTTTTTATAGAAGTATTAAAAATTAGAAAGTCTGAAGTAAGAAAAATAAATAAAAAGAAAGGTGTTGTTAATTGTGGTATAATAAGATCAAGAAGCTATTATTATCTACCAGGCACACAGAGGCAGATGAGAAAAAGACAATGTTATTTGTGGATCACTATAGGAAGCTGTCATTGCCCATGGAGCTGAGATACGGATGAGAGAAGTGGTATTCCTAGGAAAATAATAACCCATATTTCTTCTGATGATGAAGGAATGTAGGAGTCTCAACTACTAATGCTATTTCTAGAAGCAGAAAACTGCATTCTATCTTCCTCCTATTTTGTAATTTCATACAAGTACCTCCCACTGACAGTAATTAATCAGAACTCAGAAAGGCATCATGTGAAGTATGATTTTCAGGCTTTCAGTCTTGCAGACATAAGACTATGCTTGTCAGGGTTTTTGTTTTGTTTTATTTTTTTAGATTATTCTATAGTAACAAACAGCCCCAGGATGTTGGTAGTTTACAACAACTACACTATATTTCTGTATCTGTTCCATGCTGGCAGTTTTGGTGTGGTTGAAGCTTTGTTCCTTGTGTTTTCTTTTTCAGGCTGTAGAAGTGACTTATATTTGGGGTTTACCATTCTCAGTACAGAATGAAAGAGCAAGATTGCTAGTGGAAACACACAATGGCTTTTTTAAAATTTAATTTAATTTAATTTTTTTAATTTTTTTAAATTATTTCAGCATATTATGGGGGTACATAAGTTTAGGTTACGTATATTGCCCTTGCCCCCCCCCGCCCTCCTGAGTCAGAGCTTCAATCGTGTCCATCCCCCAGACAGTGCGCATTGCACTCATTATGTATGTACACACCCATCCCCTCCCCCCACCACATCTGCCCGACACCTGATCAATGTTATTCTTAAATGTGCTCTTAGGTGATGATCAGTGAAATTAATTTGATGGTGAGTACATGTGGTGCTTATTTTTCCATTCTTGGGATACTTCACTTAGTAGAATGGGTTCCAACTCTATTTAGGAGAACATAAGAGATTCTATACCCCCATTATTTCTTATAGCTGAGTAGTATTCCATGGTATATATATACCACATTTTATTCATCCACTCATGTATTGATGGGCATTGGGTTGTTTCCACATCTTTGCAATTGTGAATTGTGCTGTTATAAACATTTGGGTGCAGATGTCTTTTTTATAGAATGACTTTTGTTCTTTTGGGTAGATGCCCAATGATGGGATTGCTGGATCGAATGGAAGGTCTACTTGAATCTGTTTAAGGAATCTCCATATTGCTTTCCACAGGGGTTGCACTAGTTTGCAGTCCCACCAGCAGGGTATGAGTGTTCCTGTCTCTCCTCATCCATGCCAACATGTATTGTTTTGGGAGTTTTTGATAAAGGCCATTCTCACTGGAGTTAAGTGATATCTCATTGTGGTTTGGATTTGCATTTTCCTGATGATTAGAGATGTTGAGCATTTTTTCATGTGTTTGTTGGCCATTCTTCTGTCTTCTTTTGAAAAATTTCTATTCATGTCCTTTGCCCACTTTTTGATTGGGTTGTTTGATTTTTTCTTGCTGATTTTCCTGACTTCTAAATAGATTCTAGCTATCGGTCCTTTATTGGCTGTGTAGCATACGAAAATTTTTTCCCATTCTGTAGGTTGTCTGTTTGCTCTCATGACAGTTTCTTTGGCTGTGAAGAAGCTTTTTAATTTGATCAGGTCCCATTTATTTATTTTTGTAGTTGCTGTGATTGCCTTAGGGATCTTCTTCATAAATTCTTTGCCTAGGCCAATGTCTATAAGAGTCTTTCCCACATTTTCCTCTAGAATTCTAATAGTTTCACACCTAAGGTTTAAGTCTGTTATTCACCATGATTTGATTTTTGTGAGAGATGAAAGCTGTTGGTCCTGTTTCAGTCTTCTACATGTGGCTATCAGTTTTTCCAGCACCATTTATTGAACAAGGATTCTTTTCCCCAGAGTATGTTTTTGTCTACTTTGCCAAAGATTAGATGGCTATATGAGGATGGTTTTATATATGGATTCTCAGTTCTGTGCCACTGGTCTGTGTCCCTGTTCTTGTGCCAATACCAAGCTGTTTTAATAACCACAGCCTGTAGTATAGTTTGAAGTCTGGTAAATTAATACCTCCCATTTTATTCTTATTGCCTAAAATTGCTTTTGCTAAACGGGGTCTTCTCTGGTTCCATACAAAGCGTAAAATTATTTTTTCTATATTTGTGAAAAATGATGTTGGTAATTTAATAGGGATTGCATTGCATCTGTAGATCACTTTCGGTAGTATAGACATTTTAACAATGTTGATTCTTCCGATCCACGAGCGTGGTATGGTTTTCCACCTATTTACATGCTCTGCAATTTCCTTCCTCAGTGTTTCATAGTTATCCCTGTGGAGGTCTTTTACCTCCTTAGATAAATATATTCCTAGGTATTTTATTGTCTTTGTTGCTATTTTGAAGGGTATTGAGTCCTTAATTTGCTTCTCCATTTGACTGTTATTGGCATATATGAATGCTTCTGATTCGTGTGTATTGATTTTGTATCTTGAGACTTTACTGAATTCATTTATCAATTCCAGAAGTCTCTTGCTTGACACAATGGCTTTTAAAATTTCTGCTCTGAACTGACCTTTGTCATTCAACTCACAATGACCAACAATGTCACATGATCAAAGCCTCACAATGTGGCCGGTCGAGTTTCATAAAGGAAGGGTATAAAATTTACCCTTTTATGGAAAAAGATATAAGTTCCTTTCATAGATAAATACAAGAGAACATATTTGGAAACAATAATGCCATGTACCACAAACCACCTTCTTGGTCCCAAATATTCACTTGTTTCATTTCTCTCTTCTCATGCAAAACCCGTGTAAATTCTATCACAGAAAAGGCAGCGTAAAACCTCTATCCAATCTCAGCAATGGATGAAGACGTCTTGAAATAGATTGTACGTCAGGTGTACTTTGGTCAAAAAACTAAAACTTTAGAGTAATAAAAGAGTTTCTGGCCTCCAAACACTTAAGTAAGGCACAGTGATAAAATAGAGATAAAATGGAGGTAACCATTACTCCAGTTCAGAAGCAAGAAGAACTGGTACACATAGCAGTTACATGTCTATAGGAATTATAAAATCTTACTCTTGATACAGTCCCTAATTCTGAAAGTGTGTTGTTTTTATCAATTGGACCTTAGTTCTAGTTCATGAGAGTTGCTTCCCCTTTGGTTCTTGGCTCCTAACTCCACTCTCTGAGAAGTCCTTTCTTTTCTGTTAGCTTTCTTTACCATATACACAGGGGACATTGGGTAATATGATTTCTTTGGGATCTGAGAGATTATTTTTTCCATCTTCATTCTGCCATGGAAATTTGGCAGTCCAAAGGTCATTTTATGTCTTAAACAGTTGCAATATCTTTTCATTTAAGCTGGTAGCTTGTTTGGCAGTACAACTCACTCACAAACTTTGCCAGTGTTGAGTTCATTTAATTCTAGTCAGGCTAATTGTGCAAATAGCTTGACCTAAAATTCTTTTTGAGGCGTTCTTCCTCCCCTAAACTGTGATACAGGTCATTTGAGTTGATCAGTCTTTACGAGGAACACCACACCCCCAGTCTCTTTTCCCTGAGACATTTTGTCCATTTAAAATAATTTTAAGGGTGCTATTGTTTTTTTTTTTAAACAGAGGTCACTGACAGTCAATCATATCCTGGATTTGGTCTTTTCCCCATGGCTGAACCTTAGTTTATTTCTTACTTATTTGATCTCTCACCTTGTAAGCCCTGAAAGTTCTAGAGCCTCCCTTTTCTATCTTCTTGTAAACCATCCAACTCTTTTCTAAGCCAAATTATTCCCTTTAGTAGCTTGTCAAATGTAATCAATGCTGAAGAAAACTTCACCAGATGGAGTTTAAATAGGCAGAACAACGTTATTCAAAACTATTGCAATAGGGGTCAGGACACCTGCAATGGGAGAGAGAGATTGAACTCAACTCTTCTGTAAAAAAAGTCAGGAGAATAACTCATGTAGCAAGTTAATGGAAAAGTACTGAAATACTTTGGCAGAAGGTTGGTCAATGTGGTTAGGAAATCTGTGCCTGCTAATTGGTTTATTGAAGTTAGGCACCTATATTCTTACAGAGATTCTACTATTATTGATGACTGCATTGCAAAGGGATGGCTTTGAGGCCTTTGAAAAAGACATTCTTGGGTTGTAGTAGATTTACATCTCAGAGGGGAAGAGAAAGAATTTATAATTGCAAGTTTTCTAAAGTAAATGCTTTAGGAGAAGGAAGGTCAGGGACTTATAGTCATAAAGAAACCTATCTAAAGTTTATTAAAGTTGAGGGGAATGTTAAAGCTATCTTGGTTACTGATAACAATAAAGTCTCCTCAGTAACATCACATTCCAATCTCTTTGACAAAAGCTATAATTCATTCAGCACACTGTCTGCCTTACAAATCATCACAGGTGAGAGTTTTATAAAATACTTTGCATCATTAGCACATGACATGGCTGTTTTTTAAGCATTCAGTAACAGTTTTGGCCTTATCTTCCCCCTTGGCCCAGAAGCCAGTGACAAATATTTTAGGCCAATCTCATGAGAGAATCCCATTTCCAGTGTAAATTTTATTAGGTTTTGCTTCAGTACAATTAGAACATCTCCAAGCCTTATACACTGGTTTATTTCCCAGTCATGTTGCATAATACTAGTTTTAAGTTTCATGTGTCTTAGTTCCATATAGCTTCTATTCTGGAACTTGGTATGAAAGAACAGCCTGTATTTGAGACATGCTATTCTCATGGCAAGGGGCCAGAACAAGAGAGTTAGCAGAAATACTTAATGGCTAGTCAAACTTCTTCTTGGAATGCACTGGCATCACTTCTGTCCACATTTTATTGACCAAAGAAAGTTAAATGGCCACACACTTGACAACGGAGTCATGAAATGAACTCCTGCCATGGGAAGTCCCTCTAAGTCACACGGCCAAGAGAAGGATACATATTTCTCTTATGAAGAGGGAGGCATAAAACATTCAGAACCCAAATGCAACCTATTATAAGAGCATATATAGAAAGGGGCATGAGTGCCTGAGAACCAACAGATAATAACTAGCATCTGATTTCAAAAATTTTGTACCAAAATAGAGTCTTACCAATACTGATTGCTTTACAGAAGGCTTCTGCAAAACTCCATGTGATTTTGTAATTGGAAAACATTTGGGAAATCAATTTTTCAGTGAGTAGTTTAATGTACAAGTTCATTTGAGTGAGGTCTTGGTCAAGTGGCCATCGGTTGAATGAACTGGAAAAGATCGCAGAATAGTGTTTGGCTCAAGCCAATTCATTTTATTTTACTGCTTCCATCTCTGGCTTCATAAATATTCATGCCATTTGAACATGGAAGGGAAATAGGTTCTGCAGAGCTTGTGTTATAAAGTAAGTACTTCCTGTCATATTTACTCAAATAAAAACAGACAAAAGATGCGATCGTGTTTAGATTCATGCCAGTTATTTTGATAGAAAAAATAAACAGAATGTATGATTACACTTCACTTAAGGTTAAAAAATAAGGGAAAAATTAGTTCTCTGTGGTACCAGTTTAAAGTTACTCTCACTCAAATCCCAATATCAAAATTGGGTTAAGCTTCTCCATTGGAGGAGTGGACTTGTGGAAGATTATATTTGATGGTGAGATACTGGTCAAGGATCAAGGGTAAGGGGTTCATGATTTTTCTTTCATGCAGATGTTTGAATTAAGAATGTGTTTAGAGTCCTCACCTTGTGGGTCTATGGCACAATCAATGAGAAAGAGAGGAAAGATGAGAGAGATCACCCAAGAGGGTGGGCACAGAAAGCAAGAGATCTGTTAAGAATTCAGTGTTTAATGATGCTGAAAAGTACAATTTGAAAGCAGTCGATTGCAATTGTAATAGGACAATCTTACATGGTTGGTGTGGATGCAATGATATAATTATGCAACTCACCTGATCAGAAATGACATATTGAGATGCTCAATAAACCCAGACTCTCAGCCTCATATAATATACACATCTGCTAAAATGCTATTCATATTTTGAGGTCCATCTCAGGATAGCAGAGCATATATTTAGCCTATGTCCATACAAATAGGCTATGGATGGTTTTTAAAGTATTGAAATGTGTTCGAAATATTGAAATGTTTTCATGTTAGTTGGTGAATAGTCACTATCCCAAGCTCCTTGAGCATCCCTTACTCTCTGGACTTCTACACTCCCTTCCTAAGGTCTCTCAGCTGTCAGCATGATAAACTACAGAACAAACGCTTGGCATGGAGAGGAGGTGAGGGCATGCATGCTTCCACTTGTGAGCTATGGACAATTATTATTAATATTATATTATCAATGTGTTCTATTGATGTTTGCAATGTATGATGTGTTAGCTACTAAGTTTGTTCCCCTCAAATCATGAGCCAGAATCAATCTTTCTATCTGTCATGTTCACCAGTCACATTGAAAAACCATATAAAAAGCACTTTTGGAGGCTTCCTGGTATTATTTACACTTCTTCAATATCTGACTCCTCTACAACTGTAAGTTTTTTGAGGGCAGGATCAATGATTTATTTGCCTTTTATCCCCTCCTGGGTAATATAGTATTTATCACTTACCTGCTTACTAAATCTTTTCTGATTGAATGGTGAATTCCCAGTTGTTAGTTGATAACATTGTAGCTTTGGCTACTGGGCTGACAGGTTGATCACAATATAGTGAATATAAATGGCATAATACAAATCGCTCCCCCCTAAAAAAGAGGGAGTTATCACAAACGGAAAACCAAATAAATGAAAACCTTTGTTTTTACTTGCATCTTTTTCCAAGACAAACTAGACCTTATTTCATGAGGTATATTTATTATTTAGCACTATACATGGGCTTTAAAATTCTAATCAAATATTATATTATCATAATGATAATAGGACTATTTATGTATGGTATATAGCTATAGGTATATAAATTTTATGGGTAGTTAAATTAAGTATATTAATGCAAATATAATATTTTCTTCTTGTAAATAAGTCCTATAAAATCATATTTACTTTTTTCATATTAGAATTGCAAAATCTGCAGTCCCTTTTGTAAATAACTATCCTGGAAGGAATTGTCAGGTACTTACATGCTGCATTTTCTAGTTAGTAGTGGTTAGGAAATCATTCTTCTTGGCAGGGAGGCTAGAGGGAATACAAGATTAGTATGTTTGAATATTTTAACATGCCACAAGCCTCTGTTTTCTCTTTACCTCTCTCTTACTCTCTCTCCTTCTCTCTCTTCCTCCCTCACTCTCACTCTTTCTTTCTAACAAAGAAAAAAAGAGAGAAACGATATATCATGCATACATTCTATGTGAATGGTTACCACAGACATGATCCCTCTATACATGTAAAACATTAATTGAAAGAAAAAAAAAAACATTGCGCATACCTGAAAAGAATAAGGAAGATATGAATATTCTGGAAGTTCTTAGCCACACAATGAATTATGTTTGTTTGCTGGGCAATGGTTTCATCTGAATTTTCTTCCTTCCCAAATTATTGGGATTTAAACTATTTGCTCATTTTGTATTGGATGTTTAGTAATAATAATGACTAATAATAATAGCAAACATTTATTTAGAGCTTACTAAGTGCCAGGTTTATAAGTATAAACTCATTTTATCTTTATAATCATCCTATTACACAGTGAGCTGTGATTGTCCTCGTTTTATGGATGAAGACAGTTAAAGAGTTTGAGGAATTTGCCCAAGGTCCTATAGCTGGTAAGTGGCAGAACGGTGATTTGAACCTAGGCTTCTTTTTTTTCTGTAGAGTCCATGCTCTTAATAGCTATAATATACTTCTTTTTCCATAAATGTACTAAGTTTATTCTGGACTCAGATTACCTTCCTTTCCTAGAAAGCTCATCTTCCTCAGCAGCCACATTTAAGCTCCAGGTCTCTCGGACATCTTCAGTCTGATTTGTTCCACTTCTGCTTCAACCATGTAAAAATTCAACTCAGAGATTGCTCTGAACAGAGTTTCTCAAACAGTATTATAATTTTATTGTTGCTTGGTGAGAATTGATCTGTTCTTCCCTTTACCTAATTGCAAACTCTTTGAAGAAAAGAGAGAGCATTGTACTTCTTTATTCACTGTGGCTTCTATTAAAGTGCTAATAGCACGGTTAATGCCCACTGTATATATATTTACCATATGAGTGGGGAAGCATAAATCATTATCATAATTATCAAATTCAGGCCCAGAAAGCCTAAAATATTTACCGGCTGGTCCTTTACAGAACATTTACTGTCCTCTTTTGCAAAAATGTAGATTGAATTCTTTTTTTTTTTCTTTTCATTTTTTTTTTAAATCTTATTTCAGCATATTGTGGGGGTACAAAAGTTTAGGTTACATATATTGCCCTTGCCCCCCTCTCGCCACCCCCCCCTGCGCCCCGAGTCAGAGCTTCAAACGTGTCAATCCCCTAGACAGTGCTCATCACACTCATTATGTATGTATACACCCATCCCCTCCCACACCCACATCTGCCCAACACCCGATCAATGTTATTCCTAAATGTGCTCTTAGGTGATGATCAGTGAAACCAATTTGTGGTGTGGTACATGTGGTGCTTATTTTTCCATTCTTGGGATACTTCCCTTAGTAGAATGGGTTCCAACTCTTTCCAGGAAAATACAAGAGGTGCTAGATCACCATTGTTTCTTATAGCTGAGTAGTACATTAGCTGAAGTTTCTCAAATTATCACCTAACACATTTTCTCGCTCTTTGTTGCAGACTCAATCTGGAGTTTTGCCTTTGTATTTTCTTTTCTCATATTTCTCACATGTGTGTTTTGTTTGTCCTGAGGTAACGTTGGCTCAAAAAATAGGCCTACCTATTACCTTGGGAAAGGAGGGATGCCAAGCTACCTACATTAGGGCCATTAGAGCACTGGAACACCTGGAAAACACAAAGTGAAAGATCTCAGGTTTAGTTCTCCCACCTCCAAAAAAGAATTTCATGTTCCATGCATGTCTTTTAAAGAGAAAAGTAGAAATATTATTTTAAAATGTACTCAACTAAAATATATGTTTCTGTTGCATGGTAGTGAGCCCAGAAGTATGAAGAGAACAGGAAGATCTATTTTCCCATTAAATGTGAGTGAACTCTACTAGTAGGTAGGCCTATCAAGTGGTTACTTCAAAGATTTCAATAACCCTTAATAAACTCTTATTGACTTAATATCAAAAGAATTTTGAGACTTGGCAGATATCTAACTAATACTCTTGGAAGAGCTTAAGACTGAGCTCTAATTAAACAGTCTCACTGAATATAACTATAGAGGATGAAGTTTGGTATTGGGGTTTAGATGCAATTATTACTATAAAAATTTATTGTCAGTAGAAAAAAGAACTTAGGGCAATGGAATAATGTTTTATTTCATGAACTTATGGATGAACCTTCACCATATATATTAGGGCAAAAATTTTTTGTCAAAATCGTACCTTTATTGATATTAGTGTGAATTGTTCTTACATAAATTCTAAATAAAATAGGTAGGTAAAAATAGAACTATCTAAATTCTGGATCTTCCTTAGATATATATAGGCTTCACAGTCTACTTTTCAGAAGATATAAAATATTTATACATAAAATGATTTAACTGGAGAGTTGTAGCTTTCTTCTTAAGTAATCTTTTTTCTTTCTGTGAATTATCATTCTAACCTTAGTCAACTGTATATATATTCCAACTTTAACATGTAACATTATTATATTTATAGTATCTTAGTGTATTCTCCATAGATAGGCAAGATTGTTCTCCTACTTTTCTGGGACATGGTTCATTTTCAAATTAATACCTCATGGTTCCTTTATCATAAAACTCACCTAATTTGCTTTTGCTATTCTATTACTACAGCTACATAATAATATGTCCTGAGAGATAACTCAGGACAAAGCAGAAAAAATAATAAACATCTGAAAGGCACACTTGTCTCAAATACTAATGCTCAAATACTAATAACAACAAATATATTTATATATACACATACACACACAGCCTTTCACCAGTGATATGCAAAACTTTATATCGGATATTTTACAAATTATGTTGCTATAAACTGAACTTATATGGATATACTATTCTATCAAAATTACTCTTCTTCCCATAAAGTGAATGTATATGTAATTCTTACTCATTAAATTATAAGATGTGTTATGCTTGTTCAAAGGCCTTATGTTTTTGTCTGCCTTGGAACTGATAGTAATGTAATTGAGTAATTTATCTATTATGGATCAAGTTGTTAATTATTATTCTACCCTTATATAAAGTAATTTCACCTAATGTGCTCTTATATTTTTATAAGATTTGACCAAAGAGTAAAAAGGAAGGAAGCAGTTTATAAATTTGAAAGGTGGCTAAATAATAAAAGAGCTCATACAATACTTTAGCTATGAATATTTTTATTAAATCATAGAAATTACAGAAACAAAATCTGTTCTAAATTCTCCATGAGTTCTATGTTTGGAATCTTATATTCATCATTTTGATTACTGTACAAGACAAACATCTTGATGGTAGCATATTCCATGAGCCATGAGTTCATTTAATGACAACTCATTAACCTCAATGATGGTTTGAGATGGCTTCTTAGATGGAATTTTGTCTGCTAATCCATAGTCAAAACCAAACAAAAATTATTTGTCCTTGTTTTCTTTTTTTTTTTTTTTTTGGTTGCTCTAGTCTAGTAGAATTGCTATTTTTTTTTTATTTCAGCTTATTATGGGGGGACAAAAGTTGGGGTTAGATATATTGCCCATGTCCCTCCCATTCCCCCAAGTCTGAGCTTCAAGTGTGTCCATTCCCCAGACAGTGCACATTGCACTCTTCTTGTAGGTATACACCCATCCCCTCCTCCACCCCATCCCCCCAAGTCAGAACTTCAAGCGTGCCCATTCCCCAGACAGTGCGCATTGTACTCATCAT
>CM052437.1:86425450-86473674 GCA_028533085.1 Varecia variegata
GTTTCCCTGTCCTTGTTTTCTTAAAGGTGACGATGTGTCCGTAGAGATATATGATGCCATCTCTAGATATCATCAGTTCCTCTCCTGAGCCCCAGAGTATACTATGCCTGATTCTACCTTCTCACTAATTCTATGCAGTTAAATCTGTTTGAATGTTTCCTCTGTTAGATTTTGGGCTCTTTAGGACATTATTCAGTCACATTCTTCCAGTCACCTTCCTCTAGCCACAGTGGCTTGACTACACTAGGTGTGGGATAACTTATTTTGGTTGAATTTTATAAAGAACTGAGATTAAATCCTTTTAAAAAGGCAATAATAGGTAAGGAATAAATAAGTGGAAAGAACAAGTTGATACTCAGAAGAAATTTCATTCTAAGGAACAGAAACTAAGCTAAAACAATTTCTAAAGCAACATGTAAGTCACTGTTAGAACAACATTGCAAAGTAAAAATTATCTCATATACTTTTTCTTCTATTTCTGAGCATAATATTTAATGTCTGGAAGTAGAAAGTATCAAGTATTAAATTAGTCAATCCTAAAAATATATTTAAACTTGAAATTTTATAAATTCCATGGACATATGTGCCATGGATGTGAAATATTTAAGTGTCAAAGCAGATTAATGTGTATCAGGAAAAGATTAATGTTTAGCAGAAGTATAATGAGAGAAAAATGGAAATAACCAAGAGTTAAGGGTAACAAGTTTCTCAGGTGAGGCACAGAGAAAGCTCCAGGAGTATTTGCAGAAGGCATGGATTTTGTCCCACAAGAGAATAAGAAAAGGTTCTCTCATAGAGTGGTTATTACCAAACCTCTCTGTGTCTGTTTCCCATCTGTAAAATGAGGATAATAATTAAGCCATCTTCCTCAAACAATATAATGAGTATTAAATTAACTGTTAAGCATACAGGTGTTAAAAGAGCTCTTTGACACATAGTATGTGCTCTATCAAAGTTAACAGGCCTCATTGTTACAATTACTAACATTGGTATTATTTGGGAAGTACCTCAACAGGTACAGTAGAATATTACAGGTTTAGAGAGAAGTGTGGAAAAATAAAAGGTGCAGAAAACCAAGTGGATTTCAAGAAATGGTGAAAAATGTAGTTTGAGAGAAACATAAACTGAGGAAATAGAAGAAAAGGTCTGAATCATTTGAGAAATCTCGTTTGACAAGAATGCAGGTTTTTAAAAATAGACATTTATTTTAGGTAGTAGAGAACTGCAAATATGTATAAACTTTGGTTGATGCCTTTAATTTCTACTGTTACAGTATTTCCCAAGCTGTAATGTGCACATCTATCACTGGGGGCCTGGCCAGGCTCTGATTCAGGAAATCCTTGGTGAGGCCAGAGATGCTGCATTTCTAACACCCTCCTAGGTGGTGTCTATGTTGCTGTTCTAGACACCACTCTTTGAACCTACTTATTACTTGTCTATAGACTCCCCCACTAGACTGTAAATTGGTGTGAGTAGAGGATATATTTGTCTTGCTTATTCAGTGTATCTCTAATGCCTAAGACAGTGCTCAGCACATAGTAAGTGCTCAATAAATATTTAATGAATGACTTAATAAATGATTGGGAACATGAATATATACTGTGAAGGCATGGGAATTCTAGATATAAGTGAGAGAGGGAATTGATAGAATATCTTTCCTGGGGGTGAGGAAGTAGAGCAGGATTAAGAAGACAAATCTAAGGCAACTGTTTTGAAGACGAAAGATGGGAAGAAAATGGAGGTCCCTTTGACCATGCTATATCAGCATAGAAAATAAATGTTCCAGATCCTGACCACCTTACCCCACCCACAATGCAAAAATGTCTAAATTATCTTGAGATTTGTGGTGTAATCTTAAGATGCTAAACCTCAGCTTAATCAATAACAAGTGTTGAGTTTTACAAACCGTTAAGCCCACTCCAAACTTATGGAATCAACTGACAGCTTTAGATGGAATCCCCTGGAATATTTATTTAAATAACTTTACAATGATCACACAGCTGGTATTTTGGAGAGCAGAAACTCAAAGTTATCACAGAGGAATCTTTTAATTATTTTATATTTTGCCTCATTGTCTCAGGAAGAATGTTTAGAATTTAACTAGTACTATTCCCAATACCGTATTAATATGATTCTAAAAACTGAGTGCTTAAACCTTATAAACAAACATCCAGGAAGACAGAAGATTAAATCGAGAGGAGGGTGTGATTATTGGAACTAGAAATGCATCTTTCAAAATTATTTCTAAAACTGATGATGCCTTCCATTTACATTTTCTTAATATATGAATGCTTATCATTATTGTTGGCTCAGAAAACTATATTACTTATGTACACTGCAAAGAATTTTGAACTCTGAAAGCCATTTGGTAGTGGAAAGGATGCTGTACCCAAACAAATAATTTGTCTTGTTAGAACAATATCTCTATTTGATAAAACCAGTCTCATATTTGAACTTAAATTCCTCTAACTCTAGAGAAGGTAACCTAATCAATGTCTGTTTTTTAGCTGAGAATGACTGTGATACTTAGTGCTGTAATGACCTGTTTGTACTCCTGATGGTGTTTAATGGCATTGATCTAGTAGTGATTAAAATAATCTTGAAAGAAAATAAGAAAGTTGTAAAATTGGTTTATTTCGTGTTGGCTTAGATGAATTAACAGATTACTATTTTTAAGAAAATGCTAAGATAACATTTAAATATTAGTTCAATTAAAATGCTTTAAAGAAGAGGAATGGAGAAGCAATGAAATTAAAACTTGTAATATTTGAATTAATTGATTCAATGTTTTATCTCTCCCATTTTATCCTAAGAAAAGAAGAGTAATTTCTTAATACACAAGTGCTATGTTACATTAGATGTATTTTTCTTTCTGACTTTTCTGAGAGAATGAAATTCATACTGAAATTTAGGATTCTTGCCACAGTAGCAGCATAGGACATTAAATTAAGAAAATCCGTTTAGTTAAAAACACTGGCCTTACTACTGAAGTTATCAGTGTTTATAACTTTCTCTTTCTTTGTTTTCTATCCTTCATATCCAAAATTTACAGGTTTTTACTAGTTGTTATTCAGTGAGAAAATTTTTACTTGTGAATGCTGCTATTTCTGATATTTCATTAAGATCTTTTGTATTACATCAGGAAGAATATAGTTTTGTATTAGTTGAATTGGAATGTACCTAACACAGAGAATTCATAAACACTTGAGGTTATGGATACCACTTTGCAAAAAAAAAGAATCTGTTTCCAAAATGTTATTTATTCAGAGTGAGCACTTTGTCAAATTTAGCTCCATAGAGTTAAATTCAGAAAGCAAATAAAAATTTTAAAGAACACAATCACTGAAAGTATGAAAAATAATTTTTAAAGAATCAGTATATTCAATAGATAATAGATCATTTTAATTCAATTAATAAGTTATTCAACATTAATCTTGCTTGTTATTACCAAATTTGCATAAAATCATATAATTCCAGTTGTTTACACTGTTGATTTTATTCAGGCAAATGCTTCCTTGTCAAAATTCCTGTTCACATTATTGACATATTTCATTTGAATTTTTTGAGTGCTACTTTGGGTTCAATGTTTTCTCAATGAGAATTACTTGGATTATTAGTGAAGTGATCCATATTGACAATGCATCTTAAGATATATTTAATGTGTTAAATGATATTTATCTTTTAATTAATATTTGTTATTTGTTTCTCATTATACCCTCTGCGCACTTAGTAGCTTGGACTGATGATGTGCAAGACCAAGTTTTAATCCACTGTCAATGTTTTCCTAATGTAAGGAAACTAGTAACTTGAGTGGTAATGATTTCTTTCTCATTTACTGAAAATTTTTCAATCATTGTATTAGTTTGCTAGGGTCATAACAAAACACCATAGATTGAGTGGCTTAAATAACAGAAATTTATTTTCTCCCAGTTCTGGAGGGTAGAAGTCCAAGATCAAGGTGTTGGCGGGTTTGGTTTCTTCTGAGGCCTCTCTCCCTGGTTGCAGATGGCCACCAAGTTGTTTGCTATGTCCTCACATGGCCTTTCCTCTGCATATGCACATGTCTGTGTCCTAATCTCTTCTTTTAAGGAGGTCAGTTATATTGAATTACGGCTCACTCATCTAACCTTATTTTACCTTAATTATCTCTGTAAAGGCCCTGTCTCTAAATACAGTCATATTCTGAAGTACTGGGGGTTAGACTTTGACATAGAGATTTGGGGTGGGGCACAATTAAGTCCCTCACAATCATCCATCAGAGAATCTAGTCTTCTGTATTTTAAAATATGCACAAAATCAAGCAATCTTTACATGTCCCAGTAATATTGCTCTTGATGTCAATAGATAGTACTGAGGAGGCTGTCAATCTTGCATTAACAACCCGAGCATGTACTATGAAACTTCTTATTAACTATTATTTGATATTAGTGGCTGTATTTCTTCCATGGCAGTAAAATTAGTGGATGAAAACTAAATTTCTAAGACAAAAAGAACGTTGAGACTACAGATAAATGAGATCTAATGTTTCTAAGTAGAATAACATGTAAAAACAAAGCATCTACAATGTAATTAAAAATTATCATTGCTTTACTGGTTGCAGGTAATTGTTTCTCATTTAGAAGTACTGAAGTCTTCCATTTTTAAAACAAATTATATTTTACAAGCCCCCTTTATTTTTTCTCTTTTAGCATTTTATCCTTCTATAAAAGGAGAAATCCTTCTGAAAATTGTACATTTTAGATGTTATGTTAATATCACATATTGATATAAATGTAAATGTGCTTTGTGCTTTTTTTCTCTCCTATGATTTTGTTTTCTTGGAGAAAACTGGTTTTCTGAGTGAATTGAGGAAGAACTTCTTGGACATAAAACTGAGGTTTTATTGGTAAAAACTGGAGTTGGTCTAATAATCTTTAAAATTTGTTCCTAATTAAAGAAGTAACATAATTTCCAGTGTGCTTGATTGCTGTGCTACTCAAATGTGCTATGAAGTTGATCCTGTCCCTGAAATTTGTGTATTTCAGCTCAGCAACAAGAGAAATACAGACATTGAGAGAGAAGCATAAACATTAAGAAGAATTTATATCACTTGAATAGGTTAATATTGTCTGTTGTTTGTAAGAATAAAAATTTGGGGGAGCTGTATTTTGTATTTTATTTTATTTTGCAAATAATTCTTACTTTTGGATTTCACAAAACTACATATTTGTGAAAGAATTAAAATACAAAACAGAGCAAATCAAAACAAAGCAAAACAGCGTAAGAAATAAAACCTTCAACACAGGGAGAATTAACATCACAGTTCTGTGGAATAGGGGTAAGAGCTCTAGATATGATTCAGACAGACCTGGTTTTGAACCTGCCTCTGCCACTTAAAAGCTATGGGAACTTTGGGCAAATTACTTAGTCTCTGAGCTTCTGTTTTCAACTTTCAAATGATGATCGTAACAAAATGTTGGAATTTTGTCTTTAGTAGTACATTGGGACTAAACCAGGGCATGTCAATCTCAGTGCTATGGATAATTTGGGCCAGATAATTCTTTAACATGCCCTGTTAACAGGGGCCTGTGCAGGGCATTGTAGGATATCCATCAGTGTCCCCAGCCTTGCCCCAACAGATGCCAATAACTACACCTTGAATCTTGACAGTTGAAGATGGCTGCAGACATGGCCAAATATCCTGAAGGGAAGGGGGTGATTTGTCCCTGATTGAAAACCACTGGTCTGATCTCGCCACCTAAGGGCAAATTCACATATGGTTAAACTAACTTTCATAAGATCTTAAGAAATGTTGACATTGTGATGAAGACCAATATACTATATCTTAATAACTACAACATAGCTATTTTTCTTTTAGCATTAACTAGATTGATTGCAGGTTTTCTCTCCTTTTTAATTTTAAAACATTTTAATTGCTGCATTTTTTATAATGTGTACTACATGAAATTTTGGTTTGCATTTTTGAGTATGTTATGGCTATATATCTAGATGCATATACATATACATACATATATATGAACACACACATGTGTGTGTATATATACACACACATTTCTATACATAGCAATCCACAATCCACATACCTAAAAATATCCATTTATATACTACTGTATAATGTAGATTATACTATAATAACATATAAACTGCATATGCTATGATGTGATATGATATATGATTTTCTAAGGAACACAAATTCACTTTTCTAATCACATTCTCACTGTAGAGTTATGGTGCTCAACACAGTAGCCACTAACCACATGTTGGACACTTGAAATGTCTCAAGTTTAAATTGAGATATATTTTACATGTAAAATACATACCAGCTTTTGAAGATTTATATGAAAAAAAAGAATGTAAAATATTTCATTCAATTTTATGTCTATTACATAGTGCAATGATAACATCTGGTTTATTTGTATTAAATAAAATATATAATTAATCTTACCTATTTCTTTACCTTTGTGTCTAACATTATATGTGCATTGGATAGCACTACTCTACAATTTATACTATTTGATTGGAATGTTCATCTTATATATATCATCTATTGTACATATATTAATGTTTTTCTTTCTTTTTTACTTTTAAGCTCTTTACAGTGATGTGTAATAAGGTTGAGTAAGTTAGAGGCATATATAACAAGACTTTCATGGTACAATTTATTTAAATTGATATGTGTATGTTGCATAGTAATAAATTATCAGTAAATATCTATTGCTATTTTTATTATTACTATTGCTACTATTAATATTATATGTATGGCAAGGGTTTAAGTTTCTAAATACTTGAGCTAGTGAAAGGAAGAGGAGGAAAAGTTTTCTAGTTCTAATTCTTATAGTACCCATTTATAATCCAGCTGTAAATATTTTACATTTCTACATAAGATGAGAATTGACAACCTGAATATAGGCTCTCTGAATCTATCTGGTCTATTCATTTTTATGCCTGCTAAACTTGTCTTCCTAAGCCCACAGAATGCATATGGAAGTGTTTGTTTCATTTTTATTGAATATTTTTTGTTGTTTTACTAAAGAAAGAAATGTAAAATTAAAAGATTGATGACTTCTGAATTTTTTATTTATTTAAGCAATTTGTATTAATGATTATAATTTTTGTAAGAAACCAGCAGAAAAGTTTTCAATTCAATTGCATCCATAAACACACAATCTTTAAAAATATAGATGACGATATTCCTTTGTTGAACACATTGATCAAAATGATTACAAAAGATATATGCGAAGATATGAGTGGGTTTGTTGCTTTTCTGTATTTACTTTTAACTCTATGATTAAAAAGATGTACAGTCATTTCTTGTTATCTATTAGGGATTTGTTCCCGTACCCCCCTTTGGATACTAAAATACAAGGATATTCAATTCATTTATATAAAATGGCATAACATTTGTATATAACCAATACACATCCTCATGTATACATTTTATCTCTAAATTACTAATAATACCTAATAAATATAATGTAAATCCTATGTAAATAGTTGTTATACTGTATTTTTAAAATTTGTATTATTTTTTATTATTGTATTATTATTTTTTTTTATTTTCTTCAATGCCCGATTGGTTGAATCTACAGATGCAGAACCCACAGATTCAAAAGGAGGACTGTACTAATATAAACACAGAAACAAATGTTTTCAATGGAAATTCTCTGTGAGAAAATGAAATGGATGCGAATGTGTGAATGTTCATCATATGCAACTAACCAGCTTCTCTCCTATGCATCTAGAATAGTCCAAATTCTGTAACCACTTTGAAGAACTGAAAAAATAGTATTAATAACTCCATCATTTTCTGTGTTATTCTTCGTTCAGATAAAGAACCTTGGACGAGTTTCTATAAGAATTCCCTACTTTCTCTGTATTTGAATACTTGTTCTTAAATAATCCAGGCTTTAAGAGAGAAGTCTCTTAAAACAACTGAGAACCAGAGACAATGTGATTGATTGGTTTACTAATCAGAAGAAAAGAACATAGCATTTTGCTTGTAAATACTATGAAGTCAGCCCTCAAAGACAGAAATAGATGCCAAACATTAAAGACAAATGAGACTGTAGACGTCAGAAGACATCAGAAGTATTCAGGATCAAACCGAGGTTGCAAAGAAGACATAGAAATTGGAGACAACACAGCAAAAATGCCAAAATACAGTAAGAGTAGAAAACAGAGATAGCCCGTAGAGAATATTTAAAATTCCATATTAACATTTAAGGTACTATGCGTGTGCATAAAAATACTGCAGCCTACGAGGATAATTAGTGTAAGGGCAAGCTGAGATCCACTCTGCTAGGCCCTCTAATGGCATGATATTGTTATATGTAGTGTCACTTTAAAGGAAATATGAAAGGATAGCTTCTATTCACTTAAGGACAGTTGTACTGTAATTTTAGTACATGGCAAGTTAGGCTGTGATAGCGTGAATTCCTGTAATGTGAATATTGATTCATACAGAAATAGACCTCCAACTAGCAGAAGCGGAAGGCATATATTTTAATATGAATCCTAACAAGAAGAATAGAAGGAAGATAAGAACATTAAAGGGGGAAATAGAGACCTAGATAAAACAGCCTGAATAAAAAGGGCTGAAGACAAAATGTAAGGGGAGGAAGTAGGGAACACGAGTGTAGTTAGCAACTTTGGGGCAATAACCAGACAGAGATGGGAAAGATTAAGGACAGTTCTTTTTAATAAGAAATGAAGCATGTCTGTATTCTGGCAGGAGGAGAAAATTGATTATATGGGAGAAGGTTCATACAACCATAGCAGAAAATTAGGAAAGACATCTTGAAGACCATTGAAGGGTTTGACCTTAATATTAGGGGAAATTCATCAATTGGAAAGTCAGAAAGCTGGAGTATGTGAGAACAAATGGAAGCAGCCTTCTGTTTTCTCAGTGGAGAGTAAGGGATGGTGAAGGGTGATGTTGATAGTTTGAGAAAAGAGTAAAAAATGTGATGTTTTCCTCTATGAGAAGGAAAGAGTAAACTGTTTAGAAAACAGTACAGAAATGCTAGGGGACTCTGAAGGCTCGCTCGGCTGATATTTGGACTCATAAGCATATAATAAGTTTAGTTGAAATGGCAACTTGTTTTCATTGGGTCCATGCAGTTAAATGGAAATGTTTGTACTTTTACATGCATGATTTTGGCTTTCTTTCAAACTTAGATAAATAAAATACTCTCCATTCATTTTAAGAAATGGTTTGACCTGGTGCAAAACTTATCCTCCCCATACCTCATTGATATATTGGGCATGTTACCTGTCTTGTAGGGTTATTTGAGAACTGAATGATGTAAAACTTGTAGCACAGTACCTATCGACAGTACACACCCATCCATTCTAAGTTATTGGTATTGGTATTATTTCCTTTATAAAAGTGTCAATAACGCTACCTTCTGGGAACCAGGTACTTGGAATTCAATGAGGTTACAAATGTTAGGGATACAACTGACATTAGTAAACAGAAAACTTGCTTATGATATCTCAACTAGTTGGGGGTTTATTTTTCTTATACACATGATGACATACACATTCTCAGTTGCTCAAGGATGCAATCAGAAACCACTGCCTCTTCTATCTTGTCTGCTGCCGTCTTAGTATATAGTTTTTATCCCTGGAATTAAAATATGGCTACATCTCAATAGGCTTTATATCACAATTCCAGGTAAGAAAATGAGGAAAATATAAAGTATGAATGGTTAATGCACAGGCCAGTTGAGAGACACTGTGTATTTTTGTGTACAGAATCTCGCTCTATCACCAGGGATGGAGTTCAGCAGCATCATCACTGTAACCTCAAACTCCTGGTCTCAAGCAATCCTCCTGCCTCAGCCTCCCTAGTAGTTGGGACTACAACCACATGCCACAACACCCAACTTATTTTTCTATTCTTTGTAGAGACGGGATCTCTCTCTTGCTCAGGCTGGTCTCAGACTCCTGACCTCAAGTGATCCTCCTGCCTTAGCCTCCCGGAGTGCTAGGATTACAGATGTGAGCCACTGCATTGCTTTAACTAAGTAAAACAATAGCTTTCCTGAAATAAGCAACTTGTTCATTTTCTCTTCATTTTTCTTCTTTCTTATTGATTTGAACTTCACAATACACCAGGTAGCCAAGAGGGCTATTTTATCAGGATAGATTGTACCCTGAATAAAATTGGAATTTTCTTTTTAAATAAACATAGAATGCATATTTGCTGGGCAGCTAACTGTACCTACCACAGTGGATTAGGCCAACATTTATTTTTATTTTTATTTTTTTTCCTCCCCTGGGAGGAAAAAAATGGATGAGAGAAACACATAAACCTACACTGATCAATTCAAACACATATAAGGCCAAGAAGAAGATAAAATTGAGTGCATTGGGTGGTATGGAAAATTATAGAGCATGTGTCCCAACTAAAGTTGACCACAATTACCCAGTTCTAAAAGATTGCTGCTGTGAGATCTCTGGACTCGTCACTCTTAGCTCATTTGCTTATCAACAGAAGTCCAAATCTGGGTTTTATGATAATTATTCTATTTTTTTAAGAATTATAAACTAGATTGCTATTTTTTTTTAATGTGGAGACAAAACAAAAAATGTCTATGGCCTAGATTCAATACAATTTGCTACTGACATATATATATATATATTTGGATATCTTGACAAAATGTTACCTGCAAAGTGCTATCAGAGCCTCATGAACAAAGGAACTCATAGTGAAGGACTTTGTTTTCCTTTAATATTGCATGAAAACACAGCGTACCATAGAATTATAAATCTTTACAATAAAAGGGACCTAAATCATTATCTTATTTCATCCTTTTTTCTAATACAGGAAGAAATTGAGGTCCAGAGAAATGTAATTACTTTTAAGGGTACATTAAAAAAAAGTCTCTAGATTCTCTAATCCAGGTTTTCTGCTTCCTAGACCAGGGCTCTCCCCACCTCAGCACGCAGCTTCATGCAAGTCAGACAGAGGAGTGGGTTGAAACTGACAAGGCGATTGACCTAGTCCACTGGGCTTGTGCTGCAGAAATAATAGATAATGTTTTAAACACTCCAGTCAATTCACTATAGTGATAATGCCAGAGAAGAAAAATAGTTTCTAGAGATTGTGACAATAACTCAGTTGAAGGGTATTTCACAGTCTTTGAGTCAATAATTAATTCTGTCAACAGGTAGTCCTGTTATCCTTCTATGAAGGGCATGCAGTTGTTCATGTTTTATTAAGATTTTATGAGAAAGAAATAAATGACCGCAAATAAGCTCACATCAAGGACTTTCTTAATATAACTGAACATTTGCATTGCGTTGTTTCCAAACAATCTTATGTTTGAGTGGATGTTTCTGAATCTGCAGAAAAATGTAATATTGAAGATCTTTGTGCCACTGAAAAAAAAATCTCAATTTTCTAAGGATCTACTATTAGTATAGGATACATTATATTTATTTTACTGGATTTGTTGTGGCAGGCAATGCTGCAATAAATTATAGAAATGTTTTGATCAGAATGGCTTAATTTAAGAAAATAATTAAGCACTTTTAGGAATTGATCATAAAAGATTATTATTTAGAATACCTCATTTTTAGAATATTCTGATTACTACTGTTAGTAGTAACTTTACTGATTTATAGAACCCATGAAGCCCCCTTGATAAGAAATTTAGCTCCATGTCTTTTTATAATATGGCAAGTTTTATCTTGAACCATATTTGTAATGTTTCAGAAATAGAACAAGTGGAGGATACCTGGCAATTAGTTAAATAGATATTTATCTCTTTAAACTGAATAGTTCATCTCCTAATTTCTAACTCAGTTGGAGACTATGCTCTCTTTGTTTTTCAATTTCATTGTTTATTTGGTTTATTTCTTTTCAACCTTGTTGTTTACATGATACTAATGCTGATAATTTGAGAGTTCCTTTGGTTTTTCTCTCTATAACTCTCCCAATTTGTGCTACGCGCAGCTCTACTTAAACACTTCTAGGCAGTTGTATTTCTAGCTGCTCCATTTTGGCTTTTTTTTTTTTTTAATCTCTCCAGGGAAAAAGTTTCCATAAACTCCCTTGGCAACCAATTCTAGTGTTTAATGGAACATATCTATTCATCTATAATAATATTTGTAATTATATAGCACATTTCTTCTGAGTAGCTCTTGGCACTTTAAAATAGTATTTCAATCCTAAAGACATTCCTAGAAGGTGGTAAGCTTCATTATGCTCCTAGAGGGCACAAACAGCATCTCTCTATATATTAATATGCTATATTCAGTGCTCAGGATATTGTGAAGACTTTTGAAATATTTAATAAATAGAATAGTAATTTTACAGATGGATGGATTGAGAGAAAGTAAGTTTAGTTCCTCTCCCAGTGACCACATCGGAGGAAAAAAAATTGAGAATTTCTGAGTTACACAAGCAGGAGGCTGCAATGTTCTTCCATAAGCCTCTGGTATCATTTTTTGATGCTTTACTTAGAAAATTAGACACATTTATGAATCACCAAAAATGCAAAACAGTCCTGTCCAGGCACATTCTGAACAATTCTGATATTATGCACTGAGTTATGCGTTTACATAAATGCTTGAGGCCAATATCTGTGAATGAGATAAACTCCATCGTTAGGACTTCCCATTTTGGTATCCATTTCCTCAGAAGATCTACTGGCTGCATCTAGCTCCTCGTTCTAATAGGGACACCTTTTTATGTCATACAGTAAATATTGAACAAGCACTCTATAAATAGAGCTATGAAACTTTCAAATTCTTGTCAATTAAATTATTTCCGATTTGTCTCTCATCTCATTTGAGTCCTGGTAAGTGTTCATAACGCTGTTAGATAAACCCAATGGAAAACTCTCATATGTCCTATATCATGAAATACGATTTCATTTTAGCAGGAAAGTTTTGAGAGCATAGTGGTTTTTCTCTGAGTAAAAGGAGAAATTTCAGGAAAAATATCATGGATCACTAGGAAGAAACATTTTGGGGCAGGTGGTTTCCTTGTGGTCACCTGAATTCCATTGCATAAATGAATGTTTGGGTAGGAATAGTCATGGGCAGCTGTATTCATCAATTTGGAGGACTAAGTTTTCATTAAATATTAAATTTTACTGCATTACCGAATTTGGTAGCTTAGAGCCACGTTGTGCTCAAAAAGATCAGTTTGTCTAAAGTAGGTGCTTTGCAGGACTTGGATGACTCCAATCATGTGACTGGCAAGCCAGCTTATTGGCTATTTTTCTTTTACAAGTGGATATTGTGTTTTCAAGAGCAAGTGTTCTCGGCAGGGTCTGAAAATAGGTCTCAATGTGAGATATTTATATTACATTTAAACGGATTTTCCTCAGTTGTTTGAAAATTTAAGATTAAATTATGACAATCCTGTTGGTAATTGAATGCATTCATATAAAATAAAAATAGAGGGGATAAAGTGGGGGGGGGAGAGAAAAGGAGAGGCCGCAAAGGAGAGAGAGAGAGGAGGGAATGTATGTGTGTGTTCACGGGAGAGAGAGCAGAGACAGACAGTATGAGCATTCGAGTGTTCATTTCAACAGGCTGAGTTTTGAGAGTGTCGTAGACAGGGATGAAAATGGAGCTACTTTCACCGTTCCTTTAGGGAGCATGTGTTATAAAGCTCTTATGTACCCTTCTGAGAGAGATATTGTTACCGAATGGAAAATACGATTTCATTCAGACCTGTAGCCCCAAACATACTATGAAGTACCAGAGATTTGTACACAGAAACAGGGTAAAGAAGAGTTGCATAGAGATATTGTTGAGAGGAAACATTAGTAGTTTTCATCCCACTGGCAGCAGGGTGAAGTGTATTGTTCTTGGGAGAGTTTGCCGTAGTGCCTGGTGCACTGGGAATGAATTGCCCGCTGATGGTGAAAACTCTATAACATGTCACGCTGAAGAAAGATCAAAGAAAATAACAATGCAATGAATTCTTTAAAACAACTAATTCCTTTTAAAATATGAAATTGTAATTATAGGTATGTTCTACATTTAAGGTCAGTGTTAACATGAATATATTAGGGAAGTATTAACATAAATGAAAAGGCAAAGGATCTTTTATTATTATGCCAATGAGCAACAGAAGTAAGCCTGACACGTAACCAAAGTGTGCCATCCAATCTTTTTGTGTCACTACATTCCAAGGGGATAAAAACCATATTGTGTGGTATATCGAAATTCATGTTGTAAAAATTCTACATTTTTTCCAACCTACTCCTAGGTGGGACATTGAATATTCATTCCACATAAATGATTATGTAGATTAGCAAAATATGACTTAAAATACAAACCTAAGCAACTCTAGACTTCAGAAATAAAATATATTCAATTTTCCTATTTATATTTTCCCTTGAAATATCCAAACCACCTACCTATGTCAGTGATGTGGTACTAGCTCCTATAAATTGAAATGGTAGGAGTACAACTTACATGGATGTTATTCAAATAACAGGATGCAGGCGTAAATGGCAACATTCTATCTGACTGACAATCTTGGAGACATGGGAAGAAAGGTGAGCTTTCAGCTGTGACACTAATGAACTATTTGGCTGAGTACATAGATTTTCTGTGTGCAATCCAAATCATGTTGATTTTAAGCTTATATTCATAATTAGATGCTGCTAATAATATTGGCAAATTTTATATACATGGCCTAAAGCACATGAAATAAATAATGAACTTAGGAAAATAAGTTTCAAATGTCAGACGGCAGCTGCTATCACAGATCTCAGTTCTATTACTTTCGCATTTATGACCTTGGCTAGGTAATTTAACCCAAATAAACTTCAGTTTATTATCTGAAAAATGGGACTAAAATTTATTACCTTATAGGGTTGTTGTAAGGATGATTCAGATGATGTTATCAAGGTACATGGTCTTGTGTCTGAAGCGTAGTAAGTATTCTGTACATGCCAGTTATTTATTAATCAAACTCTAAAAAAATCTAAAATACAGTACTGCAATTTTTTCCTAAACTATAAACACTGTGCACTAATAATAAGTTTTGGTAAGATGGAACCTCGGTATGGACAAGGTATAGTTTGTATATTTGTAATTGGTATTACACAATACCATCTACAATAATAATACAGGCATTGAAGATAAGATCACATGGCTTCAAAAGTTCCATTAAATAGCCTATAGAAATCGATGTCTGGAGAATTTAGGGCAGGTGTGAAGAAAGTCCTATTACATATTATGATAATGATAAAAGGAATAATGACTTTCCTATGGGTATTATTTTATATTTTGGTATATAAAGATAAATACCCTAGAATTATCTTTCCTCAATGTGTATGGATTTAGATCACTTAATGTAGTTTCTTTTTTGCTATTAAACTTCTTTCTTGTTTGACTTATTGAACTTTCTTCCTTGTTCAAAATATTATGATCTAGATAAATGAAGAGAGTGATAGAGTATAAATAGAACTGCTTTGCTTTCCTGTATTCTATAGGTTTTGGTATGTTGTGTTTTCATTTTCGTTTCAAGGAATTTTTAAATTTCTTTTTTAATTTCTACATTGACCCATTCATTGCTCAGGAGCATGTTGTTTAATTTCGATGAATTTGTACAGTTTTCAATATTCCTTTTATTATTCATTTCTAGTTTTATTCCACTGTGGTCAGAAAAGATACTTGATATCATTTCAATTTTTACAAATTTGTTAAGACTTGTTTTGTAACCTAACATATGACCTGTGCTGGAGAATGTCCCATGTGTTGTTGAGAAAAATGTGCATTCTGCAGTTATTGGATGGAATGTTCCCTAAATGTTAGGTTCATTTGGTCTAGGGTGCAGTTTAACTCCAATATTTCTTTGTTGATTTTCTGTCTGGATGATTTGTCCATTGCTGAAAATGAGATGTTGAAATCTCCTACAATTATTGTGTTGTACTCAATCTCTCCCTTTAGGTCTATTAATATTTGTTTTAGATACTTGGTGCTCCCGTGTTGGGTGCATATATATTTACAATTGTTATATCCTCTTGTTTCTATTAACTTCTTTATCATTATATAATGGCCTTCTTTGTCTCTTTTTTTTTTTTTACCATTATTGAGTTAAAGTATATTTTCTCTGATATGAGTATAGCTACTTCTGCTCTTTTTTGATATTTATTTGCATGGAATATCTTTAGAGTACTTTAAAGGCAAAATTTTGAATAAGGTGGCTAATTTAATAAAGGGGGCAAACATAATAGCAATGATCAGAAACCTTTTGTTATACATTTGTTTGCAAAGAACTTAGTGAAATTATTAAATTTCTTAATACAGCATTTTAAAATATATTAGCTAATTTATAAACTAATTTGGTAATTCAAGAAACAAATCTTGGAGACTTCCTTGTTGAAAGTATTATGATCTAGATAAATGCGTAGAGTGATGGAGTATAAATAAAAGTGTATAGAGGAAGTCACAATATGGCCACAGAAGCATATAGAGAACAGACATTCATTTCTCTTGTTGAAAGTGTTCTTCAGGTACAGTGCAAACATTAATTTGAAGCCACTGTATTATGTTACTAAATTCTGGCTTAGTTCCATAATCTCTTTATTCTGCCTCAGAATAAAAGCTAAAAGTGTTTTGCCTAAGCCTTGTGTATGTTTATTTTTAAAATTTCAGTCTTTATCCTGGTCACTCCTATGATGAAACTTCGGAGTGCTTGATTACCCAATAGTCCTACTCTCTGGGCTTCCCTACCACCAGCTCTGCCATTTCAGGTTCGAGCTTCTTCCTCTTTATTTCCCATAACACATGGTGTTCCCTTACTGCAGCACTTGTGGTTCTTCTGCTAGAGGAGAAACTCATTGTAAGTGAAGGTCATGTTTTATTCATGGCTGCATTCGCAGACTCTGCCGCGGTAGAAAATAACTCACATTCAGTGGTATCAGCAGTGTCCAAGTCATTTCTATGGCTGCTTCTGATATCTTTGTTTCAATGGATAAATTAAACTATTTTCAGTAAATCTGCCTTCTAAATTCTTTTATCTACGTATTTTTTCTAGCATTTTAGTATCTGTATCAGATGAATAACTGGTTGGCTAAATGAACCACTGAATAGATTTTCCACCTCCATACATAAAATGGGGTTTGTTAGACACCATTTCAAACCTCAAAAACAAACAACATAAAAACCCAAATATACAAAAGCTTCATATACGTGTAAATGGAACTTGATTGCCACCTCACTTTTAAGAGAATTGGAAGTTGGCCATTAGTTTTTCCTCTTCTGTGCCAACTCCCATTGAATTTTCTGTTGCCGTTCTCCCTGTTTTGTTTTTTTTTGTTTGCTTATGTTTTGCCTAACTTCTTTTCTTTTGGTAATTGTTTTTTTTTTTTGTTTTTTATTGTAGGGGTGGTTGTGTGTGTTGGTGTGTATTTTCTGGTGACTGGGTTTTTCTGAATGTAAAGATTGGGCTGGGAAAGTCATGCTTTTGTCTGTAGTCTTTCCATTGATCTCAGTGTTTCTGAGCTCATGTGTTAAGACCAGTTTGTATTGTGTGTGGTCTTTAAGAGTGTCACACCTCCCCAGGGTTCTGAAAAGCTCGAGAGCTTTCTTTTTTGTACTAGGCCTCTCTGATCTTAACTGTTCTTAACTGGCTACATTAGTTATTAGTATTTTACCCTCTTTCTCTATCTTCAATAAATTTAAATTTCTTATAATCTCCTGGGCATAGATCCTCCCAGAATTTTTGTTACTTCTGCTCTGATTATTTTATACTTTTTATTATTAGTGATATTAGTTTATTATCATTTTAGTGGGTCCTGGGAGTGAGACAAGATAAATGTCTGTTTTGCTCAACCTTACATATAAATCTAGAATCCCCACCCCTTCCCAATGTTGTTTAAACATTTGTTCAACTTTTGAAAACTACGGGGGATTAAATGAAAACAAAAATAAATTATTATATTGAACATACAATAAGGAATTTATCACATACCCTGATTACCCTGATTATAACTAAGAATCTTATATTAGAAACTTTCCTCAAAGCTTGTCTGCTGCTAACACCTAGATTTGTATAGTCATTATGCACAACAGAGACAGAGATAATTTACATGGATAGATTACAAGTGAAATTATTTGAGAGTTACCTTTTTTATTTTCTATACTGACTAAATTATTTCCAAATCCCTATGTTCTTGTTCTTGCTTCAGTTTTCTGTTATAGTTTTCCTAACACAAATTCTTGGAATGCATATTAAAAGGCATGAAATGTAGATAATGAAATCAATTCTATAGTCCTGGAAAAAGAGCTATGCCATACATTATTTGTTCTCATAATTTCAGACGACTTGTACTATTTTCAGGAGACCTAAATAGCTTATCTCAAGATTGTTAGCCAACCTTTTGTTGCAGGGTAAAATTTGCCCTTTTACTCTATGGAGATTGGTGATGGCTAAACAAATGTTTGCTTGTTTTTAATTTATCACAGAAGGCATAGTCTACTTTACTGGGAAAGAGACCAATTTACATTTTATGCAGCTACAAATTATATTCTGCAGTGAGTCAGATGTAGAAATCTAAAATACCTGTGCTTTAGTTCAGATTTATTTCAGTGATGTGTGTGTGTAACTTTTTATATGATGTTCCAGGAAGCTGATGGCTAGTTTTGTTTTTAACCTGGCAATGGGCACCAGGAAAGCTATATTTAGCTCTGACCCTTTGGTTTATTTCCAATCCTCTGATTCCAATGGAAGTAACAAAATATTTAAACTATTTGTCAGTTTATCTTATCTCCTTCAAAAATCTTCTTTTCCTTTTGAAACTATGGCTTTTGAAATAGCTGTCATGTCTGTTCACAATTATAAAGCCAGTATAATTCTCTGACCATTGTACATTTGCTTATACTGTCCTATCCAACAGGACACTGATTTATCCTGACTCCACCCCTCACCTATGAACAGCTTCTTATTTTTCAATATACAGTAAAAATGTTGCTGGTTTATTAAACATTTTCTGGCATCCCTAACCAGGAACAACCACTTGCTTACAACTGCCTTGGGAACTTTTGGTAGATCTTATGATTTTATATTATAACCAATTAACAAGTTACCTGATATCCTCTCCCGGATGACAAGTTTCTCAAATATCAAAACCTATCATATTATTCTTTATTTCAGTATATTCCTTTTTTTATTTTTTGCTGTAGAGACAGGGTCTTGGTCTGTAGCCCAGGCTAGAGTGCAGTGGCAGCATCACAGCTCACTGCAGCCTCAAACTCCTGGGCTCAAGTGATCTTCCTGCCTCAGCCTTCTGAAGTGCTAGGATTACAACAGGCATGAGCCATTGTATCTGGCCTCAGTATAGTCTTTATACCTATCTAATTATTCTTTATAAATATATGTATATGTGTATATTATATGTGTATTATACAATTGATAATAATAATAACAAAATACCAACAGTTACACTAGCAAACTGATTTCCCTATGTAGACATTTGCTAAGGGCTCTATATACATTATCTTGTTCAATCCTAATAATCCTATCAGTTATGTATCAACATTATCCTCTTTTACATATGAGAAAACTGGGACCTAGAGTTCTATAAATTGCCCAGAGTTCTAGAGCTACTAGACTTTAGAGAAATTTTTAAACCCAAATCTTTCTTAATTCAACTGAGCATTTGTCCCTCCTCAAATACGTGGACAAATATAGGACTTACACATGGAAGATGGCTAATCAAAATCCTTTACATGGAACTATGAGTAAATTAATGGGCTTTTGTGAATATTTAAAAATCAACTCTATTAAATTTATTTTTCCAGAGTACCAAGTAAAGTGTATGTTGCCTAGATTTTTGTAATGAGTGACCCAGAATACATATTTACAACAGAGAATCATCATTTCACATGCTATACTGGTCTTGCTAGCTCTTTATCATATTCAAATATGAAGATCTACCTGTTATGCTTTAAAATGTAGACCCCTTCAGATAGCCCTCCTCTAAGCAGAGTGTGAAGAAGGTATATCATTAGGATATAGAATTACCACCTAAAACAGAGACTCAAAATAAAAATCAATTAACCAAGGTAGAAGTTCATTTTGAATTCATACAAAAGTTGACCTGGTTTGATTGTTCTGTGCTAGGTAGTCATCAGAGGCCCAGAATCCATCTTTTTGCTCCACCCTTTCTAAGCAGTTACATTTATCTGAAGAGCTCAAGATGGTTCACTATGATTTATTCCCAGCATCCAGTAATGAGGTGAGGGAGCAGGACACTTTCCCCTTAGGATACAAATTAGAATGTTCACATGCTACTTCTTTTATACTATATTGCTCTGAACTTAGTGATATCACCACACCTTGCTACAGGGGATGCTAGAATGCTAGCAAATGTAGTCTTTATTCTAGCTAATCGTATGTTCAGCTAAACATTTTAATACTATAAAAAGAGGAAGCATATGTGTGTGTGTGTGTGTATATATATATATATATGAAAGTATATATATATATATATATATATATGAGAGTAAATAGTTTCTCCCATAGACCTGATGGTCATATTATATTTGATTTTCTATGCTGAAAAAACCTATGGACTCTTTTACCATTTATTTTTCCATATATGCATACACACAACGACAAACTTCAGCTGAAATGCAACATAGAACACAAAGTCAATTGAAAAGTACATATTATTTATTCCTAGCTACATCTTAGACATTGGTAAGTTGGATTTGTAATTGGTGTCTGATATTGGATGACAAAGAAGTGATGATACATTACCTGCAAAATGTTTCCTTGCCAGTGATCCCAGAGCTAATAACTACGCCTTCATTGAGTGGCCACTTAAGTGCATATACATGAATGTTAACCATATTAATAGAGATTAAAAATGCTAAAAATCATAGAGAAGTCTTTGGAATATTTTGTGCATAGAGTGAAATGTCAGCACTGTAAAATGCACTGTATGAATAGAATGACTTTGACAAATAAAATAAAAGATTTTGTTAAAGCTATTAAACTCTATTTCAGTGAGAAGGATCAGATGAACAACCTCCTTTTGTCTAGGAGAAAAGAAGAAAAAAGTGAAAATTGTACTATGATCTATGGAATCCAGTTTTGATAGACAGATACAAGAGAGTTTAGAAGGAAGAGTGGATCTATGAAGTATCTAGGAATGGTAAAAAAATCGTGAAGTGAAAAGTAAAGTTTCTAGAATTGTATATGACTTAAAGAACAGGAAATAGATAATGTAATGAAATTAGAAATGTTTTTTACTCATACTGAATTGCCTCTTAAACCTGTTTCTTTTCATACTGACTTTCCCATTTCTAGATGATTTTATTCAATATTCAATCAATGTACATCACAACATCTCTTGCAATTCATTTCTTCTCTCTCTCTGTGTGTGTGTGTGTGTGTGTGTGTATATATATATATATATATATATATATAGTAAATTAATTAGAGGACAGTATTGGGCTTTTTCAACACACCATTGTGGACATACTCAGTTAATATGTGATTCCAGATGTGAGATGGCAATATTTATTCATCCCCTTCCTTTTTAATCTCAGCATTAGATTTGAAAATTAAAACATGGATGCATCTTGCCAGGAAGAATTAAACTTGGGCACATATTCTTAATGGTGATTTTGAAGAATTTCTTTTGGAATTTTTATTTTCATTTTCTGCTGTGTACTACCTAACTCATTTCTTTCTATAAGTTGGTTACTTGGCAACAACATTCTTTCTTCCTAAATCTTAGCAAATACTTTTTAAAGATGACATGATTGTGAAAACTGTAATCTGGAAAATAAATGGACTGATTTTTAATAAGGTGACCTAGTTACAAAGAAATATATCGTCTGTTCTAGTTATGCACCATCACAGAATCCGAGGGTTAGAACTGGAAGGCCTTAGAGCTTTGGTGGTCAATTCCCACAAGGCACCTGTGAGGAGAGAGAAGATTGTGTTAGTTTTCATTTTCATTTCAATTTTTCATATCCAAATCAGAGCATGCAAAGCATAAGGAAGAATCAAGAGACGATAGAGAAGTTTGCTTTTAAAAGAGCTAATCAGTGCTTTCAGATGAATTCTAGCACTAGGTAAAGAGTTTACAGTTTTTCTGAACTCTTCATAAAAGAAAATGAATGTTTCATTTTTTAATTTAGCTTTTTGTCTCAGATGTAATACATTTATCTGCAACTCTACTCCTATGAACAATAAAGGTAGAACATCTTAATTTATAGTCCTGTCTGTACTGCGCATTATAGGAAAGAGTAATTTCCCTAAAGAAAATCAGCATGCTAATGAGACCCCCACCACCAGACAGCTCTATTGGAATGTCCAGTAGAAATCTCAAATTGAAATATCCAACACAGAACTTCTGAATTCTTCTCCAAATCAATTGTTTAGGACAAAAATCGATATGTCATTTTTGAGTCTTCTCCTTCTTTCTTATTTCATATCCAATTCATCAGCAATGCTTATTAACCCTACCTTCCAAATACATGTCAAATCCTGCCACTTCTCAGCACCGCCACCATCACTGGAGAAGGTACTGTTACCTCTGAGCTGGATTTCCACAGCAGCTCCTACCTGGCCTCCCTCTGTGCACACGTCCGCTGTGCTCTCTCGTCTGCTGAGAGGTCGACTTGATCTTTTCAAAAAGTAAATCCTTTCTTAGCGTCCCCTGTGCTAACAGGAGGAATTCAAACACACTTAAGAAATGAATGGATGCCGGCGACAAGGGGGAGGCAGTGGACAGACAACAGCAAATATCTGCCACAGAGTGAAGGGAATAAAGCTAGTATCACTTATGATTTTAATGATGTCTGTCTGAGGAGTTAAGAAATGCGGAATTCATTGTGGGGGGAAATATGGAAAACTTTGGGGTGTTTGATAAGTTGGAGGACTTCCATAAAGAAAATTATACTCAAAAGTAGCAAGGGATAAGTGAATGCATTATTTAATAAAAGAAAAAACAAAGAACTACACTGAGTTAAAGATGGGATTATACAGAGTGTTTAGACCCTGCAGTGTGACAAAACAAGCTGTCAAGTATGTTTTACCCAGGAGTAGTTTTAAGTCATTCGGAATGAAAGTAACGGAAAGAAGGATGAGAACTCCTTGAGGAGCAAAAGCCTTCTAAAACAAATACAAACAAATATATGTTTGTTAATAACACGGAGCAGATGCTGATGGAGAGCAGAGCAAGCACTGGATACAGGCTTTTGAGGAAGGCTGCTACCCTGCTTGGCGACAGTAGATGGCGCTGGCGTGCCAGAAGAGAGTCCGGGAGGTTTCCACTGTGGGCTGCAGGAGGTAGTTTATGCAGGTGCATGCTAAAAAAGACACTATTTTGTCTGAGGAACTGTAAATTGTATTCACGATTCACATATCATTATTAATTCATTTTGTATTCATTATCATACAGCAGATTCATTTGACATTTATGCAGATGTCAGAGTGTAGGCACTTCCAGGAGCGATGTGTGCAGGTTCAGACTGGGCTATCCGTGTACAGGCTTTCACTGAAGCATAAGTGGAAAGAAGAAATGCTTTTCTCACCACAAAATATTTTGACTGTAGATTGGATCAGGGATTGCTCTGCTAATGACTTTCGGTGTCTAATTCAGCGATGACCGTGTGTGCTCATTACTTCCTCCTGCATATTTTTGGCAGATGAGAATCTTCCAGTGTAGAGAGCTCTAAGTGAGATAAAAAATTTAATAATCTTATTGTTGACCCAGCCACTAAAGGTAGAACAGATAATCCTTTAATAATGCACTTCAGAAGTCTGGTTTGCATAGTCAGAGACCAAAGGCAGCGTGGTATAGTGGAAAGAAAGCCTTCGAGACAAGAAGGAGATGGGTTCTGGTGTTGCCTCTGCCACTAACTAGCTGTGGGACTTTGGGAAAATCAATTAACCTTCCCAGGTCTCAAGCTCTTAATCTATAAAATGAAGGGACAGCATGACATCATCCCAAAAGTCTTCTCTAGTGCTATAAATAACAACATTTTTTGATAGAAGAAAACACATAACAGATTGAGTTTTGAAACTCTAACAATTCTTTGTTACCTTCTTCAAATCAGATGAAGTGTAAAGCTCACCATGAATTGTAAAATGTATATCATCTCTGAGTAAATGTACCGCAGTTACAAGTGTGATTTATCACCAGTGGCTGGTACGGTATCATATGTAAGTGACAGTACTTGGTCTTGAAACCTTTCTTAAATATAGGAAGTGAAAGAATAGAAATTTTGGGAAGGAGGTCTAACTCTGGGACTGCTTTCTCACAAATGAACACAGTGTGACAAATTGTGTGTTGTGCTGCAGCATGCACTTCACAAATGTGTGAAGAGATGATGTATCTTGCAACATCCCCAAACTCCAAACCGGATTTTCCTCAGTGTTCAAGTAACTCTAGAAATAAAGCAGATGTTTCAGAGAAGCCCATTAACTCTTTGAGGACAGCAGGCTCTTCCCTCCACTGAAATGTGGAGATTGAGTTCTCTGATATGGTTTACATACTCTCATATGTTTTCTGATTAACACAGGAAATAGTGGATCAATTCTCAAGTAAAGTACACTAATAATGAGCAGTTAAATAGATGATGTACATAAGCACCACCAGATTCCTTAGGGGAAAACCACATTTGACTATTTTTTAAAATAGATTTCCAATAAACATGGTAGCGATCCAAATTTAGAAATTCAAAATTTTACACAGGCTTCAAAGAAGGGGTATTTCTTTTAAGAACAACTGTCAGAAAAGGGAGAAATGTTTTGTCATAGATCTCACACTTCCATATCTTTGGAAATGAATGGATGAGTGAAGCAAGAAAAGAACAATCTCTCAGGCATTAATGTTGACACTCATTGTTTAGTCTGATTATGCAAGATCAGATGAAGGAAGGCCATGGGTTCCCTCATGTCTGCAGGCAAATCAAAGCTTTTCGATGCTATTACACGCTGGATCAATTGGATATGTTGTATGAAACCTTCATTAGATAAGGGTTGAAAAATTAAAAGGAGACTCATTCCACAAGCACTAAGCAACTACTACATGCCCAGAACTCTGCTAGTATAGGAAATACCAAGATGATTAAAAACCGTTAAGAGGGCAGATAGACATATCACCAGAAAGTTGCCATGTGCCACTATGAAAAGTGACATTCTAAGAGATGTTGAGAGCAATGAGGCAGGGAGGTCATCTAGAAAGATTGCAGAGGACTTCTAGAATAAAACAAGACCAAATAGGTGAGTGGCTGAAGGATAGGTAGAAGAAATTTAACTTAAAACACAAGAGAAGCAGTGTATGACAATGCTTGGGAAGCTAAAACATATGGTATTTATTGAAAATTTATTAGCATAGTATACCAGAGGATAAAATGATGCTTAAAGCTAAGCTGTTAGGCATGTGGTTAGTCAGGGAGACAAGGACCAGTTCCTGAGGGACAAAATGAGGGAACAGCAGATGCCTGTATGTGAGATAGATCCAGTTTTGAATTTTTTCTTCTCGCTTACTGTGTGTCTCTGGGAAATTTGCTTAATTCTGAGTAATAGCTTCCTTAGCTTTAAACTGAGAAAAGTGATGTCAACCTCAGAGGCTCATGTCGAAGTTTTGAAATGATATACGGGTCTCCACCAGTTCTCTGTAAAATGCACATCTCAACATCTCAGCTTTTGACTGCTAACATGAGGTTGGGGAAGGTGGCTTGGATCTCTGTTAGCAATCCTTAGCCCTATCGCCACAGGTTCTGATGAGCGGACATTTTCCCAAGCATGGCTATGAAGTCTCAGTTTCCTTCTCCCTTTATCACCGTGCTCAGAATAATGAGTGAATGTGATGGGCTAGCTAGACATGTGACTTGGCATGACAGCAGAGGAAATAAATCCCTCCTCCCTTCTCCAGATTTTGTTCCTTTAGCCCTCTGGGCTTTAAAATGAAAGTTCTAGTCAACTAAAGCTGTGGCTGTCCTCTCTAGAAGGTCCAAGAGTCTAAAAAATATCTCTGCTCCTGCTTTATGAGAACACTCCCACTGCACCACCTTTATCTTTCTAGAACCTCTGGCATGCAGTTTAGCTTGGGTCTTAGAAAGATAAGAAATGAATATCTTATACATTAAAATAATCCATAATAGAAACTGTCACTTTCTAAGAAATTCAATTCTTCTTCTACATTTTTCCTAAACTATGACCAATCAGGTTATCCAATATACCTTGCAGGAGGCATGACAATGTATGTAAATGACAGTATAAAATTATTCCAAGTAATACCATTCTAAAAAGTTATAAATGTAAAAAATGAATACTGTGTATCATTATTAAATTCATAAGAAGGAATCAAATCTCCAAATTTAAACCCACATTCTTCTTAACTTAAATAAAATGTTTTAGATTAAACCCTAAAGAAATTAGAGTCCCTCCATATTTTCCCCCCTTCAATTTCTTTCTGTGCTCAATCTCAGTCAGATGGGTCTTGGTTAAATACCTAGAGAAGCTGAACTTCCCTTAGCAGTTGTAGCTTGAGCCATTTTACTAGAAGGAGTATGGCTCATTCAGGACCTCTGAATTTCAAATACTTTTACTGAAAGTCTCTTATGCACCCTCTCTTTTGAAAGCTCAAAAAATTAATAGACTATAAAAAATGTCACTGCACTGACCCCACAGTCTTAACATAGGCAACCTCAGCTTCTATAAGACTGATCACAAGTAAGTATTATAACGCTATACATGGTTCAATTGTACCCCAATTACTGTTAAAGATCAAAAACAGAAGAGTAATTCCCCTTGACTGGCTCCTTCCCAGAATTTCAATCAGCCTGCTCCAGTGCTCCAATGTCTAAGACCTAGGAGCTCACAGTCAATTCTTCAGTATGTTAGTGTTAATTCAATTAATAGCCCTGAGCCCTATCAGATGGAGTCAGGAATACCCACCTAAGAAACCTGACTCCCATCTCCCAGAGTGACATTTGAGACATTTGAGTCTTCTAGAGGAGTTTGCAAATTGGCACTAGCGATAACTGTAATTATTCCTTTTTTTCCTCATTTTCCATATTTTGAAGCATTTTAAATTCCCCCTTAGGGCCTAAGTAACGTTCCTTATCCTCACATTCCCTTTGATCCACAGATCAAAGGGAGTACTTAGCAACAGTACTCTCTGACTGGAGCTGCTGCTAAGACCTCTAAAGGCACTGCCCCCAGACCCCCAGTGAACACTGCAACCTCACCATATGGGCACAGCAGAAACGGGGCCATTCCTTTGCTTTGCCTTGGGACCTTTCAGAATTGGAATAATTTGTATTATTTTGACAGCAAAATGCCCCTTTTCTGCTACTATGTCTTTTTTGGTTGTAGTGGGCTGTTCCTTAGATGCTTTGATCCTACCCTGTTTCTCCTTTCCAGAGGCCCTGCTGAGTTTTGGAGATTTATGTCTGTTCCCTACACTGACTGCTGTGCCTGACAAATAGTAAGTGCTCCAAAACTCTGTTGAATTAACTTTTGGTAGTGGTGGGGGCAATATCTACATTTTCAACTACCACAATGATCTTCCTTCGAAACAAACCTGGTAGTGCTTAAAGTGCTTTATGATCTGTCTAGCATTCTCCTCTCAAATGTACAAATACTTGGTAATGGCTTCATATGGCTTTCTCAGTCTTCACGAGATGGTTTTCTAACTGCTGTTGCTACAGGCTTCCCATCTGCTGTTATACGATGGTGCCTCTCAATGGTTTCTTGAATATGAGCTCCTTTTAGGGAAGTCACTCAAGTTCATTGCTAGGAAATTTTACCATTGCCAGAGATGAGTATTTGGTGTAAATGTAGCTCATTTGCCCATTTATCTAGTTCTTATTTGGTGGTAAAGACTTCAAAGTACCTCTTAAGTAGGTCCCTGTGTTCTTGATTCCTTTTAAATCTGCCCTCTTCTCTTTCCAAAGGTAAAACCATTTTCTGAGACATGGCCATTTACAACATTTCAATTACTCTATGTTTAATCCTTGCATTTCTTTTTTAAAATTATCTGCCAACCTTATTTCTAAGATAAATGTAGGTTACAACATTTCATCATTGAATTTGGGGTTTTAACATTGTGATAATCTCCTTCAATATTCCTTAAACCTAGGTTCAAATAAAAACCATTGCAAACATATAAGCCTCTCTCTGCTGTTCTTGACTATCTGTTGATTAATTAGGTCTTTTTTTTTTTTTTTTTTTTTGTGGATCAATCCAGTCTCAGTCAGGACCTTAGAAATCTTATACCACTGTTACAGCCAATGCAGTGACCAAATCAGAGTCTATTTGAAACCACATGGTAGGAGGTTGTTCTCAAGAGTGTGAACACACCACAGGAGTCCAACAGATTAGCTCTTGCCATGTCTCATCTTCACTCTTTTTGGAATTGGATGTCCTTTCAAGTGTGGCAAGAGGAAAGAATTTCAAGTGATAATCTCTACGAATGTCAAAGACTAATGAGATAAAACCTCACTCATTCATTGTATAGCTCACATGGATATTAACTGCTTTTGCAGAAGGAAGCCTCAGCTAGTTGATGTCAAGCAACACTACAAGGAACAAAAATAATGTTACCCCTCAATTCCTGGAAAGCCTTTATCAGGTAAGCCTTAGCTGGAACTAAAAGATTCTCTTTCCCTTGGTGATCTAAAGCCTATCTCAATCATGCTTGCTTAGGTCAAACCTGCACCTGCATCAGTCAAGGTCAGCTACAAAGTCTGCGCGAGGTGTGTTTACTAAGCCCTGTGCTATTTATAAAATAGCTGTTAAACACCATAGACTTCTGCTGCAATAAGCTGCTGGGATCTTAAAAGGTCAAGAACTGGAGCCACACTTGAAGCGTCAGTTTATCCACATGGCATTTTATTTCATACAAAACCAATCCATCGCTGGCTCCATCAAGGTTCCCAGCCAGTGTTCCAGTGTATTGAAATTTTAGGATGTAAGTAGATAATTTATATTTTTCCTTCCTCTAGTGTTAATAACAAATTTTAGAAAGTGGACACATAAATTGCCAGGTGAATATTAAAACGGCAGTTTTATTATTGAAAGAGCTAGATCGAAGGAGAAAATTTCGTTGTGTACTCATTATACCACTTTTAAATTCTTATCCTTTGTTAATTGAATTTACCTACCAGAATGACAGGCTGCCTTGCTGAAGACAGAGCTGCCTCAGCAAATGCACTGCAGTAAGAAACAGAGAATATGTACACGAGAGAGAGAGAGCCTCCTCCTACGAAACAGGGTTGACTAAGATACACACATATTCTAATCTTAAACAACAATCTGAGAACAGAAAATACCAGAAAGGATCAACGTGGTCCCATACCCCCTTCTCTTTAGGTTCAGTAGTGGGGCTATATTGGTGAGTGAAACTGAGGCAACACATACCACCATGGAGGTTAAAGTCTAGTGAGGGAAAACAGATACCAAAAGTTTTAAAAAATCAAGATAGTAATAAGGTACAAGTAGGTGAGAAAGGTTGTTTTTGAGAAAATAAATAAGATCTTATTTTAAGGATGGACATGAAGAGATGTTCTATTTAACAGATTAGAGCAGTAGAAGTAATAGTGTTAGGTTGTTGATGAAAACAGTATCACAGGCAGTAAACTTTATTAAAATTAAAAAATAAAACAGATTCAAAAACACTACATGAAAAAAAGGTGAATTTGGTGATATATCCAAACCTTCTTAAGGGTAATTCAGAAAGAACATCATTGCTTTTAAGAATTTGTGTATCTAATGTTGTGTACAGAGGAAGGAATCATGTAACCATTTGACCTTGGGGGATGACAGTTAATAAATTAATGCAAATGATCTATGGATCTCACATCTAGAAAGAAAACATCATGTTTTTTCATGTCTACAAATCTTTACAAATCTGGCCACTATACCTTGGGTTTTTCTTTTTTTTTAGACAGAGTCTCACTTTGTCACCCTGGCTAGAGTGCCATGGCATTATCATAGATAGCTCACTGCAATCTCAAACTTTTGGATTCAAGGGATTCTCCTGCCTCAACATCGCAAATAGCTGGGACTACAGGCATACACCACCATGCTTGGCTATTTTTTTCTATTTTTTGTAAATAAGGGGTCTTCTTGCTCAGGCTGGTCTCGAACTCCTGACCTCAAGCCATCCTCCCACCTTAGCACACCAGAGTTCTAGGATTATAGGTGTAAGCCACCATGTCCGGCCTATACCTTGGTTCTTTATGATAAGTGCAAAGTTTCCCCAAGTTTTGCTGGAGACAAATTTGGCATTGTGGAAATAACACCATTCTAAGAAATAAGTGTCCCATGTCACCTGTGTTCAAATTCTGGCTTACCACTTCCTACCCATGTAGCAATGATCATGGTATTCAAACATTCTGAGCAGTCATATTCTTATTTTAGTATGATGATACTAATGCTTGCTTTCCTTTTAGTCATTCATTTATTCATTCAGTCCTCAGAAATTGTCTCTGGTGTGTAGAAGATTTTAATCCAGTGAATTCTAAGAAAGATGATGCACAGCCATAAGCACAGTGCCTGCTCAAGTTACATTCAACAGATTCCGGGCCTTGACTGTTATCATTTAGCATCTGAATCATATTTCGTGTTATCAAGGAGACTTTTCAATCATTTTCTCATGAAAGCAATCGAAACTACAACAATCTTACTGATGAGGTAATAGGCAAAAGAACAGGGAGGAAAAATATTTACGAGAACAAAAACAAAACACAAAACACCAATTGAACTAAATGCATAAGAGCATGGGGCTATACACAGTGGTAAAGATAAAATTATACCAGCATTGCATTAGACTCATTTTTTGTGACTCTAAATGATCATTACTTAATATTTGTGTGCACATAGAAGTTTAAAAAATACTAAAATATGGTAGAATAAAGGAGTCAATGGCTTTGGAGCTAGACTTCCAAGGCTGAAATCCTAGTTCTGTGACCCTGGGTAAGGTATATAAATTTCTATGCCCCAGTCTTCTCATCTGTAAAATGAGGATTACAGTAATACCTATCTTACAGCATTTTGTGAGATTTAAAAATTCAACATATTGAAACACTTCAAACATTATCTAGCACGTTGTAAATACCAGGTGTTTATTGATGTTATTGTGAGGGGGTGTGGACTTAACATTTAAAATCAACTTGTAATCATCAAAATTCACAAATATAAATGATTTCAGATATAATTGAAGACATATTCTACATTTAGCATATGAAGATGTTAAAACACTGAGAGATTTATGTATTTTTCAGGGATCTGAGAGGCAGTGAATGGTCAAATTGGATTGGAACACGTCTCCTCATTCTCGGCTCTGTGTTTTTCCTTTTCACAGTTCCTCTTCATTATTAAATAGCAGACTGTGCTCCCTGTCAGTGTGCTGAATATACAACTTGAATAGTGCTTTAGGGGACAAAAGTGAGAATAGAATGACCTAAAATGTTTTGCATGTTAAGACCACGCTGGCACCTTTTCTTCAAGTGGCATTGACATACATATGCTCAAATAAATTAATATTCTCATCTCTACCACTGACTCACTAGGATATAACAAGTTTGCCTGTCAATTTAAACAGAGATAGGAGGATAATAGCCCAGTCAAGTTGACATAAAAATTAATCATCACAGGTGGTGAGGGGAGAAAAGGCATTTTAAATGTGCCAAATTAAGAGTTGGTTAAGACAAAAAAAAAAACAAATAAACAATTATAAATACTGGCAAATATTTTTCCCATTAGCAACAGATCACCATCATATTATTGTTTCCTGATCTCATGCTCAAATTAATCTCCTTTGCATTTTATTTGCAGATATTTTTGCAGTTTAGGAAAGAGATTTGTCATGTCTATTAAATTTTTATTTAGTTTTCCAACATAGAATGTGGTGAGATATCTAAAAATCTTCAGCTCCTAAAACATTAATAAGTTTTTATTAAATGAAGGTTGAATATATTTAAAATAACTCATGGCTTTTGAAAAAACATACAAATCCTAGGAGCCCTCCCCCATCTCAGACTTAGCACTCCAAAATACTCAAATTTCATGAGGTTTGGCTAAATTTAGTTAAATGAATAAACAAATAACAATTAAAATTCACAAACAAGCAGAAATTGCCTAGTCTAGTGATTCTGAAGAGAACAACTACTATTGGGAATTCAAAGATTCATGACTTTCTAAAACTCTCTAAATTTAAGGGATTTGTGATCAAGTTGGTGTATGTGGTAGGCTGAATAAGGTCCCCAAATATGTCAATGTTTGATTTCCCAGAATCTGTCAATATTTCACTTTACCTGATAAAAGAGACTTTGCAGATGTGGTTAAGGATCTTGAGACGGGGATATTACCCTGGATTATCTGGGTGTAACCACAAGAGTTCTAATAAGGTGGAGACAAGAAGATGGAAAATATGATGGGATGGTGGGAGTAGAGGTTGGAGTAATGCTTACAGGAGTGAAGAAATGCAGCTGCTTCTAGCAGCTGGAAGAGACAAGGAATGTATTCTCCCTGGAGCCTCCAGGTGGAGTAAACCTTGTTGACACCTTGATTTCAAGCCCCTAGGACCCATTTTGAAATTCTGGCCTCCAGACAGGTAAGAAAATCAATTTGGATTGTTTTAAGCCACTATATTTATGGTGATTTGTTACGACAATAGCAATATCAATGAGTTAACACATGATGAGCGTTAGTGATAACTTCTAGTACCAGGCACTCTGCTAAAATGTTTAGAAAAACGATTTCATCTTGAAAATTGTGTGAGGCAGATGGTATTTTTTCTATTTTGACAAAGAACAAATTGTAGTTTATAGACATTAAGTAACTCACTTGAAGGTAAGTAACTCATAGACACGTTGCTAGTACAATGTGACACAGAATTCAAGCCATGCAGTGTGGTTTCCAGTCTCATCATAACCTCCTGCCTCTGCCCCTTCCCTGCCTATCCATGTTTATCTCTGAGATCTCCAGCCACAGCCTTCAGATAGACATTGGTCACAGGAGGTAATTGTTTTGCATGAGGTTACAAACTGTGACAATTAATTGAGCAATTTTTAATAAGCATCCAATATATGGCAGGCATTTAACTTCACAGTAAACTATGTATATAAGTGAAATAAACATGGCTTCAATTTGTGGGAAGCTTCTAGTCACAGTGAAAATGAGACCCTCTAAATGCATTTCCAGGTCTGGGTTACCACACATGCAAAGTGTATAACTCAGCTCTCTCACTTTTTACAATATTGCCATTTGAAACAGATGAGAAGAGATGTTTTAGAAAGATGAACAGCAAACATGGCAAAACAATTTTTCTTATAATATTGCCATCAAAACCTCTGCATTCTAGCATTCTTTACCGGTGGTGAAACCACTTTTAATTTTCATTTCCTTTACTCCCTGGAAAGCAAAATGAATTAAGCAGTGTCTCCATTTGTTTTTAAACATGAGGGGAAGTTTCCAGTGAGGCATTTGGGAGCACACAAAAAATTTAAATGAGGCAGCAGTGAGTTCAGAGGACAGATTCACAACCAGGAAGAAAAACAAGAGTGCTTTTGAAAAATAAGGGGTTTATTTTTCCTCCATCTAATTTCCTCATCTTAATGCTTTTATGAACAAAATATTTTACAACATATGCTATATGGAAACAAAAGGCTTCATTGCCTATTACTAAATATAAAATTATAAGAATAATTACATAAAAATATATTGCGTTTGGATTTCCCTCAATGCTATTTTTTGAGTCAATTTGAGCTCATTATATTCAGCTGGATATATTGATTCTATTTCTACAGATTCTAGGTGATGTCTTGCAGTTTATCCATTGTTCCCTTTTTAATTAACATGGGATATGTAATACAGAATTTATTCCATAATATTAATTCTGCAGCTGTACAGAGACAAGCACTTTACACTAAACAAACACACCAGCCGAGCTGCGTGCCCTAAAAGGTAAAGCTCTATAGGATGGATGCCCTGAAGTGTGATTTCCTGAGTAGGGTCCTAGAAATGTGGTTTCTGCTCTTTCTTACTTAAATGATTCACTTTAACTGCCCGGACCTCAATCCCTGCATCTATAAAATAAGGATCTCTAGAGTTCCTTTCAGCACCTATGCACCAACACTCTCTGGCTCATGTATTTTCCATTCTGAACTGAAGCCAGTTTTGGGCTCTTTTGGATACGTAAGAAAATCAGTTTTACACATATGATGGTCACTGAGATTCTGGCTGCAGGAGAGTCTCTCAAGTTCCTCTTGAGGGGAAAGGTGTGACAAGTTTGCTCACAAACCCAGTCCTTCCTGCCTCTTTTCTTGCTTTCTATTTACTTTATTGGATACCAAGTGCCAGGCCACCAGGTGGCAGAATAACTTCAGCTAATTCCCAAGGGGACTTTGTAAATTCCCATATCCTGGTTTCTTTTTAGAACTTTGAGTTTTAGAATCACTATTCAGCATTCCACAAAACCATGGGCGCCATGGTGCGAAAAAGGAGGAGGCAGTCTTCTTCTTCTAGTGTGTCTGGAGAAGTGTGTCTGCTAAATCTTCTATTGGGAAACTTTCTTTCTTGGCAGGAGAAAATAATATGGACATCCCACAGGTAGCTCTAGAACTAGATGGAAATATTAATAAAAAGAATCAGCAAAAGACTGACTGACATTGAATTGAAGAGCAAGGAAAAAAATGTTTTTAGTCTCCAGGTGATTAGCAACATAATCTTTAAAGTCAAAGATATATTACAGTTGTATACTCTGTCTGAATACCAACTTTCCTTTAGAACAGTAACCAGGTTAGAAAAAACCATAACAACAATAATCACAATAATAATTTTAAATTATGGTACATTTTCAAGTCCCCTTAAAATGTCTCACACTTTATATCTAGTGCGTCTGCCTTTCAAACCCAGTCCAAGACTATTGACACAGTGGTTGAGAACAAAGAACCTGCCAGCTTGGCAATGCCTCTTGAAGAACAAGGATATCTCTCTTGTTCTCTCCATTTCCCCTACCCATCAGTCCATGGCAATCACCAGTATGCTCTCTGTTCTACGCATTTGACATCTTAGATTCCATATGTAAGTAAGATCATGCAGTGTTTGTCTTTCTGCACTTGGCTTATTTTACTTAGCATAATGTCTGCTAGGTTCATCTATATTGTCACAAATAACAGGATATTCTTTTTTTTTTTTAAAAGGCTGAATAATATTCTTTGAGTTTCTTTCAAGTTATTTCCCCTAGTCTGAAAGACAATAACAGAAGGAACCACAAATTGGCACTTTCCCAGAGAGCAATGCTATGACAGAAAGCACCATATTGCTAAGCTTCCAGGAAAACAGTAGAGAGGCTGAAGTTGGAGTTCCAGAAAAGTCATTATGGGTAACCATGCTAAGTGCAAGGACTGTCTTTTAGAGATAGAACAAAAAAATGTGTTTATTGCACTTCTTGGGTTAGAAGTGAAAGGCATTTTCCTATTTCTTGTCAAGCATAAAAGATGAGTTTATATCCCAAAATTTAAACATCATTCCATATAGTTTTCCATATGTAGCATACTATATAGGAAATGCTAAAAAAAAAAAAAAAGCTTCCCTAACTGATATAAATATATGAATCTAGAAAAAAATTCTATAATTTAAATTTGGTAAGTGACAAGCCATCACCTGATATAATATGAAGAAAAGATTTCCTGGAGAAAACTATGTTTAAATGGGGAAGCATTTCAATGCTTTTCTACACCTAGAAGCCCAAATTCATTCATGAAATTTTTTTTTTCTCATTAAACTTTGTTTTAATGGGTCTCAAAATTCTGTGACAGATTTTTGGTCAAGTTGTTTCCATTAAAAAGTACTGATTTTAAAAACTAATTACTTAAAACTGCCACACAAAAAGAAACAAAAGTGGTCCACAAAACATTTTCTTTTCCTCCTGAAGGTTTTATGATGCATTGTTATTAACAACCAGTCTTTTACTATTAAACTTAAATGGCCAATTGAAACAAACAGTTCTGAAACTGTTCTTCCACCACTGTTTAAGAGTGGGGTGGCAGGTATTAGGGATAATATTCATTTAGCCTTCTGAGCTTTCTGGACAGATTTGGTGACCTTGCCAGCTCCAGCAGCCTTCATGAAATTGATTTTAAAAAACAAATAAAAATAATTGTGTCTGTTAATATCATTAATGTACTACATTTACACATTTTATAAGGGAATACATTTTCAGACTGAGCATCATATCTGCAGTGACATCCTTTAATTCTCAGAAGCAGTTTAACCATGCAGCAAGAAGAGCTGAGCTTTAGGGCTCCTCATTTGACATACTCTGAGAGTGCTGGATGTTGTTGGGGATTGTAGGGTATTGGAGATAATGAGAAAATGTCCCATTTAATCAGAAATATTTCTACATAAACATTTCTTGTAAATTGTATCAGAAAAAGACTTGAATCTCAAAATAGAAAATGATATAATATATTTTTTCTTTCTAAATATTTATTTTATGTTGTGACTGACAGAATAGTGGGCTCCCAAAGATATCCGTGTCCTAATATCTGTTATTTATGAATATGCTAGGTTACATGACAAGAGGGAATTAAAATTGCAGATGGAGTTATGGTTAATCAATTTACATTAAAATAGGGAGATTATCCTGGATTATCCAGGTGGGTACAATGTCATCATAAGGTCCTTAAATGTGGGAAAAGGAGGCAGAGTAATCAATGTTAGAGTGATGTTTGAAACACAACCAGTCCTGTTGACTTTGAAATGGAAGCTCCATGAATAAAGTTTCAGGTTGCCTGAAGAAGCTGGAAAAGGAAAGTATATGGATTCTTCCCTAAAGCCTCCAGAAAAGAGCCAACATCTTGATTTTAGCCCAGTGATACTCATTTTAGACTTCTGACTTACAAAACTGTGATATAATAAAACAGTTAGCTTATGGTTGCTTGCTACAGTAGCAATAGGAAACTAATACACATACCTAATTTTGGTTTTGTAATTTGGTTATTTGTTTACTTAAAGAAGACTCCCAAATTGTATAGGTTTATGTACCCATAGAACCTGGCTCCATCCCTAAAAATACTGCACATGAATGCTGGTTTTATTAGCATGTACATATTTTTTTACAACATATATTTATATCTCAGAAAGAAATAAATGTATTTTATGATGTCATTGGTCTTTCTTCTGGGAACACTGGACCCCTCTTAATGTTAATGTAATCCTCTTTCTTCCCCAAACCCAATCAGCCATAGGAGACAAAAGAATATCAGTTACCTTGCAACAGGTCATCCTTTTGTAATCTTTAACTCAATTTGGGCTGAAGAAGATATGTGCTGTGTGCCCCAATCTGCTGTTTTCCTTAAACTATCCAATAAAATAAATCCCTTCAGTCTAGTGATTGGGATTCAAATATATTTGTACTGTCTCTGAAAATTGTTAGAGAGGGCCTTTGTCTTTTAATAATAGCTGGTGATATATTCCAACTTATAGGTGCATATTTGTCTTTAATTAATTCCACCGTTGGGCACAAACTATTTTCAGTATGCATTTCTTTATAATATTTGTGATATTGGGGAAAATGAAATGGGAAGGGATGGGGGAAATTACATTGTTTGAAAGTGCAGCATATATCAACCACTCCGCTAAATACCTTATAAACTTTTGTCATTTAACTTTTTCAGCATTGCTGTAGGTTGGATAATTTCATACTCCTTCTACAAACAAACATTTTTAAGCTCAAAAATATTTCTTATTTTGTTCCAGGTCAAAGAACCAGTAGTCATGTTGTAATGTGATTGCAGTTTTGGTTTGTATGACTTGAAAACCCATAAAATTTAGAAATCTATATCATTTATTCCTACCTTTGCCTAAACTTGACTCTTTGGGATTCCAAGCTAGTGTGCACGTCTATCTAGTGTTTTAACTTGCCTAAACTGCAATAGTCTCTCCTTGAGCCATAATGTGGACTTTTCCTGACTTCTATAACTTCTCTTCATTCCTCTTCCCACTTAGCCTACCCTTGGTTCACTTCTTACCAGTTCAAGAACACCTATTCTAGAATCTTGAATGATGTTCTCCTCTGATTAGGATAGGTGCTTTCCTAAATACCTCCATGACCCATGACCCCTATCACCTTTCTCATAGTGACCATGCCAAATGATAGTTGCATGATGATATTTGCCTTTTTGTCTTACTCACTAGACTTCTGAAAAGAAAGAACTGTGCTGAATAAATTTTTATAACTCTAGGGACATCTCAGACCTAGCCTATGCTCAATCAATATCTGTTGAATTAATAAGCATGTTCTCTGGCTTTAATGTTTCCATAAAATACTTTTCTAGAAATAGAAAACATAAATATTTTTCTGTGTTGGGCTTATTAAACTTTAGGAAAACGACAGATTATTATATATATTTTATGAAGTTATTTAGTTTATGTTATTCTTAGTCCTTCAAATAACTGTGTGAGTTGGGCTAGTTTTATCCTCGTTTCACAGATGAGTAAAGTAAGGTTCAAACATTAATAATATGGACCCGGATTGCACTGGCTCAGGTGATACTGCAAAAGGTAATAATAATTATTATTAGTAGTTGAAGGCAATACTTGGGATAACACACAATAGAGCTGACCGCTTTCAAGGGTGACTTCCCTGAGTGTACAGAGAGAGGCAGACACTTCAGAATACCAAGGTATCCACAGCCTGTTCCATGGGAGGCTAGCTCTGCCCACTGTAGGTTTTAAGGTGAGTTGTTTAAGAACCATAATTCCGTCTGCTATTTTAATTCCATCTTATGATGTTACAACATGTTCACAGGTTCTGAAGATTACCATGTGGACATTTTGGGAGGCCATTATTTTGTCTTGCACAAAAGAGCACAGTTCTTTATGACTTTTTAAAATAAAGTTATAGAACAAACTAATCTTTGGTGGAAAAAGAAAAAACCTACAACAGAACACAGGTTGTGCTTTGGGTTTAGGGGTAGAGATTGACTCAGAAGGAGCATGAGGTAATAGTGTGGAATGATGTTAATGTTCTTTATTTTGAGAGAGGTTTTCATTACACAGGTATATATATATTTCATTATATATCAATTTTATCTCAAAAAAGAAAAAAGGACTCATGACAAATAGCTCTTGAAAATGATATCCATACATAGGTATTTAGGAGAAAGTGCACTGAGGCCTGCAACTTGCTAAGAAGTATGTTGACAAATGGACTAATGGGTGAATAGACAGTTGGAGAGGTAGATAGATATGTGGTAAGTCGAGTATAGAAAATGTTCGTTTCAGGTGGTGGTCAGTTAGTTTATGTCTGAGTGTTTACTTTAAAATTGTTCTAATTTTCTGTTTGGTTAAAAATTACCATAATAAAATGTAAGAGGAAAAGCACATTGGATTGAGATAGTGAGCTTTGTGATATTCTGTATTATATTCTTACTTGCTCTCTCTACTCTCCTTGACACTGAGGTTAGCGTTGTACCTCTCAGGTGGAACGATACATTCATTTATCCTTATTCAGTTTAAGAGCTCACTCTCTCTGACCCCAAAGCTCTCTCTAGCTGATGTCCAAATTTAGATATTCAGAGACTGTGGAAAAAGAGTTGATTCAAATTTACATCCCTAACTCATACAAGTCTACCTGCCTGAGCAAAAGTAGTCCTTTTCAGCCCTGGTGGGAACTGTAAGCGTGTGCATGGGTGGAGATGGGTGGTGGAGTCATGCGAGTGGGTGTTAGGTGCATCTCTAGAGAACCCAAGACATCCCTGCCACAGCAGGCTCTCAAAACAGCTGCTGCGGCCGTGCTCTGATTAAAGGAAGCTGTAGCAAAGCTGATCCCTGTTGTCCTCCAAGAGAGACTGTGTCCGAGTGAAGAAAACAGAGACCCATTGTCTATCAGTGATAGAAACCTCTGTCACTTTATTCCATCCAGGCTCTTTGATGCTTACGCGCAAACCCGTTCATTTGTCACATTAGGCTCTAGCGGAGCATGTGAACAGCCTGTCACACTCTCATGGAGGATGCTGCTTCTTTACCCTGTCGCAGCCAGTGGTACATTTGGATATGCCCTTTGAAAAATTCTGAAATGTGCCCCCAACCACAGAGCATTTTAAGTTACTTCTCCAAATTCCGAACAATTCCTTTCTCTGGTAGATGCATGCAGGCTTTTCTATATGCACACAGCTTCTCATTATATATTTATGGGTGTTTCTGTGTGTGTGTTATCAGTGGGACTCCATTCTAATCTGATTTTAAAAAGAACAGAATTGTAGCTTTAATATATATATATGTGTGTGTGTGTGTGTGTGTGTGTGTGTGTGTATATTTCTTTAAAAACACACGTACTTTTGCCTTTGAGGATTCACAATGTAATCTTGGGTCCCTCACAGATCTCTGGCCTAAATTAGGCTGTCTATGTGGAAACTACAAGGTCAGAAACATGGAGCCCTTTAAAACCAAATTCTAATTTTTTCCCTTGACACTGAGCTTAGCAACTCTCCACAGTCCAGATAAATTTAATACTTTTATATGAAAACCCAGGCATGGTAAAAACACAACCTCAGCTTGTCCCTGGTGATGCTCTTGTTGGCAGTTGTTCATGGATGATAAATTGCTTTGATTCCAGAGAGTGGCAGAGCCTGCTACTTAAGTTGAAACTTATGAAAATACCAGACACTACTTTGCTCACATACGGTTAACTTATAATTATTTTTTGTTGGCTTCTTTTACTTTTGTCCCTCATTGTTTCAAGCAACATGTTGATTTTCCTACTGTTAAATTGCTAAGCCAGCAATGTTGATATTTTTTGTCAATTTTAACTTATCTTTCTTTTTCTTTAGTGACTGATCACATTGTTACAGTTCTCAAATTCCTTCTAATTTTCTGTTGTTATTTCTTTGATTGGAGTCTTATTGTTAATGAAAATTTTATTCATTTTTTTCTTGTTTGCATCTTTTGTGAGAAGCTTAGAACAATGTAAGAGATGAAATAAAGCAAGCATATGTAAATTTTCCTCCTGCAGAAATGTGTATTCAATTTAAGTCACTGGCTCATTCATTCATCCTTTTATTGATTCAGCATTCACTGTACCCTTCACATATGCACTTGCTATGCATTTTTGGGTACTTAAAATTCCTTTCAATCATATTAACAATAAATCTAAACTTAACTGTAATACTTGATAGAATGTACTCTGTCATAAAACAAATAAAATTTTTGTATATGAGAAAGCACTATAAAATTAAAAGACAAGGATAAGAGAAGACTTGTGAGATATATAATGTGGAAAAGGGTGGATATGAAAGGTGGTGAGAGATAAATATATCAGCTCCCCGAGTAATGCAAAGCAGAACATCTCATTAATTTAATTAACAACAACTATTTCTTAATTTAACTTTCATGCACCAGTCCCCTTTTCCTTACCATTGTATGAGATAATATATATACACAATAAACACATATTGACTTATTGGTCATTGACATACAACAAATCACTAATATATTCTGTTGCATTTGGTCCCAATACTAACTTTTGGACTTTTGGAACACCGCAGTTTTGTGGGAAAGAGCATTCCTTTTTGCGTTAATTAAACAAGTGATTGTATTCCCAATTCTGCAATTTCCTTAGCCTTGTGCTCTCTCATTTTCTTTCTTGCCTTTGAGATAGGAACACAAGTCTGCCTCCTGCACTTACTCTGGGGTATTATTATCATGATGGGTAAAGGACTGTGACATTCCCATTAAAAAAAAAGAAAAATTGAAAATTGTTTGGCATATCAAAGATTGTTTCAAATTTAGTGTTATTGCAGCTCGGTGTTATATATGATTTATCTGATATTGATAAATTACAGGTCATTTTAAATTAAAGTTATATGTTTGACTCCCATGCCAATTATACGTGATTTTAAATTTTCACTCATCCTCTTCCTCAAAGAAGTCTCCCCAAAATAAGTTCCTATTCCTTTGTATGTTTCATCCTTATGAGTTCCTGAGACTCCTCCCAATTATGTTTTTAATTTCTCTATTCTTACACATCCTCTAGGAAAATATATGCATATATTTCTCTTTCAATCCTTTTCCATCTCTACTTCCCTCTATACTCAATCCTCTCAGGTGCCAAAATAAAGGTTTTTCCTCTTCCTTTTTAAGCTATTCTTCCATTTCCTCTTTACTTTGCTATCTGCATTCTCTGGAGTGTAGATTGTGTGCTTTGTCTATGGTTTATCTTCCCAGACTCATTTCTTAGGCCACTTCAATCCAATTCTGGCCTCATTATTCCACTGAAACTGCTCTTAAAACATCAGTAATAAATACTCAATGGTCAAGTCTTCTTGCCCTTCTCTCTTTTGGCCATCCAGTAGTTTTAATATTACAGGCCATATAACTGCATGAAATCATCACCTGCTTTGCTTTTTTATGACACCATATTCTTCAGAATATCTCCTCATTCCTAATTTTTCTTTTCTGTCCTTTGCCTATCCCTTACCCCTTAATTGCAGGAGATTTTTATAATTAAGTCTATATTAGTCTGTATTAGTCAGAGTTCTCTCTCTCTCTCTCTCTCTCTTTTCCCCTCTCCTGCATGTGCACATGAAACAGAGAGAGAGAAAGGGAGGGAGGGGGAAGAGAGAGAGTGAGAGAGTAAGAGAAAGAGAGAGATGGATATTTACTAAAAGGAATTAGCTCACATGACTATCAAGGCTGAGAAATCCCAAGATCAACAAGCTGGTTAATGCTAGTCAACAAGCTGGTTAATGCTATAAGTTCTGGTCTCAAAGCTGGCAGGCTCAAGATCCAAGGAGAGCTGATATTTAAGTTGAAATCTGAATGAAGGAAAAGACAGATGTCCCAGCTCAAGCAATCAGGCAGGAGGAGTTTTCCACTTAGTTGTGGGAGAGTCAGCTTTTCTTTTCTATTAAGGCCTTCAAGGGATTGAATGAGTCCCCTCCATGTTAGGGAGGACAATCGGCTTTACTCAACCCACCAAATGTTAATCTCATCCAAAAACACCATCACAGACACACCCAGAATAATGATTGACCAAATATCTGGGCACCCCATGGTCCAGTCAAGTTGGCACACTGAACTTAATCATCACAGTTTTACTAGTTAATAACCAAGACACTTGGAGAATTTACTTCAGGTCTGTAAGTCTATTCCTTTAGCTAGAAAACTGAAATAAGACTGTTATACTCTCAGTGCTATTCTGAAAAATAATTAATAAAAATAGCCTGCATGAATACCACTTCAAATCCATTAGGATGGCTATTATATAAAATCAAACAACAAAACAGAAAATAAGAGATGTTGGTGAGAATGTGGTGAACTTGGGCACTATTGGTGGGAATGTAAAATGTTGCAGACACTGTGGGATGTAGTATGGTGGTTTCTCAAAAAATTAAAAATAGAATTATCATATATTTAGCAACTCCACTTCAGATACATACATAAAAGAAGTAAAACCAGGGGCTCAAATACATATTTTTACACCAGTTATAGCAGCATTATTCACAATAGCCGAAAGATGAAAGCAACTCAAGAGACCATAGACAGATGAATAGATAAGCAAAATATGGTATATACATACAACAAAATATTATTCAGCCTTAAAAATCAGTAAAATTCTGACACATGTTACAACATAGATGAATCTTAAAGACATCAAACTAAAAGAAATAAATCAGACACAAAAGGCAAATACCATATGGTTCCACTTTTATTTGTTACCTAGACTATTCAAATTCATAAATACAGAAAGTAAAATGGTGGTTGCCTTGGCCAGGGGAAGAGAGAAACTGGGAGCTAGTGGTTAATGGACACAGAATTTCAGTTTGGAAAGATGAAAAGTCCTGGAGGTAGATAGTGGTGATGGCTGCACAACAATTTGAATGTACTAAATGACGCTCAACTGTACACTTAGAAGTGTTTAAATTGGTAATTTTTATGTTGTATATATCTTGGCACAATTAAAAACATAGACTATATGTAGTAGATCTGAAAGTCTCTGAATCAAAGTTCTGATGGTTTAGTTGCTGTCCTAACACAATTTACACATGGCATAGGCTGTACTCACTGTGCTCTACACACCATTCTTTGAATGGGCCTCCTATGTTCATAGCCATGTTCATTTTATCATGCTTATTTTCAGATTCTGCTACACTTGCAATCTCTTTCCTCATGCTGAAATCTTTTTCTGCTTTGAGGGTCCCATGTACTCAGTGAAGCATTCCGAGATATCCCATTTAGAATCCATCTATGATTCCCTCATTTGGACCCAGTGCTTTGCTTACCTATGCCTTAGTTTATACTGTATTTATATGTACTCTCAGTATAGACAGTTGTTGGCATTTGGTGTCCTTTATTAGATTATAATCTCCTGAATGCAAGGTGTCTGACTTCTTTTCTTTTGAATAGTAATTCAATTAATATTTTATTTGGAATTGGGAAATATCACTGATAACCCACAAGGTTAGGTCTTGCTTCTGTTGTCTCATAAAACACAGAGAAAGCTCACCGATGGTTACAGGGCATTTTCTCTGTTTGAAAATGGTTTTGAAAAGGTTTTGTATTTCAATGTATCTGAAGATTTTTAATGTTCTCTACTTTTTCCTTTCTCTAACTCGTAGAATTTAATATTATTTACATTAGTGCCACATAGAAGGCTAGTGTTGTATTTTCAATTTGGAAAAATATGGAGACTGTATTATTTCGATTTTAACATTTGTAAGAATTCACAAAGATAACATTTTTTCTCAAGTGTATTAGCTAATGATGATGTAATGAGTGTGTGGCTGTTATGGGGCAGTCTGGTTATTAAAACATCAAATATTTAAGGTGAACACCAACACATAACTGGTTCCATTATAACATCAATTGGAAATCCTATGTAATTAATGATGCATGGCAGAGACACAGGCTTTTTCTCATATTGCTCTGCACGTCCCTCAATATCCTCTGCTAGTTAACTATACCCTGAAGGAGTAAGGTACGCTATCTTTAACAACGTTGGCTCCTGAATCTCACACCTGGTGGCATAGTGGTTCTAGATTATACAGAACAACTGGGATGCTTTTTTAAAAAATGCTTTGAAGAAGTTGTACTAATTAGAGGGAAAGCCACTGTGCACATTGAGGTGTTCCTTTATTCCTTTCTCAACCCGCAGGTCTCAGAAACTTTACCTGAATCTTGGATAGCTTCATATTGAGAATAAAAGAGGCAATCAAAGCCCTGGGGCCCGCCAGCTCCATTAATAATCTTTCTTTCTCTAGACTTCATTGCTACAATAAACACTCATGCTCTAAGATCAACTTCCTTACATTTCTTTCTTCTTAGCTCCTTTGCTGGTGTCTTTTCCTCTGGAAGAGATCCACATATTGGAAGACATACCTTCTCTGTCTACCAGCAACGAGGCAGCAATTCTGTAGAGCATGTTGTGGGGGCCATTAGTACAGGACATAGAGGAGTCTCTAAGCCTCATGTCCCAGTTGACACAGAGAATTATAGACCCTTCGCAATGCACTTTGAGCCACTAAGGGAAAAGAATGACTCTTTTTCAGGCAATCCATAGTTAGATATTGATGGGAGTATTAAAAGAAATTTCAGATTGCCTATTTTTGCTGGCTAGAAAGTCCTGTAATGGTGGCAGGCAGGGGGCAGTATGCCTTTGGTGGCTGACAGTGAAAATACTTGATCTGAGCTCTCAAAGCCTTTGTAGATATTTCTATCCAGAAAAGAGCACCAGGGCTGCATTAGCCGAGTCCTTGAGATGCAATTGAGAAGGCAATGCTATTTTCCTTCTGGCTGAGAGAAATGGCAGAGCCTCTTTGTAACAAATGATCATAAATTGCCCGAGTGTCTTGAGGCAATGAGAGGACTGGCATGCTAGTGCTAATGCAAGCTGCTCTCCCTCTTTGGAGTGAGAGCAGTAGCAAGGAATAAGGGCCTGAGGATAAAGCTTCCAAACATGTCTGCATCCCCCAAGTAAGTGTAATCAAAAGTGAAAAGCTTTCATCTCTCAAGTTACTTTAAACATAGATTCTCAAAACTCAATAATCAAATCAAGAGGGGGCCAAAGCCAGAAACTAAGATCAAGTGAAGGTTGAAAATTGGAAAGTGAAAGAATAAACAAGATCCTGAGCCTGAGTTAAGCTGGGCTGTCAACCCTGTCTTGTAACTGTTTTGGGGAGTTTGTTTTTTTGGTGTTGTTAAATCCTGTATAAGGCCATGTGAGTCATGTTATAGAAAGCATGCATATATTTCAAGTTTAATTCAGAGAAAAGCTCCCATTCTGTGCTGCTAAAGGCCATTTTGTCCAATTTTGAAAATTTTCTGGTATACAATCTAGGTCACCTTTAAACCTACTGAGATGCAGTATTCCCTACTTCTTTGTAAATTATTTTGTGAGTATACATCAAATGCAGATTGACTCTTACGTACTTACATTATGCTCATACCTGTGATTATAAAAGTTCCTTAGAAGCCCTGAAGTAGCATATGTGTTTATAGATTTTCATCTATGAGAATTGGTTCAGCATAACACAGACATGAGGATCTTTGTACCTATGCCTTTTAAGGGACCTGCTACTAACAGGGTTGTTGATGCTGATGGCACATTCGGGAGGTGTCTCCTGGGTATAAGATACTCTGCTAGTTACTTAAAATAGATTATCTCATTTAGCTTCTTCGAAATCCTTGTCATGATCATTACTCCTATTCTTCAAAGAAACTGAGGCTCAGAGAGGATAATTAGCTTGCATAAGGTCAAATAAATAATAAACGGAGGATAATGGTCCTAAATGTATATTTTCCTAATTTCAAATATGAAATATCAACAAAGGAGTGACAGTATGATAGAAATGGCACTAGTTTGTTTGTTGAGAGATCTGGGATAAAGTTCTCACCCATATTTCATAGCACTGTGCAGTGAACTTATTTTGGTTTTGAGATACAACAAACATATGGTCTTTCTTTTTCTGGGAAGATTAGCCTAATCTTGCTTTGGTGAAATACCACTTCTAATGGTCAGCCATTTAGATTTAATGTGACTAACTCAACTCCCAGCTGGAGGGATAGGTCCAACATTGGCTTAAGTACCGTCTTCCTGACTACAATGATGGGCCAGGTATTTGCTAGAACTTCTAGGAAAGAAATCAATCTCTTTCTTCCTTCTTCTGCAGGGACTAACAAAATATCTATTGCCATTATTGGGTGGCATGGTGTTATATAACAATATAGGGTTTCAAAAAAAAGCAACTGTTTGGATATTGCAGAAGAAAGAATCAAAGCTCTCTGTGACTATGTCCCTTTACCATGTGACTTTTCTACAGATCTCATCAACACATGGACGGTCTTTCCAAACCTCTTGCATTGAATATGGCATTTTTACTTGCTTTGCCCAATATAACATGAAAAAAGTGACATCATCCAACTCTAAGTCTGAGCATATGCCACTTCCATTTTTACTCTTTTTTGATAACTGTGTACTAAGACTGCCACATGAGAAAGCCAGTAGTCAGTTGGAGAACGGCACACCATGAGGAGGAGGTCCCTAGTGCTAAAGATGACAGCCAGCTTCCACTGTCAGGCCTCTTGAACTTTCCGACTCAGATGACCCTGAGCTTAATGAAGCTACACGAATGACTGTAGTAGAGAAACCACAGCCAGCCAACATCATTATGAGAAATAACAAATCACTGTTTTTTAAGCCACTTAGTTTTGTGGTGGTTTATTAAACAGAAGTGATTAACTGATGCAGTCACTATGGCTAGGGAATTAGGTGGGGCAGGGAGAATGATTACAGAGCAAGATAAAGAAAAAAAGAGATTCTTGGTATCTTTACATTAGCTATTACATCAAGCTTGTGTGAAATCTGACCTACATCCAGACTTAGTATTTATGAAAATGTATCTCCTCCCTCTCCAACTCCTCCTTCCCATTGTGTTTTTGTAGGAGGTTGGGTAGGTGGCTTAAACTAATTATATTTTGTTAAGTTGCAATATAAAGTAATAAATTACCTTAGTCTTCACATTGTATTATTAGCTAATTCTTGACACAGAAGTGATTGTATCATCTCTAGGACAATTCACCATCTAAGGGATTGATAGACCATTATGCAAAACAAAATTCTAAAGCAAACATTATCCAACATTCGAGTAGAGTAAAACTCCAGTAGCTTAGTAATATCTTTTTTTTTAATTTATTTTTTTAAATTTTATTTATTATAGCTTATTATGGGGGTACAACCGTTCCGGTTAAGTATATTGCCCATGCCCCTCCC
>CM052437.1:86474174-86489252 GCA_028533085.1 Varecia variegata
GCATTTCCCTGATGATTAGAGATGTTGAACATTTTTTCATATGTTTGTTAGCCATTCTTTTTGTTGTTGTTTATTTCTGAAACGAATCAACCTTTCAGTGACTCCTAAGGTATCTAAAGTTCTCTGCACTATAGCAGAGATCATAATTATTTTTTTTAAAAAAACCTGATAAACAAAATACCCTGGGTGTGAAGCTGGTGTTTTTAAAATAGGTGATTCCTTCTAGCTCTTTATTGTGGAGAAGGAAGAACATACTTTTCAATCTGAAATCATGGGATAGTACTTCACCCAAATAATGGGGCAAGTTAAACATTTAATACAAGTATAAAGTAAAAGGAGAGCACAGAAAAGAGAAACCGTGTGTTTTTATTTGTTTGTTTTTCTCTTTAACCAATTGTATTAAAGTGCAGATGTATGTTTCTGAGGTATAATTAAAGCAATCTTTGGAAATCTCTAAGCCTCTAGGCTTCATTATTTAGATTAAGTCTTTGACACTGAATTCTGGCTTTCAACCAGTCCTTGTTTCTAGAAATTAGCTTCTAAAATAACCCATTTACAGAAATATTTCCTAAACTGTGACATCAAATTTGAGACTACCTTAGCCTAAGTATTAAAAATGATGATCTAACCATCTATGGAAATGCTTGATTCAATAATTAAACTGAATAAAGTAATGTTATAAAGACTTGAAGTTCTGTTTTTTTTGTAAGAAATAATTAAAATTGAATGTGGTATAAATTTCATTTAGTCCTATGATTAGAAGTTTCCAGGCATTCCAAGAGCCAGTTGTTTACTTATTAAATTTATTGAGTTCCTACAATATGTCAAGCCCTGTGCTGAAAGCAATGAAAAATGGTAAATTTTCTCAGGGAGCTCATAATCTCAGGATGAGCCAGGCAATTTTTTAGACTGTATAATAAAGTGACTTGGAATAAGGAGAAGTGGTCAGCAGTGCTGGACAAAGGCACAGAGTTAATTGGCTGTTCTTCTCAAAGGAAAATGCCAGCCTGTTGTCCAGACTTACCACCTTGGTTAGTGGGATACTTCATTCATACTGGCCTTATTTCTGCAGTGGTGTAGACACCTGCTCATGGGCTTGAAGTGCATATGAAGGACAGGCATCGCTGCTAAATACCCATATCTGGTTCTTGTCTCCTTCCTGTTACCTGGCAGGATTGTATTTACTGACCCTTTGCGTAGGTGGGACAGAGTGACTGATTTTAGGCCATGAATTATGAACAGAAATATCTTATGCCACTATGGCATGGAGCTTTTAATTTATAGAACAAATCTCTACAGAGCCTTCTCCCTTCTGCCTGGCACAGCAACCAGCAATTTTTAAGATGGTGGCTGCTGTGACATGCAGAGCTTCCGCACTGATCCGTGATGGACATGCAGAAGGAGAAAGATGTCTGCCATTCTTGATGTAAGTCACTGAGATTTTGGTGTTGCTTTTTCCCAGAACATTAACCTGAGTTACCTAGAACATTAACCTCAGCATCCTGAGAGAAACAAAATTTTTTGTCTATTTTTACAATTTTTTACTTATGTGAATTGACTAACCAAGCAAAATGAAAGTTTTAGTTATGGAGTGATTACTCCCAATACTTGTCCCGATTTGTTTTACTTACCTAAGTGTCAACCCCTGCATTGTGAAGTCCCTCTAAAAAGAACCCCAAAGCTACAGACTGGGCCTATTTACATAAATGCTTTCAATATTATTAAATTATTATTTAATATGTGATTGTTCAGATGATGACTTATGAAGGTACTTGTGTGGTGTTTGCTGATGAGAGGGCACTTGGTGTCATACAGGATTTAAAAATAGACATTCAACAAGGTTTATTTCAGGGCTTTGGTAAATTTCTTTTACCTCACTTAAAACCGAGGTATTCATAAAATTAGGTAGTCATAAATTCCTTTTCACTCACTTAAGGCCCATATAATTATAGAAGTAGATAGTCATAGATCTTATAAAGAAAATGAAAGGAAAGGGGAACTGAAACATAGAGCACACATTGATCCAAAGAAGTTGAAAATGGATATGCCAGCCTCCTCCAGACAGGTTACATGGTTTTGTGGAAGGCGTTTGACCATGTACTCCCTCCCAAACACAATTTCCTTAGAGACTTTCTCTATGGAAGGAGTTTTTATTTCTAATGTAAGCTCAGTATGAGAGCTTCTCTTTTTATATTTGAAAGTTCTTAGCACTCTGTTTGTGTAAAGATGTTTCAGTAATATTATAGAATGCTATAGCTTTGCATTATACTCATCTGTGATTAATCCTTGGGCTGAAGATTGGATAAGATTCTTTCCCTAAGGGTGCAACTTGAAGTTTCTGTAGTATTCATGTAAAATACAATTTGACAACAAAATGTAACTTAGAGAATAAAAAATGATGACTGTTCTAAAGGTTTCTTTGGGTAAAATCTAAAATAGGAATTTTATGTGTAGAAAATTAAGTCTTAAGAAGCTAGGCTCCCACAATATAAGCTACTTCTTGAGAATATATAAGGCATTTTAAGAGGTTTATTAATTTTTTCAAAATAAGGTATTATATATTAGTATTAAATAGTTCCCTAAAAGACCAATTTTTTTCCTAGTTATTTCAAACTAAATAGACAGTATGTTAAAATAGTTGGGAGCACAGATATAAAGGAAGCTCAGAATATGTTTTTTTAAATAATTTATTTTCTCAAAGTAGACACTGAAGTTTTTTTTTTTTTGACTTTTAAAAATTCATATTTTATTTTAAACTTGGTCCATCTTTGATAATGATACATAAAATCATATAACTGATTATAGAGAACCAAGGCAAATACACCATCATATTTAATAAAAACAATTAAACCTGTAACATCTTTTAAAATTTGTATCTAATCTATATTTCTTTTTTTTATTTATTATAGCTTATTATGGGGGTACAACAGTTCTGGTTAAATATATTGCCCATGCCCCTCCCAACCCCCCGAGACTGAGCTTCAAGAGTGTCCATTCCCCAAACAGTGCACATCACACTCATCATTTATGTTGATAATTTTATTAAATCTTTTCTTAATTCACTTATGATACTTTTTTCATTTAAGGATATGTAGCAAACTTATTTTATTTTACCTTTCAGTTCTGTTTAGCTTGTATTCATTAAGCACCTGCTAAGATCCAGTATGAGGCTCTGGGATGGCAAAAAGGAATAACATGTAGCTCTTCTCTTGAGGAATGCAGTCTAGTTGGTGGCACAATTGCATGAACAGGAGATTTGGGTGCAATGCAGAAAGGCAATGGTTATGGTTATGGTACATTAATACTCTGTATATTTTTGTGAGAAAGCTTTCCTTCCTCTACACAAAGGTTTAGAGGTTGAGGTATATGCATATTTCGTCTTGTATAAAATGCATTCGAATTTCCTTTCCTTTCCTGTAAACAAAGGTTTAGAGGTTGAGGTATATGCATATTTACTCTTGTATAGAATGCATGCAAATTTCACAAGGCTGCAGCTATCAACCAAAAGAAAAACAAAAAAACAGAAAACACAGCTATGTCACAGAGTAATCATGTTAGGATTTATACCTAAAACTATCTCTCTTTGTATATGCATTTAAGCTGATTGGCACCTGACCTTTTTTGAAAATGTTAATAATGAAAACAGTATGTGATAAAATAATAACATATATTTATTCTCATATGCAAAATATTAATCAACATGGCTGACATGACACAAAACATCATTAAATGAGTGATTTTGGAATGATGAAATATAAAGTTCTGGAGCTTCCATGCTTATCTAAATTTTTTAAATCTCTGATTTGAACAAATTGTCATTTATATCTTCCAAAGAACATATTACCTCTGCCGTGTGAAAAGCCCATATGATCTGCACTGTCAGATTTTATTATTATTGTGACAGATACTTTAGCATATAAATCTTAAACTAATGAAAAAATGTCATCCTCTTTTTGGAGCTAAGTGTTGAAAGTGCATCAACTATTCGACTTGATAGACATTTCTTCAGAAGGCTTGGGAGGAATTATATATTAAAATACTTTTTATTTGAAAGTCTTATCATTTATATCCACCTCCACGGTGGGTAAACTAATTGTAAACCACTTTTGAGAACTAGACTTCCTAAAAATACTTTTACCTGTAGGAAAAAAACTCTAAAGATGCCAAACAATATTTCTGTGCATTTCACAATATACCAAGGAATTTCTTTTTACTTATTGGTTTAATATCAAAAACAGAAGACTAATGGAAGAACGAGTAGAACAGAGGCAATGCCTTATGCATCTCTGAAGCCATCGCAGTGCAGGAGCATAACATATGGTAAAATGAACCAGTGAATAATTGAGTCTTTGATTGGTCTATACCTTTGGACATTTTCAAAATGATAGTGACAATTACACATTCTTAGAACAAGCAAAACCTTATGTAATGTTCTCAAAATGCCATGTGGATAAGATCACCTGCGTGTTTATTAAATTGCAGATTCTCAGGTTACCTCTTCAGAGATTCTGATTCAGAAGGTCTCTAGAGGGAGCCCCCTAAGTAATTACAATGTAGGCAGCTAAAGGAACACACTCAAATAAAAGTGATGCAGAAGGTTTAGATTTATCATTATACAATTCAAAAGCTTAGATGTAGCCTAGGTATATCCGAAATTAATTTGCAATTGGTTGAGAAAACAAAGAATAAGAAAATGTATATTTATTTAATAAATGCCTTCTCTTTTAAAAGAAGTTTATTGTTATTATTATTACAATTGTTTCCAAAGGAAAGAGCTTATCTAATTTGAATGTCCAGGATCAACAATATTCACTTTCATTTTTCATAGAAATTTTCCTAAAACTGCTTTACTATATGATATGGCAAGGTATTAGGATATCTTAGCTCTGAACTACTCTAGTTCAAGTCTTTAGGTCTTTTATCATATATTACGCTGAATTTTTATTCCTATCGTCTGAGTATCAGTATAGCTAGTGCTTTTCTTTGTTAAAGCACAGGCCAAAATTCTTTGACAATGCAATAGATAGCATAATGATCTCTGGAGAATTCATGGCATATGCTTAGTTTCATTAGGAATGTAAAGGTCATCAGCCATTCTCCTGGTTTTGCTCAGGACACACTCAGAAGGATAAGCATTTGGGGCACAAATTTGAAAAAAGATGAGAGCCATTTTCATTTTTTTAATCATTCCAGTTCATTTTAATATACTGCAGTGTGTTATCTTCTGATTCTAGTTGAATTGCTTCAGTTGAAATAATATTCACCATGGAAATAGCACATTTGATCCTAAGAAAGCTCTGCATTTAGTAGGAACTCATATTGAGTTTCAAGCATTGTTAGTCCATGGAGGTTTTCCTCTAAAAAGAGGTTTCATGCTCATGTGGGAGACTCTGCATACCACACTGCTGCTTTTAAAGATTCACACAAAACATTAACGTATTAAAGGCTTGGAGTTGCCCTGGGAATAAGAAACTTTTCTAAAATTGTTTAACTCAACATTCCCAAATGTCTATGTTTTCCTCTTTTCATTTAATACCTACTGATTTCATATGACAATCCCCTATGTAGTATAGCTTTCTTCTAGGGACAACTCGAGCCAGTTCTTAATTCCCTTGCAGTGGGAATTCACAGGCCCATCCTCCTGGTCTTCACTCAGCACATACCCCAAAAGATGAGCATTTGGGCTGTAACTATGAAAGATGATAGATATTTCATTTCTTAAAATCACTTCACGGTATGTTAATACAGTGTGAATCTGAGAAAGCCATCTTTGAAGAGTTGTTTACAATCTCTCTTACCCTATTTCTATTTCTCTAATATATTAATAAAATCAAACACCAAATACAGCTGACTCAACTTCACACTAAAATTCCCCTTTCTAATCTCAATGCCACAACTCAAAATCATCACTTCTCATCTGAAACATTGTGATCTCTTAGGAGATGTTCTCTCTATCTGAATTTTGCTTTCTTACAAATCTACCTATAGATACTATAATAGAGCTAAAGCCCTATGTAAATATCTTAATGACTTCCCTTTGCATAAATAATAAAATTATAATTCCTTGGCATTTCATTCAAAGTTCTTCTGACATCATCTCAACTAACTTTTCTGGTTTTGTTACCCTTTACACTTCTATGTTCAGACTTTATTACGTCTCAAATAAGTACGATGTTCAATAAATATTCATAACCTAAGTGGGCACTCATAGAGTAGTTATTCCAGATCTCCCATATCCCTTTTTTCATAAGAACCATATCCTTTTATCTGGCTCTGTTCACCTGGTTGCATCCATAGGACTCAAAGAAGTCATCTCCCTTCAATGGTGCTTTTAATGCTTTACAAAAATTGCTTGGACTAGGAATGAGACCTTAAGCAAAATGGATTAATGCCCATTTTCCCTAAGGAATTTGGAATTGAGGTTAAGAGATTCCAGGCCCAGTTTGGTCAATATCTTAATGAAAGACAAATAAAACCTCCATCTGGTAGGCCATGCATACAGGAAAACAAAAGGAGCTAGTATGCAGCAAAATAGTACAATGAAGCAGATACACAGAAAGAAACAAATGCGAAGTAGAACATGAATCTTATAGTGTTCAGCCACCTGACTCCAGTATTACTGAAGCCTTGCATGCTATAACTATATTCTCAAAATCTAATATGTTTTCATTAAGAAAGCTCATATCTGTTTTAGTACCATTGCAACTAAAAGATCAAGAACTACCACAAAGTGCATATTTATGCACATACCCACATATACAATATCCCACATCACTTTTCATGTGCTAGGGATATTTCTGTCTCTGTATTTCTGCTTGTCAAAATTCTACTTCTCATTTAAAACCAAGTCCTTGTTTAAAATCCATCCTAATTTACCATTCACTGACACTCTCTCTATGCATACTGTATTTTAAATAGTTTTATAATGCATATAATTGCATTATATATAAGTGAAAAACTATGTCAAAGTTATCTGGCATAACCTAATGCTTGTACCCAACCACATGTTTTAAACAAGAGAGGCACTAATAATGATATTTTTAAATTTCAGAAGAAATAAGACTCCATAAACTTGTTTCCTCTGCAGACATAAATCACGTGATAGGAAAAACTAGCTCAAAATAAACTTCATAGCAGCCATGATGATCATTTCCTGGAGAGTGCACTTGTTTTCCTGTTGTTATCTCAGTGCATACTTCAGCCCCAAAGATGATAAAGCTTTGATCGTCTATTTGTAACTCCCTAGGAATAGTGAGAAATCACATCCAGATTGTTGGTATAAACATGAGAAATATCAAAGGCAGGTTTTAGCAAGGATCTTAGATGTCATGGTGAGGGAGGGAGTCTGATGGTTGAATAGAGCCCCCAGCTGTGTTGGACAGGCCCTTCCAATGCATAAGAAACAAATCGCATCTATATACTATCTTTAAAATGCATGTCTAATGCAAAAATGTAAAATTCAGTAGACATTAGCAAGTTGATAGATGCATAATTGTTAATATGCTTTCCAAAAACTAAAGGTCATCTGAAATTATCATCAATGGTATTTAACATCTGAATCAATTTTTGACAGTTTAAGTAAGGTATCAGTCAAAAGTGTTGATTTGAAGAAATCAAATTGTTTACACAGTACCTAAAATAGAGACTCAGCTTCTCACCTCTGCCCCTACAATAACACTTGCTAACTTAGGAACCAGGGTTTACTCCAAGAAGATAAGTCTTTATAAGAGGGAAGAAGGCATGGGCTAGAATTGTAGACAAATTTCTTCTTTCTTGCAGTAGACTCTCCTAGGAGTTCACTTAGCCAATATTTGTGTTTTGTAGCAGGAATTCTTCCAAGAAATTGGAAAGACAGACAAGAGAAGGCAAGAAATGTGAAAGGCAAACTATCTCTTTGACCACCTATTAGGTGCCAGATACTGAATTAGTTGCTTTACTGGTGTTTTATTTAAAAAAAATATATATATATACATATATATATATATTAAAAATGAGTGCCTTATATTGGCAATATTTATCCTTTAATACTCATTGAAAGTCAAACTAAGTGTATAAAGAAAGTTTCCCTCCAAAAGACTGCCCCTTTGCAATACAAGCAAGTCATCAGCGAGCATTTATTAGATCAAAATACCCTCATGCTGAGTGAACAATCTGCTCTAAATTCTCCCAGTCATCTCGGATTTGTTAGCCTGTCCTCTGGTTGACTAAGTCTTCCAGAACAGAAACTTGTCTTTCCAGATGCTCCTTAAATATTTTAAATAAAATCCTATTGGGTAGGGTTTTGCTATATTTGAGATAATGATACTGATCATTTGATAAATTAAGTATTAATAGTTTGCCTCAATTTTGCTCAGCCGTTACTGATGGCTCCAGGATTTATACGGAGGATTGTGTAGCATGAACTACACAGCCCTGTCCCTAAGTCCTGTTTATTGATTTCCATTTTATCTTCCAGTAGCTAAGACCTTAAGTGCTTCTGTTATATGCTGTATGACAGTTAGGTTTTAGTTTATATATTATTTTTATCTAACTGAGAAGTAAAAAAAAAAATAGTTTTTCCCTCCCCTTTACAGAAGGTAAGAAGCAAACACCACTATGAAATCAATTGCTATTTAATTATGTAGTTCTAATTGGGAAGTTCTTTGAAAATATCATCTACTTCCTGAGATACTATTATAGACAAGAAATCTCTTTACAAGTAAGAGACACCAATAAAAAGAGGTGGGTATTTAAAAGAAAAGACATTTTAAAGAATGACTGCGAATATGAGGTAAGTGGAAAAAATGATGGAATAGGTTGAGAAGAGTTTTTGGTATACATACCATAATGACAGAGCAAGGTACCTTTATGTTCTAGGGAGCAGATATTTGCAGATGTATCCCAGAAAGGTCCAGAGACTAGGACTCTAGGTAAGAGAGCATAGTAGTGAAACATGAACTTGAAAATGAAAATAATTGAAAATATTTATATAAAATGTTTAATACCCCAGCACACACTATCTAAGGACATCCCTCCTATAACACAGATTACAATGCATAGCAGTCTAGCATTTGCCAAATTAAAAAAATAATAAGAATAATAAAATAAAATAATATGGAATTCCTGTTCCCATAACATGTCTTTATAAATATATATAATTTCTCAGAACAAGATGCTTAATAATATTAGACAAGACATGATTGAAAAAGCTTTTCCTATGCAGACCCGAGGTAGCAAAAAATTAAAGCTAGTTCACAGTGCCAAGTAGAGGACAGTACTATTGCTGAGAGGTGAGCAGGTTCTGAGTCTGGCCTCTGCCCTGAGGGCATCTGCTGGCCTGTTGTCCTTCCATGTTCCCTGCCAGGAGTGCCAAGCCCCATGGGAAGCAGTACTACAGAACCTACATACAGCAAGAAACATAAGAAGGTATGCTCTCCATGACTGAATTAAGAGAAAAAGAAATTCACCTCACTAAAGGCTGTGAGGAGTTGTGCTTGCTCCAACTTACTTGGGATGGAGGTAAAATAGTACCATTGTTAAAATACATAACAACAATCTGGTCCTCTCAAGGGTTTGCCACTGTCACTGTAGACTGAAACGCTTAAGGCAGAAATGTAGCTGAAAATGATTTGTGGTTCATATGTCTCCCGATGCCTGGCAGAAGCAATGAAAATAAATGACCTGCAGTTACATATATCAATACCAATGAGTCACATAAAAAAGTATGTTATATGAAAAATAATTAGGTCACAGAAGAATACACACAATACCTGCTCACTCACAAACATGTAAAACACAATACATTATTCAAAGCTACATATACATACTGTGAATTCTCCGTCACTCATGGAGGGCAGCATGGGTTGTGATGCTATTATCAAAGTCACGCTGGGGACTTCAGAGATATTTAAACATTCTATTTTTAAATCACAGGGGTGCTGACACAGATGTTCTTTTTTATTATTATTTATAAAGTATTTTTGTACTACAAATACTGTTTTTATATAGGATACACAGGTGATTAAAAATTAATTCCAAGAGTCAAGGACACTAACGTAAAATGCTGCCTTCTCATCCACTTTCCTTAAGATTGGGCTTGCCAGTCAAAAAGCTCCCCTACATCCACAGAGCTCCCTTCTCAGCGTGCCTCTAGCTTTATTCCTAAATACATTCAAACTGCAAAGGTTCTCCAGATACTTGAGAAAATGCTGCAGCCTGAAAGAAAAAAGGCTCAGAAAATGAAAGAGAAAAAAAAAAAAAATGACTCCAGGGCTAAGATGAGAAAGGAAATTAAATTTAATCAAGACAAAAGAATTTTACACTACACTCTATTAAAACCCTCAAAAAGATTTAATAATAAATGTCATCTATAAAATGAGAATGCCCTGAAAAATAAAAACTAGCCCAGATTGGAAATCAACAATACAATTATTGAAATGAAATAAACATGCTATTTTGTGCTTGTAGCATACAGTTGAACTAAGATCACAGATATTGGAGCAGAAAAACAAGAAAATAATATGAAAGAAAAGTTAAAAGACAAAAACAATCGAACCAGAAATTCCATCATCCTACTATTAAAAGAATTAGAAAAAGAAAGAAGGAAAAATGAACCAAAGGAAATTATCATGAAAATAATAGAAGAGACTTTCTCAGAGCCAAAAGGGGCATTATCATCAGCCTGAAAAGGCCTCTTTAGTATCCAGGGGGAAGAATGATTAAAAATAATCACACTTAGCTCCAGCATTTTGAATTTCATAATAATAGAGATGAAGAAAAGAACCAGAATGCACTTAACCAGTAAAAATATAAACTCACTTAAAAGAAGATACAATCAGACTGGGATCAAAATTTCTTTAACTAAACTAAAAGTATGGGAATAATGCCTTTGATATTCTCAAAGGAAATGATTTTAACTTAGAATTCTATGCACATTCAATGCGGTATATTTTTTTCAGTTTCTATCCCTTATATTCTTTCTTAGGGAATTATTTTAGGGTGTTCTCCAGAAAAAGCAGGGAGAAAATCCAGCAACAAGAAGGCAGCGGATCTACACAACAATGGAGCACACTCAGGAGATGAGGGGAGTGAGGTCCTTCCTAGGAAAGCAGGTGTGAAGTTCACCTGGAGGCTGATCCCTGTAGATGAGATCAGGGAGACACATGAATTCTCTGGGCAAGTATGTGGGAAATGGCGAGGAGAATCTACAGTTGTGATAGTGTCCTTAAAAAGAGAAGATGCAGGAAAATTTAACAATGGTAGAAAATCTTAGAGCTGTACAGGTAAATAAATGCAGTTGGAACCTAACACTTAGTTTTATAGTAAATGCCTTAATAAAATCCTACTAGTATAAACATTATTTATAGGTTTTCCAATATAAAGCACAGAACAGAAGGTAAATACTACCCACTTGATGCTGGGTATGTAATTGGGGAAACTTTTCTCTCAGTATTAATCTCATAGATTTAACTTACACCATTGCATTGTTATTACTTTCCACATCTGCATGAGGTTTAAGCTTAAAAGGACATTTTCTTCAACAGGACAATAAGCTTGACTGACCGAAATGAACATGTCACTCATAAAGTAGAGAAGGTATCAGTGGGCGATTATATATGATGTGCTGGTAGAGTCCTGGGGAACACGCATGGAACTAGATTCTTAGGATGATTGATCAAATGGGCTGGATTAAATGATTATCAGCTAGCAAGAATTTATTGATTTGGAAGAATTATCCTGAGTGCTCCTAGGGTCCTAAGGGGTGTAACAAACTCATTATTAGGATGGTTCCTAGAAACACGAAAAAAGCGATGCTCATAGTAAGTAAATTTGAATGCCAGAATTTCTGTGTCACATGTGAGAGAAGGGAGTACAGAGGCTCCCGGGATATGAAAAAGGTGGAGTGGAAATGTCACAGAAGGCCAGAGGACACATCAGTAATTGCGTTCCCCAGGAACACTTGGAGGATTTAACACAAGGGACATGTAAGGATGCACCAGAATCACTAAAAAGTTCAATAGCTTAGTCCTAACTTGTAAGAGGCTGGGAGGTCTTAAAGAGGAGTTAAGAAGTCTTAAAAGACAATTCTATCTTAAAATGTTACCACAGAATTCCCCATCTAAAGTTAGTACAAGTAAATGAATCTACTTTGATATCTAAAACTAAAAGATAATTTGTTGCCTGGGAGAAAACAAAGCAAAACAAAATGAAACAAACTTCAAAAGTATGGCTCTCTTTTATAAGCCAGGGTTGTAAGACAGGCTATTACATAATTAAGCATTGTGATAGTAATAATAGATAATCAATAGTATTAATACTATTGATATTAATTTATTAATAGAAAATAGAGCCCTGAAATAATAGAGGCCAGTTGGAAATATTTAATAACCAGAAGTTAGATGGTGGTAATTACTGTATGAGAAGTACAGCAGAAGTGTCAGGCAAGAGGCCCATGTTCACAAAGAGTTAAGCAGAGCATGAATTGAACACCATGTTCACAGGAGCAAGTAAGTCTTCCAACAAGGCACAGCATGGATAGACGACCAAAAACAGAACAACAGAACTCAGCCAGTTTGTAACCCAGACTCACGGACTCAAGGGGAACTTCGATCTCCAGGAGGAAAAACCCTGCAGTGCCATGGGAAATATTCATTAAAATGATTCCTGAAGTCCTTTCCTGAAGAAAACTACAGCCAGAGATAGCTTCATCCATGGAGGTAAAACCATTGCAGTTGTATAGGGCTTTCCGCTCAGAGAGAGGACTGGTACTTGAGTTTATTGCACTGCAGTCATCTTCTAGAAATTCTTCATAATTTTATCTGTTAATCTGTGTTGTAAGATTGAAGTCCAATGGAACAATGGGGCATCTGCCAAGGATTTGGAGCTTTAACTTACAGGCTGTCCTGCCTCCTACCAACTGCCCTCCCACCAACTCCCTGGGACAGGTTCTTGGCTATTTACTCCTCACTACCTCCCAGTACCTGCTGCTGCCTTTGAGGGGGTGGGGAGCTTAGTACAGGTGCCTGGGATGGGCACAGGAAGAGTAGAAGGTGAGGGTTTGCATTCACCTGATAAATATCCTTGTGCCCTTGGGAAGGCACATTAAATAGCACATAAAATACACATGACAGGTTGACAGACCATGGAAGAAAGGAAAAAGTTATTTTCTTCCTGCTTTTTGAATAAGTGGCCCTACATTTTCACTTTGTACTGCATCCTACAAATTATAAGGGCTCTGCTTTTAGACATTTACTCAGGTATGTTTGTGTTGGGAAATAGAAATATTCAAACATTTTGAAGATTATTGGACACAATGTCTGAGTTACCATTCATACCTAGTATACTCAAATGCCATACGGTGCCATTGTGTGTGGGAACATATAAGGACCAAGAAATAAATGGAATTCGGGACTAGGTGCAACATACCCTGGATCCATTAGGTCTGCGGCCCCAATCCGTCATCATTTTCCAGCTCCCTCAATGTATAATTGGAATTATTGTACTTAGTGGTAGGTACAACCTTCACGTTGCATCCTTGGCCTTTGAAGTAAGAAATACCATGGTGAACAGGGACAAGTGAAAGTTACTGGAACATCTTCCTCTGGTCAAGTGAGTTAGTCAGAAACAGTATCTCATAATTGGGCATGTGTAAGAGAGATAGAAAATGGTGCCACCTCAAAGGACCTAAAAGATTGCAAGAGCTAAACATACTCTTTTAATTAATCAGTCTGGTCTTGGCTTCAGTACTATAAATAGGATGAGTACTGTAGGATGATACTGCCCTGCTGTGACACAACTGAGGGCAGATATGGTATCTCTGCTAGAGAAGAGTAATGTAGTGCAGCAGCACTATGATTACATTCTTTTCTATTCTAATGAGAAAAGAGAATCAGAAACAGTTAGTATTCACATGGAACAGACAACAATATACAATATACATATTCAGTTCTGCATCAAGGATGTGTTAACTTTCTTACCCTCTGTCTAGTATAGACTAAATGGACATCTAGCAGTTACTGATCTACAACATCAAGATGAAAGAAGGCTTGGTAAATTAGAGGCCTTGATAAGACACACATGCTCCTGACTATGGAAGGTAAACCTTACAAAAATTCAAGAGCTTGATAATCAGTAAACATTTTAGGGTTCCACTGGTAAGAGGTATAACAAAGCATTGTCTCCAAAGTAAAAGATGAAATATTTCATCTCACATGTCCTGTACAAGTAAGATCTAACAATATTCTGGAAGTAGCATTTTCCAGCTGGGAAATTGATCTGACCCATATGTTGGGGGATAATAAAATCTTCCAGGATAATACAAGAGGTGCTATGTCACCATTGTTTCTTTTAGCTGAATAGTACTCCATGGTATACATATACCACATTTTATTAATCCACTCATGTATTGATGGGCACTTGGGTTGTTTCCACATCTTTGTGATTGTGAATTGTGCTGCTATAAATATTTGAGTGGAGATGTCTTTTTTATAGAATGTCTTTTGTTCTTTTGCATAGATGCCCAGTAATGGGATTGCTGGATCAAATGGTAGATCTACTTGTATCTCTTTGAGGTATCTCCATATTGCTTTTAACAGAGGTTGCACTAGTTTGCAGTCCCACCATCAGTGTGTGAGTGTTCCTATCTCTCTGCATCCATGCCAACATTTATTGTTTTGGGACTTTTTGATAAAGGCTATTCTCACTGCGGATAAGTGGTATCTCTTTATGGTTTTGATTTGCATTTCCCTGATGATTAGAGATGTTGAGCATTTTTTCATATATTTGTTGGCCATTCTTCTGTCTTCTTTTGAAAAGTTTCTGTTCATGTCCTTTGCCCACTTTTTGATAGGGTTGTTTGATTTTTTCTTGTTGATTTTCCTGAGTTCTAAATAGATTCTAGTTATCAGCCCTTTATCGAATGTGTAGCATGAGAATATTTTCTCCCATTCTGTAGGTTGTCTGTTTGCTCTCGAGATAGTTTCCGGATAGAGCTGGAACCCATTCTACTAAGTGAAGTATCCCAAGAATGGAAAAATAAGCACCACATATACTCACCATCAAACTGGTTTTAACTGATCAACACCTAAGTGCACATATAGG
>CM052437.1:86489352-86499709 GCA_028533085.1 Varecia variegata
TCACCATCAAACTGGTTTTAACTGATCAACACCTAAGTGCACATATAGGAACAACATTCATCGGGCATCGGGCAGATGGGAGGGGGGAGGAGGGGATGGGTGTATACATACATAATGAGTGTAATGTGTACCGTCTGGGGAATGGACACACTTGAAGCTCTGACTCGGGGTGGGGAAGGCAAGGGCAATATACGTAACCTAAACATTTGCACCCCCATAATATGCTGAAATAAAAATAAATAAATAAATAAAATCTTCCAGCTTTGAATGGGACACAGAGCAGGACAAGACTCTGAAGCATGTGCAGGCTGCCGTGAAAGTAGCCCTGATGCTCAAGCAATATTATTGGAATAATCTATGGTTTTAGAATTACCAGTGGTGGGAAAAAAGTGTCACATGGAACTTATAGGAAGTCCCAGTAGGAGAATCTCAATGTAGCCTCCTCACGTTCTGTAGCAGAGTCCATGCTACTTGCAGCAAAAAATGACATGCCTTTAGGAAAATATCTCCTAGAATGCTACTGGACCCTAGCAGAGGGTCCCTAGTAGAGACCCTGGTAGAGACAGAATGATTGGTTATGTGACACCAAATAGCCAGTCATCTGGAACTGCTGAGCATGGTTTGAGTCTGTCAGAACCACAAAGTTATAATATCAGATAAGCTCTGGAGCAATCCATCATATGATGGATGAAGTACTTCTGAACTGAGCAGACATTAGGACCAAAAAGCACTGACAAGCTGCACAAGTAGCTAAGACTGACACTACTGAAGCACAGGTACACCTCCCTCAGTGTGTACCTATTTTCATATGAGCAACCCCTTAGGATTGGCTAAAAAAGGGAGAAAAATGCCACAGCATGGTTTATACATGGGTTAGTTTGGAATGTTTTGGTGAAAGAGATCAACATAAAATAAAGATGAATCTCCAATTAAAATATTTTATTTGAGAATGATATACAAAAAGTAGGATTGCAATCTGGGACATACATACAGACCAGAGTGTCCTCCAGTAAGTCCAGAGAACAATAACAAGAGCAAAAACAAAATGTTAGGGCCTTACTGGGGAGAGAGGAGATTACACAAATTGTTTTGAAAGAAAGTTTATTGGCATTAGCAGGGTTTTTGGGAGCTGTCAAGCTGTGATCAGTGAGTGATAAGAATTGCTAGGTAAAATTTGTAATCCTAAAGTCAGGGCAAACTGTGTCCTTGGATTGGGCTTGCGAGACAGGGTGTCAGGCAAGTGTTTTTGTATAAGAAGCTAGCTGTCCTTTGGTAGTTCTTGTTATCACACAAATCCTGCATGAGAGCCCTCCCTTCATGACCTTGCCTGGCTCCAGTTGTCAAGGTTTGACAGAAGTGACTCTATTTTGAATCTTAAAATATTCACAAAGCCGACAACAGATGTTGGTTCCATTGTAGCTTCATTCACTTAGAAGACAGTAGTGGAGGAACATCCTCTCAGCCTGATCAGCCCTGCCACTTAGTGTGAGGAGAGAGGTGGCCTTCAACTCTGGACCCTGCAGGGTGGAGGCCCTGCTTTCTCCTCCCTTCCACAGGCATTGAGAACCCAACATGCCATAGGGGACACAATGAGGAGAGATTTGGAAATTATCCCAAAGTGTTTAGTGGATGGGAGTAATGAGGAAGACCATATTAATTATAAAAAATTTTATTGTCTTTATGTATATAAGATAATTTGCTACTACTTAACATAAGATGACAGAAATTGAGAAAGGATAGCTAGGAGGTGGAATCCAGGCAGTTAAAGTCAGGAGGAGCTGAGAGGAAGTGAGGAGGCTCTAAGATGTGCAACTTGGCAGGGGGCAGATCTACACAGGTACCGGCAGATAACTCTCTGTGGTCGATGGAACATAGAACTGAGTGTGGAACTACGTTACTCAAATTATACAGCTAGACTATAAAAATAATTTTATATGAATATTTTGGCAGAAAGCATAGATGGTATGGGTAGTAGTGTTAGAAAAGAATTAATCTCTCATCTATCATAGCAAAAAGTTGACAGATGACATCTAAAACTGATGAATTAAGCAATAATATGAAGATTATGTGAATATATGAAGAGAGAAAACAAAAAAATATCTAAAAGATACAAATATAGCTGCTTTTGAAGTTACACGCTGATGTGTATCAAGGGACAGTTGATAAATCATTATCTCTATAAATCATTCTTTGTATTTAAATGCTTAACCATTGCCTGCATTAAGCTGATTAAAACACACACATATCCGTAGAGCAAGTGTAGCACCGGCCAGTCGCCCTTGGATTTATCTTTCTTCTTCATGCCTTTCCTATTATATTTATGTCCATATATATTTGATATATATTATAATGTCACTATTATCCACTATTGCAACTGCCTTCTCACTAGTTCCTCTGTACCTCCATACTGCTGTTCCCTTTTCATCACTTCTCTGAGTGCCCTTCTCCTCATTGTAGCTAGAGTGATCTTTTGCAATTTTTTTTTTATCACAGTGCTTCTGTGCTTTACTACACCCAGAGCTTTCTCTTCTCTTCAGAATAAAGTTAAAATGCATAATATATGGTCACACTCTGCCTCCTCCCCAATCTTCCAGCCTTAGCTCTTACCAACCTTCCAATTGAACTCTCTTCTCCAATCAGACTGAGCTGCTTTTAATTCTTGGAATGTGTCATTTAACTTGAACCTCTCTGCCCTTTAGTATTCCATGTCCTCAGCTTGGCGCATTTTCCTCATTCCCTCTGACTTCATTTTATTACGTCCTCAGTTTAAAAGTTACTTTAATCAGGGACATTTATTCTGCAAGACTAGGTTGGGAGCCCCCTGACATTTGTCCATGAGTATTCTGTGTTTTTTAGTGAGTAACCTGTCATGTCCTTTAATTATTTGTTAAATACTTATCTCGCTTCCTGAGAATAAGCTTTCTTAGGACAGAAGCAACTGTCATTGCATATGTATTAAACATGATACATATTCTTATATATGAACATATATATTCTTATATACATATAATTTATGCATTCATATATATCTACAAACATGTTCATATATACTTATTTTGCATGTGCTCAGGCACTTAGAGTAAATAATCATTAAAGTCAGGTTTTGATTTAAGTAGTTATATAGGACCAGTTGAATTCTTAGAGGAAAACGTAAATCAGAAGCAGAGTTGCAACAAATATAAAAGGATTACATTTTATAGAAATTTTAATGCTTTCCACATTTGTTTTATAATTTCCAAAGTAAAATCTATTAATCACTGAAAACACAGCATGCTGCGTAAATTTTTGATAATCAAGAACATCATAATTTAATAGTTAAAACTATTTTATTCAAAAAGTATCCATTAAGAGAAACCCAATTTCTTTTTTTCCCAGCTTTATTGAGGTAGAGTTGACAAATAAAAATTGTGTATATTTAAGGTATACAACAAGATGTTTTGACATATGTATAAACTTTGTAATGATTACCACAATCAAGTTAATTAACATAATCATAACCTCACATAGTTACCTTTTTGCTCTGTGGTGAGAATATTTAAGATCTATTCTCTTAGCAAATTTCAAGTATACAATACAGCATTATTTACCATAGTTACTATGCTGTATATTAGATCTCAAGAGCTTATTCATCTTGTCTGAGACTTTGTAGTTCTTGACCAACATTTCCCCATTTTCCCAACCCCTAAATGCCAGCAACCAACATACTACTCCCTGATCTATGAGTTTCACATTTTTTAGATTCCACATCTAAGTGAGATAATGCAGTGTTGGTCTTTCCATGCTTGGCTTATTTCACTTAGCGTAATGTCCTTTAGGTTCATCCATATTGTCTCAAATGACAGGATTTCTTTCTTTTATTGGGGCTGAATAATATTCTGTTGTATACATATACAACTTTTTCTTTATCCATGCATCTCTGAATGGACACTTAGGTTGATTCCATATTTTGGCCTTTGGGAATAATGCTACAATGAAAATGGGAATGCATGAACCTTTTCAAGGTATTTATTTCATTTCCTTGGGATTTAAACTCAGAAGTAGTATTGCTGGATCATATGATAGTTTCTTTTTTTATTTTTTGAGAAATCTCCGTACTGTTTTCTGTAATGTCTATACTAATTTATATTCCCGCCAGCAGTGTATTAGGGTTTCCCTTTCTCCATATCCTTGCCAGCATTTGTTAACTTTTGTCTTTTTGAGAATAGCCATTTTAACGGGTGTGAGGTGATATTTCATTGTGATTTTGATTTGCATTTTCCTGATGATTGGTGATGTTGAGCATTTTTATATACCTGTTGACCATTTTCTATGTCTTTCTTTTTTTGCCCATTTTTAAACCAGGTTATTTGTCTTCTTGCTGTTGAGTTGTTTTGAGTTCTTTATATATTTTGAATATTAAGCCCTTATCAAATGTATGGTTTGCAAATATTCCATCCCCTTCCATAGTATGTTGGTTATTTCCTTTTCTGTGCAGAGGGTTTTGAGTTTTATACAATCCTATTTGTCTACATTTGCTTTTGTTGCCTGTGCTTTTGGGGTCATATTCAAAAAATTATTAACAAAACCAATGTCAAGAAGCTTTTTCTCTGTTTTCTTCTAGAGAAACTTATTTTCTAACTAAAGTAAAAGCAACTTAATAATATCATGCTAAATATAAATTACACATAATGACATAAGTGATGAGAACACCAAATATTTTTATGATGTTCTTAAAAACTTTCACCTTCCTGGAGGATGCAACTGGCAGATATAATCACATGTAATTTTCTTTGTTCACTAAAATGGAAAAAAAAAGTAAAAGAAATAAAAATCAGCAAAATTTGCATTAGTTTTCTCACACCACATGTCCTCAATTATCTAAATAGAATATTTTCTGGATGCAGTGCTTTTTCTCCACCAGACTGCCCCCTCTTACCTGCAACAAGCAACTGCAGAGCTTTTGTTTACTTTGATTCTATTATGTGGCTCATCTCAATTTGTATGAAAAGCCTTAGAGGAATATATGGGCATCAACACTAATGCTAGTTATTATATCCTTCACTTCTCTTTAGCTTGGTAAAACAGTGTGTATTTATTTTCTTCTTGTTGCATTGCATATGTAAATATTATTTAGACATATCACAAGGACAGGATTTATTTTTTGTCTGTTCTTAAAGTTGTTTTTTAATTTCTTGTGTCAATTTTATTTCTGCATTCTTACCTTGCCTGTTCCTGCCTGCACTGACCAGAATATATTAAATACTAAAATATGTCATAAATCTTCAGGGCATTTGGGTCCCTTTTAGTGGAAATCTTAGGCCTGTCCTGTTTTTTTTTCCCTTTCTTTCCTTCTTTTCTTTTTTTAAATAGCAAATGTGTAAGATTTTTTTTTTTAATTTAAATTTATGTTTGTGGGGAATACAATATCCTTGGTGATTCTCCTGAGCTCTGATCCAGCCTCATGTGTCTGAGGTAAGATAATGTAAAGCAAAATGATTTCTAATACATTTCTTTAAAAGTGCGTTTTCCACAGCTAAGGTAAAATTAAAGTCTGAGCAGCCAATTCAACTTCAAGAAGGATTGATACAAATTAAACATAGACCATTAAGAATTTCTTGAGTACTTATTATGTTCCCAATACTTTTTTAACAATAACTTTTGACAGAATGTAAGGTCAGTGGTCATTCTGCAAATGTCAAGACCACAAAATGAATATACTGACCTGAATTTTTTGGATTGGCTGCATAAGGATTTCTACAACAGAAGATAATTGGTGTCTCCACTTAAATTTGTGTTATACAGAGATGGTTTCAAGGACATTCAATATTAAAAAATCCAGTTCTTTAGAAAAAAATCACGTGAATTAAAAGTTACTCTGAAAAAGCTCTATGGTAATACCTTTTGGGATTTTAAAATGTCTTGAATACTCAGAATCAAAAATTTGGTGATGCCACAGTCATAATATTATATGGGCATTTCATTATTATAGTGAAAAAATATCTGAGAGGTGACTATGGAAGATGGAAACCTGATCAATTGGAATCAGTAAAACTTCAGTTTGAACCTTGGCTCATTCATTTAACAGGCCTTATGGCCTTGAACAATGGCAGGTTAAAGGTCATTGAGTCTCAGTGTCTCCTTATATTAAATAGGGATACTATCACCTAACTCCCAGAACTCTTGTGAGTATAACTTAAATGAAATAATTTTGTCAAGCTCCTGTTTAATAATAAATCATTCAATAAATGTCAGGCCTCTTTGCCAAGATTCACTGGTTTCATTTTTCTGGAAAATCATACAAAGATATTCTAATAATTTGATGGCTTTTTGATTTTGATTTTGATTTTGATTTTGATTTATGTGACTTTTTAGTGACATCCTAAGGTTGCTTCTTGCGAAAATAGTGTACTGCTCTGTGCATTCTCATGTGTTTCATCCAGGCTTCCATGTACCAGGGGTAAAATAACAATAAACTCTTTCTAGGTCCAGCAGGGCTGGGATCCCACTCTCACAAGAAACTCAGCTTGCAATGACCTGGTTGGTCCTCATCACAGGTGTCAGACCATATATGACTGACTCTACAATTTTAAAAACACCATCCTACACTTAATATCAATTTTATTTCATTATTAATTATTTTATTTTCCATGTGTTTCAGAAAGCACTTTATACACTTATTAGAGTCATGTTTTATATATAACCCAGATATATGATGCCTGCTAACTATCTCCTTTTCACCTCAGCTTTTTATGGGAATGTAGGGAGACTGAAAGAGTGGAAATACTGGAATGAAAGTTAATATGTCAATCTACTTAACATGTCTTTATGTGCCTATGAGCAGTCTGTAAATAATAAACTCATCATTTAATTAAATTTCATCGTTCATTAAAGCAACTTTTCATTATATAACTACTGTAATATTTAAGTGGTTAATAAATATCAAATATCCAAGAATTGAACTCAAATGATGTTGACTAAGAGAAACTCTTACCAGACATGTCATTTAGACTTTATGCCAATTTCCCCTAGAAGGTTTTGAGCATTCTTCTATACTTTTTGGTTTAAGATGAGTTTCTAATAAGTGTAGAGAAACACATATATAAATATTTGTATGTACATATATATATATATATACACACACAGACACATAAATTTTACATGCACATTATTCTTTTTTCCTCGGTTTAGTAAGACCACTCCAATGTTCCATTGTAGATCTGTTCTATCCATATCCCATTTCATACCAGAGGATTGACAATGACAAAGGGTAAGTGACTAAGGTTAGGCCAAACAGACTTTCCTTTCAGGATTTATATATAGAAATTTGTATGTATAAATGTATGCATGAATTTTTATATATATATGTGTGTGTGTGTGTGTGTGTGTATATATATATATATATATATATATATTCAGCCTGACTTCTTCTATGAATTAAAGAATTATCTATTTTAGGGGGAATCTCTCAGTAGTTCATTTTTTCTTATTTCTATTTAATACTCCTTTGTATGGATCTTCCATAGTTTATCTATTCTACACTTTCCATTTTTTAGCAGTTGTGGATAAAGCTGCCGTAAATACTTGTGTACATATTTTGGTTTGAATCTATGTTTTTGTTTTCTCAGATAAGTGACTAGAAAAGCGATTGCTTGATCATAATATAAATGTATGATTAACTTTAAAAGAAAAGGTCAAAACTATTTTACAAAGTGTCTGTAATATTTTGCATTTCCACCGACAATGTATGAGAATTCTAATCAATCTTCCTCCTCACCTGTACATGGTACAAGGTTTGTTTTGGTTTTTGCCATTTTACTAGGAAACTAATGATGTTTTATTGTGGTTTTTATTTGAATTTCTCTAATGGCTCATGATATAGTGTTTTCATCTGCTCATCTGTCCTACATATGTCTTCTTTGGTCTGTTAAAATCTTTTGCTTACTTTTTTTATTGGGCTTTTCCTGTGTTCTTATTGAGTTTTAAGATTTATTTTTATATTATAGATAAAAATATCTATCATATATGTATTTTGCATATGTTTTCTTCTATTGTATAACATGCTTTTTCATTTTCTTGTCAGAGTCCTTAAAAGAGAAAATGTTTTTAAACGTTTACAATAAGGTCCATTTTATCAGGTTTTCTTTTTGAATCATGGTTTTGGTATCAAATCTAAAAAAATCATTTCAAAGATTTTTTTAATGTTTTCTTTGAGAAGCTTTACAGTTTATGTTTTAAATTTAGGCCACAATTCAGTTTTATTATTATTATTTTAATTTTAGAACATTACAGGGATACAAATATTTTGGTTACATGAATTGCTTTTGTACAGTTTGAACCAAAGTTAGAAGTGTGTCCATCACCCAGACAGTGTGCATTGTACCCATTAGGTGTGAATTTACTCATCCCTTCCTCCCCCCTCCTACCTGCTTGATTTTCATTGAGTTTTATTTCCATATATGCACATGAGTATTGATTTATTAGTTCCAATTTAATAGTGAGTACATGTCGTGTTTATTTTTCCATTCTTGTAATACTTCACTTAGAGTAATGGTCTTCAGTTCTATCCAGGTTGTTACAAAAGGTATTAGTTCACTATATTTTTTATGGCTGAGTAGTACACCATGGTGTACATATACCACATTTTATTAATCCAGTCATGTATTGATGGGCACTTGGGTTGATTCTACATCTTTGTGATTGTGGATTATGCTGCAATAAACATTGAACTGCAAATGTCTTTTTGATAGAATAATTCAGTTTTAAGATACCTTTTTAATTTTGTTGCATTTTATTGTAAATAATTATTTTAATTTTCATTTATAATTGTTGCTAGTATATAGAAAGAGATTAGACTTTGCATGTTGATCTTTAATCCTGTAATCTCACTAAACTCATTTATTATTTCTAAGACCGTTTTGTAACTTCCATAGGATTTTCTACATAAATGATCATATTATAAATAAAAACTTAAAATAAAGAGTTTTATTTCTTCTTTTCCAACATAGTTGCCTTTATTTCTTTTGTTGCTTCAGAGAGATGAAGTTTTCTTCCATTTATTTTACTGAGATTTTTACATAACTGTGAATGGATATCGAGGTTTGTCAAACGTTCTTCTCTGCACCTATTGAAATTATCATGTGTATTTTCTTCCTCAGTCTGTTGATGTGGTGATTTACATTAATTGATTTCTAAAATATTGTAAAAATCCTTCATTTCTTGGATAAAAGCTACTTGGCCAAGCATGGCATAATATTCTTTTTATACATTGGTAAATTAAATTTGCTAATATATTGTTGAGCACTTTTGGGTCTATGTTCATGAGGGATATTGGTGTTTAGTTTCCTTTGCATGTAATTTTTTTTTCTGGTTTTGGTATCGATATTTTTCTAATATCAAAATTAATTGGTAAGGTCCCATTTATTTATTTTTGTTGTTGCTGTGATTGCCGTAGGGGTCTTCTTCATAAATTCTTTGCCTACGCCAATGTCTGTAAGAGTCTTTCCTACATTTTCTTCTAGAATTCTAATAATTTCACACCTAAGGTTTAAGTATGTTATACACTGTGATTTGATTTTTGTGAGAGGTGAAAGCTGTGGGTCCTGTTTCAGTCTTCTACATGTGGCTATCCAGTTTTCCCAGCACCATTTATTGAAAGTTTTTTCAATAGAGTATGTTTCCCCAGAGTATGTTTTTGTCTGCTTTGTCAAAGATTAGATGGCTATATGAAGATAGTTTTATATCTGGATTTTCTGTTCTGTTCCACTGGTCTGTGTCCCTGCACTTGTGCCAATATCATGTAGTTTTAATAACCACAGCCTTGTAGTATAGTTTGAAGTCTGGTAAATTAATACCTCCCATTTTGTTTTTATTACCTAAAATTGCTTTTGCTAAATGGGGTTTTCGCTGGTTCCATACAAAGCGTAAAATTATGGTGGGACTGGAAACTTGTGCAACCCCTGTGGAAAGCAATATGGAGATACCTTAAACAGATTCAAGTAGACCTACCATTTGATCCAGCAATCCCATTGTTGGTCATCTACCCAAAAGAACAAAAGACGTTCTATTACAAAGACATCTGCACCCGAATGTTTATAGCAGCACAATTCACAATCACAAAGATGTGGAAACAACCCAAATGCCCATCAATACATGAGTGGGTTAATAAAATGTGGTATATGTATAGCATGGAGTATTACTCAGCTATAAGAAATAATGGTGATATAGAATCTCTTTTGTTCTCCTGGGTAGAGTTGGAACCCATTCTACTAAGTGAAGTATCCCAAGAATGGAAAAATAAGCACCACATGTACCTACCAGCAAATTGGTTTCCCTGATCATCACCTAAGTGCACATTTGGGAATAACACCAATTGGGTGTC
>CM052437.1:86511159-86544774 GCA_028533085.1 Varecia variegata
GGTATGGATTTCCTCCTATTTACGTGCTCTGCGATTTCCTTCCTCAGTGTTTCGTAGTTCTCCCTATAGAGGTCCTTTACTTCCTTAGTTAAATATATTCCTAGGTATTTTATTTTCTTTGTTGGTATTTTGAAGGGTATTGAGTCCTTAATTTGGTTCTCTGTTTGACTGTTATTGGCACATATGAATGCCTCTGATTTGTGCATATTGATTTTGTATCCTGAGACTTTACTGAATTCATTGATCAGTTCCAGGAGTCGCTTGGTTGAATCCATCGGATTTTCCAGATATAACATCACATCATCAGCAAAGAGTGATAGTTTGATCTCTTCTTTCCCTATTTGAACTCCCTTGATTCTGCTTTCTTGCCTGATAGCTCTTGCAAGGACTTCCAGTACTATGTTGAAAAGTAATGGAGACATTGGGCAGCATTGTCTGGTTCCAGTTCGAAGTGGGAATGCTTTCAATTTTTCCCCATTCAGTATGATGTTGGCTGTAGGTTTGTCATATATGGCTTGTATCATTTTTAGATAGGCCCCGTCTATGCCTATTTTGTTAAGCGTTCTTAACATAAAGGGGTATTGTATTTTGTCAAATGCTTTTTCTTCATCTATTGAGAGGATCATATGGTCTTTGTTTTTGCTTCTATTTATGTGGTGAATTACATTTATAGATTTGCGTATGTTAAACTATCCCTGCATCTCTGGGATGAAGCCCACTTGGTAGTGATGGATTATTTTTTTGATGAGCACTTGGATTCGATTTGCTAGGATTTTATTGAGAATTTTTGCATCTATATTCATAAGGGATATTGGTCTGTAGATTTCTTTTTTTGTTGCATACTTTCCTGGTTTTGGTATCAAAATTATGTTGGCTTGGTAAAATGTGTTGGGGAGAATGCCATCCTTCTCTATGTTGAAGAATAGCTTATGTAGGATGGGCATCAGTTCTTCTTTGTAAGTATGGTAAAATTGGGGTGTGAACCCATCTGGTCCAGGGCTTTTCTTTTTGGGAAGGTTTTTTATTGCTGTTTTGATTTCAGATCTAGATATTGGTCTATTCAGGAATTCTATTTCTTCCTGGTTGAATCTGGGAAGGCTGTGTGTTTCTAAAAATTCATCCATTTCCTCCACATTTTCCAGTTTGTGTGCATAAAGATTTTTGTAGAATTCATAGATGATATCATGTATCTCTGTGGCATCAGTCGTGATTTCTCCTTTCATGTTTCTGCAGGTTACGGTTTTAGAGTTGGACCTTGAGTGAGGGAAGGGTCGTTAGAACCATAATCAAGGCAATGTCACTTGGAAAGTGTCAATTAGGACTGTCCTTCTAGAGGGATCTTTAAATTATTTATTACCACTTATTAAACTAAAACTTTATCAAATCAGCTTTAGAGAAGTAGTATTTAACTGTTCCACCCATCCAGAGCAAATGATATATAGACAAAATCAAGAGCACTGTGAAAGGTATTTTCCTATGTGAGAGTCTCACCTGCACAGGACTATTGCCTCTTGATGCCCCCTCCGTGCCTTCCCTTCCATGTTACTATTTTTTAATTCTACAACTTTTCTCTTACTTCTCTTCTCAGATGTGCTATAATTGTTGCATTATTTATTTGTCCATGTTTCCTCATAGCTTCCTTCTTATATTGGCTCATACTTAAACTGATTGTCTTCTTTCATTGTCTATGTACAATGCTCTCAATACCATACTCCTGAGTGGTCAATGGAGTGAATTAGTGTAAGTTAAAAGAGCACATCATAAATGTTCCAAGTCTGCAAGGAGATTCAGATGAATGTGCACTAGGTTAAGTTGTCCTTAGTATTTTTACATATTTTACTCATATAGTTTTTTATTATTATTTATTTTATTCTTGGATTCAGCACTGGTGTTTGACACTTTGGATTAATGAGAAGAAGGGCTTCAAGATTTTAAAGAAAAAAACTCTGTGTCTTTGAATCATAACTTCTCTTAGTTGGAAAAGACCTTATTACTCATCTAAGCTGATCTCTACACAAGATAGAAATCCATAATAACCTCTGGAAGGATCAAGAGCCTCTTCCTGAAGGGAAAAATTTTGTAGGGCTTGGCATCTGTCAGGACAACTCATTCCATTTTGGGTTCAATGTCCCCACTATGGCATTCTTCCTTTTATTAGTTTACTTTTATTTTGCATGCATTTATGTATTTTATTTTTCACAAGGCTATTGCTGCATAGATATATCATGATTTACTGCTGATATTCCAATATAATATATAAAATGGCACAATATTCAAATACATGTTACTGTCTTTCTCCTTCTTTCCTGGGTCAATAGAATCCTTTTCTTTTTTTTTTTTTTTCCTATTAATTTGCCTGGGTACACAGTGAGTCATAGAATCCTTTTCATACTTATGTTTATCATTAAAGGAGTGGTAAGTTATGGGAATTCATTTGGTTTTGGACAACAGTACATTCTAAGTTTTTAATCTGACCCTTATTGTGTCCTTGAGCCATGGTTTCTTCATCTATAAATTTTTGAGTTTTTAAATTTTAATTATTATGGGCACATAATTGTACATATTAATAGGGCACATGATATGTTTTGATGCAGACAAACAATGTATATTAATAAAATCGGGGCAGTTGGGGATCCATCACCTCAAGCATTTATAATTTCTTTGTGTTAGGAACATTCTAATTCCACCCTTTTAGTTATTTTAAAGTATACCTTAAATTCCTGTTGACGATAGTTATTTTGTTTTGCTGTCAAATATTGTTCATTCTATCTACCTACCTCACTATATTTTTACACTCATTAACCATCTGAGCTTTATTCCACCCTCCCCCCTACACTTCCCAGCCTCTGGTAACCATTATTCTACTCTCTGTCTCCATGAGACCAATTGTTTTAATATTTAGCCACCACATATAAGTCACAACATTCAAGATGTGTCTTTCAGTGCTTGGCTTATTTCACTTAACATAATCTTTTCCACTTTCATCCATGTTATTGCAAATTGCAGGATTTCATTCTTTTTATGGCTGAATTATATTCCATTGTGTAATACCATAATTTCTTTATTCATTCATTCATTCACGGACACAGGTTGATATCATATCTTAACTATTATGAATAGTGCTGCAATAAATATGGGAATGCAGACATCTTTTCAATATACTGAATTTCCTTCTTTTGAATATATTCCTAACAGTGGAATTACTGGGTCTTATGGTAGTTGTATTTTTAGTTTTTTGAGGAATCTTCATACTGTTCTCCATAGCAGTTGCACTAATTTCCATTTCCATCATCATTGTATGAGGGATTCCTTTCTCCACATCCTCACCATCACTCATTATTGCCTATCTTTTTCAGAAAATTCATTTTAAGTGGGTTGAGATGATATCTAATTGTAGTTTTGATTTGCATGTCTCTGATGACTGATATTTAGCATTTTTTAATATACCTGCTTGCCATTTGTATGTATTCTATTAAGCAATGTCTATTCAGATCTTTTGTCTATATTTAATCAGATTATGTGATTTATTCCTATTGAGTAGTTAGAGCTCCTTATATATTGTAGTTATTAATCCCTTGTCAGATGGGTAGTTTGCAAATATTTTCTCCCATTCTTTGGATTATTTCTTCACTTCGTTGATTGTTTCCTTTGCTGTGCAGAAGCTTGATGCGATCCCATTTGTCCAATTTTGCTTTGGTTGTCTCTTCTTTGGGATTATTCCTCAAGAAATTATTGCCCAGATCAATGTCCTGAACTGTTTCCCCAATGTTTTCTTTTAGTAGCTCCACAGATTCAGGTCTTATATTTAAGTGTTTAATCCATTTTGATTTAAATTTTGTATATGGCAAGAAATAAGGGTCGAGTTGCATTTTTCTGTATATGGATATTGAGTTTTCCCAGAACCATTTATTGAAGAGACTGTCCTTTCCCCAATGTATACTCTTGAAATATTTGTCAAAGATAAGTTCACTATAGACAGATTTATCCTGTTCCATTTTGTTCTATTCTATGTGTCTGTTTTCATGCCAATACCATGCTGTTTTAGTTACTACAGATCTGTAGTATAACTTGAAGTCTAGTAATGTGATTCTTCCAGTTTTGTTATTTTACTGAAGATGGCTTTGGCTATTCTGGGTCTTTTGTGGTTCCATGTAAATTTTGGGATTTTTTTTTCTATTTCCATGAATAATATCATTGTTATTTTGATGGGGATTTTATTGGATCTGTAGATTGCTTTGAGTAGTACAGACATTTTAAGAATATTGATTCTTCCAATCCATGAGCATGGAATATCTTTCCATTTTTTGTGTCCTCTTCAATTTCTTTCATCAATATTTTATAGTTTTCATTATAAGGATATTTCATTTCCATCATTAAGTTATTCCTAGGTATTTTATTTTATTTGTAGCTATTGTAAATGGGATTATTTTCTTGGCTTCCTTTTAAGATTGTTTGCTGTTGGCATGTAGATATGCCACTGATTTTTGTATATTGATATTGAATTCTGCAACTTTACTGAATTTGTTTATCAGTTCTAGTAGTTTTTTATGGAGTATTTAAGTTTTTCTAGATATAATGTCATATCATTTACAAACAAGGATAATTTTAATTCTTCCTTTTCAATTTGGATGCCCTTTATTTCTTTCTCTTGTCTGATTGCTCTAGCTGGAACTTCCATTACTATATTGAATAACAGTGATTGAAGTGGGCATACTTGTCTTGCTCCATATCTTAGAGGAAAGGCTTACAGTTTTTCCCCATTCAGTATAATACTAGCTGTGAATCTGTCATATATATGGCTTTTGTCATTTTGAGTTATCATCCTTCTATACCCAGTGTTTTGGGAGTGTTTATCATAAAAGGATGTTGAATTTAATTGAATGTTTTTTCAGCATCAATTGAAATGATCATATGGATTTTGTCCTTTGTTCTGTTGATATAATGTATCACATTGGTTGATTTGTATATGTTGAACAATACTTGTATCCCTGAGATGAATCCCACTTGATCGTGGTGAATAATCTCTTTAACATATTGTGAATTCAGTTTGCTAGTATTTTGTTAAGAATTTTTGGAATAAGATTATCAGAGATATTGGCCTATAGTTTTCTTTCCTTTTTTTTTTTTTTTTTTTTTTTTGTGGTATCAGGGTGATACAGACTTCATAGAATGAGTTTGGGAGTATTCCTTCCTCCTTGAGTTTTTGAAGTAGTTTAGGTAGGATTGATATTAGTTCTTTGAATTTCTAGAATTCAGCAGTGAAGCCATCAAGTCCTGGGCTTTTTTTTTTTTTTTTTGATGGGAGACTTTTTATTACCACTTTTGTCTCATTACTTGTTAGTGGTTTATGCGGGTTTGGGATTTCACCCTGGTTCAATCTTGATAGGTTGTATGTGTCTAGCAATTTATTTCTTCTAGGTTTTCCAATTTATTGGCATATAGTTGCTCATAGAACTCTGTAATGATCCTTTGGGTTTCTGCAGTATCAGTTGTAATGTTTCCTTTTTTATCTCTGATTTTATTTATTTGGGTCTTTTCTCTCATTTTTTTTTATTTAGCCTGGATACAGGTTTGTCAATTCTGCTTATCTTTTCCAAATACCAACTTTTCATTTCGTTGATATTTTGTTTTTCTTTCTTATTTTTGGTTTCAATTTCATTTATTTTTGCTCTGATCTTTATTATTTCATTCCTTTTGCTAATTTGGGTTTGGTTTGCTCTTATTTTTCTAGTTTTTTGAGATGCATCATTAGATTGTTTATTTGAAGATTTCCTACTTTTTTAATGTAGCCACTTATTGCTATAAACTTTCCTCTTATTATTCCTTTTCCTGTATCCCATAGGTTTAATATGTTGTGATTTCATTTTCATTTGTTTTGAGAAATTTTTAAATTTTCTTCTTAATTTCTTCATTGACCCACTGATCATTCTGGAGCATACTATTTAATTTCCATGTGTTTGTATATTTTCAAATGTTTTTCTTATTGTTGATTTCTAGTTTTATTTCATGTAGTCACAGAAAATACTTGTTATGATTTCATTTTTTAAAAAATTTTTAAGACTTATATTGTGGCCCAACATATGTTCTGTCCTTGAGAATGATCCATGAGCTGAGGAGAAGAACGTGTATTCTGCAGTTGTTGGATGAAATGTGAATATATCTATTAAGACTATTTGATCTATAGTGCAGGTTAAATCTAATGTTTCCTTGTTGATTTTCTGTCTGGACGACCTGTCCAATGCTGAAAGTGGAATGTTGAGATCGCCAACAATTATTGTATTGGGGTCTATCTCTCTCTTTAGCTCTGCTAATATTTGTTTTATGTATCTGGGTCCTCTGGTGTTGGGTACATATATATTTAAAATTATTATATACTCTTGCTGAATTGACCCCTTTATCATTATATAATGACCTTCTTTGTCTCTTTTTACAGTTTTTGTCTTGAAATCTATTTGATCTCATAGAAGTGTAGCTATTCTTGCTCGACTTTGGTTTCCATTTGCAGGTAATATCTTTTTCAATCTCTTTACTTTCAGTCTATCTGTGTCTCTATAGGTGAAGTGTGCTTCTTGCAGACAACATATAGTTGGCTCTTGGTTTTTTTGTTTGTGTGTTTGTTTTCTAATCTATTCAGCCACTCTATGGCTTTTGATTGGACAGTTTAGTCCATTCACATTCAATGTTACTACTGATAGGTTAGGATTTACTATTGCCATATTATTATTAATATTTGATTTCTGGTTATTTTGTGGCCCTCTCTTTCTTTTTTCCATCCTTCCTGTCTTCCTTCGTTAAAAGTAATTTTCTCTGGTAGTGTGTTTTAATTTCTTGTTTTTCATTTTTTGTTTATTTGTTGTGGGTTTTTTGATTTGAGGTTACCATGAGACTTGCAAAAACATTTTATAACCAATTATGTTAAACATATGACAACTCTGCTTACAAACAAATAAACAAGCATAGAAAAATCTAACAGAAATTCTAGTCTTTAACTCCAAACCTCCACCTTTTAACTTTCTGTTGTTTCCACCCATATATTTTTATACTATTTCTCAAAAAGTAGTTATAGTTATTTTTTTTAGGTTTGTCTTTTAGTCTTTCTACTCAAGATATATTTGGTTTGTATGCCATAATTTACAGCAATAGAATATTCATTATTTGTATACCTACTGTTAACAGTGAGTTTTATACCTTCAGATGATTTCTTATTGTTAATTAATGTCCTTTTCTTTCAGATTGAAGAACTACTTTAAGCGTTTCTTGTAGGAAAGGTCTGGTGTTGATGAAATCCCTCAGCTTTTGTTTACACGGAAAAGTCCTTATTTCTCTTTCATGTGTGAAGGACATACTTAGAAGATATAATGTTCTAGGGTTAAGGTTTTTCCTTCAGCACTTGGAATATGTCATGCCACTCTCTCCTGGCCTGTAAGGTTTCCAGTGAGAAGTTTGCTGCCAGACATATCAGAGCTCCTTTATATCTTATTATTTTCTTTTTTCTTGCTTCCCTTAGGATCTTTTCTTTATCCATGACCTTTGGGAACGTGATTATTAAATGCCTTGATGTAATCTTATTTGGGTTAAATTTCCTTTGTGTTCTGTGACCTTCTTTCATCTAAATATTGATATTTTTCTTTAGGTTTGTATTATTATTTCTTTGCATAAACTTTCTACCCCAGTCTCTCTCTTTACCTTCTCTTTAAGGCCAATAACTCTTAGATTTGCCCTTTTGAGGCGATTTTCTAGATCTTGTAGATGTTCTTTTTTTTTTAAATTTTTTTTCTCTTTTAAATGTGTATTTTCAGCCTGCCTTCACACTTACTAATTCTTTCCTCTGCTTGATCAATTTCGTTGAGAGACTATGATTCATTTTTCATTTTGTCAATTGAATTTTTCAGCTCCAGAATTTATGCTTGATTTTTTTATTAGTTCAATCTCTTTGTTCATTTCTCTGATAGGCTTCTGAATTCCTTCTCTCTACTGTCTTGAAGTTCATTAATCTTCTTCCGAACAGTTCTTTTGAATTCTTTTTCTGAAAAATGACATATCGCCATCACTTCAGTATTGTTCACTGGTGCATTTTTTATGTAGTTTCATGAGGTCATGTTTTCCTGGATGTTCTTGATGTTTGTGGATGTTCATCAATGTCTGGGCATTGTGTGGTTCAGTATTTATTCCAATCTCCAAAATCTGGGATTTTTTGAACCCATTCTTCTTGAGAAGGATTTCTAGGTGTTCAAAGGGATTTGAGTGCTGTTATCTAATCATTTGTCACTGCAGTCATATCAGCACTGGAGGTGCCCCAAACCCAGTAATGCTGTGATTCTTGCAGACTCCTGGTGGTACTGCCTTGATGTGGTTGGGTAAGATGCAGGACAGTACACTCTATTGCCAGGCAAAGTCTCTCACCCTCTTCCATCACTCTCTGTGCTGGGCTGCTGGAGCTGGGGAGGAGTGACATAGGCACTCCTTTGTGGCCACCATAGCTGGAACTGCACCAGGTCACACCTGAAACAAGCTCAGTCTCGCTCGAATCCCATGATCACTGCTGTCTAGCTATTTCTGATGTTTATTAAAAGCTCAAGGGCTTTTAGTCAGTAAGTAGTGAATCCTGCCAGGACTAGGCCCTTCCCTTCAGGGTTGCATGTTTCCTTCTGGCACAGGGTGGGTCTAGAAATGCCATTCAGGATCTATGGCCTGGATTCAGGGGTTCAGGAGTCTGCTTGGTACTTTATTTTACTGTGGCTGAGGTGGTACCCAAGTTGCAAAACAAAGTCTTCTGAACCCTTCCCTTTCCTTTCCCCAAGTAAAAGAAAACTCTACTTGAGTTGCACTTCCTGGAGTTGAGGGAGCTGTGACACAGGCACTGGCTTGGCTGCCACCACTGGTATCTCACTGTGTCACATGTACCTCGAATCCATGTCCACAGACTCAAAGTCAGCACAGGCCCAGGATTTGCCCAGGGACTTCAGTCTTTGTGGCCTGACTGCCTTAAACATTTATTCCAGGCTCCAGGTCACTTTTTTTTTCAGCCAGCGGTGGGCCTAGCCTGAGCTCAGGTTTATATTGCTGGGGCAGAAGATTTTCATCTGGTGAAGCTAGTCTAAACGCTCCCTCTGTGGACACTGACAGAATTCTGCCCTGTGCCGTGTTCCCCTGTGATAGGACGACCCTGAGTTCCTATGCAAAGTCCCACAGTCTCCTCACTCTCACTCCCCTGGGAAGGCAGATCCTCTCTTCGGCAGGCGTGCTGGCATGCTGCTGCTGGGGGATGGAGGTGATGTAGGCAATGAGAGACTGTCTTTTCTGACCTCTTCGGTGCCTCCTTCCCAGATATAATATTAAAATCAGGTACTGTGAGTGCTCACCTGATTTTTGATTCCTTTGAAGGTACTTTCTTAGAATAGTTGCTGAATCTTGTGTTTGTGCAGAGAGATGATTGCTGAAAGTTTCTCTTTGGTCATCTTATTTTACCTACTCTTATTGGTTTACTTTTAAATTTTCCATTTTTGATTGTACCTCTCTCAAATGAAACAAGATGCAACTAGAGCACTTTTTAATAATATTTTATGACAGTTAGAGTGTCCCTATTTACTTCTTGAATTAACAATACCTGACACCTTGATCATTTTACTATAATAATCCAGTGACAGTTTTATTGTTTTATAATTATTTTAACAACTGGCACAGTCCCCCTAATTAGGAAACTCTTTTTATTTGAAAAAAAATAATACCTTAATAGGTCATTAGTTTAGGGGATAGAGCCTCAAGGACTATGTTGACTGGGGCTTAGTTGAAAAGGAAACATTTGCGGCTGCTCTGCACACAAGAGAAAACATGTTTTACTCAAATAACTAAGCTTTAATTGGTTGGAAGAGAGATCCAGCAAAATTGAGAGAAACTGAAAGAAGTTGATATGAGAACTACCATTATCCTTCCCACTCAACACACTCAACACACTGAATAAAAGCCAAGGTACATTTTAAGAATCATGATGACTCCAGTTCATACTTCAAGATATTTTCAGAGATAGCAAGTAAACCTACTTCCCTAGGCTACTTCTTTAAATTCTTCCATATGTTCCTATACAGTGTAGGTGTTAGCGTTTTGTGGAATATGATGTAGGTGCTGAATTTTGCATATGTTTATATTCTATATAACAGGCAGAGCATACTCATAACATTAAGTTAGAGAAAACCGTATAATATGAGTGTACTGGGAAAATGTAGACATGTAACAAGAATGCTAAATTTGCATTTTTCACAAAATTGGAAGATTCTAATTTCCACCTAGATTTTTCAAAAATATAGAAGGCTATACCTACATACTATTCTAAAAATCCATATTTTCCTTCTCTGCATGTAGTTTTCTATATATAGCTTTAAATGTGTTACCCAGAATATAATGCAAAATTGAAAAAATGAGCCAACTGGCTCAGAGTTCTCATTTGCTCTGTAGTTCATTTATCTCATTTTTATTTTTCCACATATTGAACTCTATGAAAATTCCAAATATACCAAACAGCCTAACAAATGCACATGAATGCTCTCTTCTTATTTTGAAAATTCTAATGTACCTTTTTCAGCTCCCAAATATGGTACCATCTCTCACAACCCTCATTAAAAGATTAGTGGATAGGTGATGCCTCAAGAAATGCAGATTATCCATTTACTCTTTTAATAAATATTTATTGACTGCTTACTAAATGCCAAATGTTGTAAGAGTTAACTTTATAAAAATGAAGAAGAAATATTCTTTATCATGTCAATACTTAATAACTAGTAAAATAAATAGTATTTAAGTGAATAAATGTATTATATTTAATTAAGTAAATTAAAAAATGTTTCTGATTTATTAAATGTTTTAAAAAGGCATAGATATGAGTCTTCATATGAAAATAATGAAAAGATACACAAAAGACTGTTAACAGTGGGGATAGAGAAAGGAAAGCAGTGAAGGAAATCTATTGCTTTTGCTCATATTTCCTTAATGTTTCCCCTAATGTCTTTTTTCTGCTCCAGAATAGCATTAAGCATTAAGCATATCACATTACAGTTAGTCATAGTATCTCTTTAGGCTCCTCTTGGCTGTGATACTTTTTCAGACATGACTTCACTTTTGGTGATTTTGATAGTTTGAGGGTTACTAATGAGGTATTTTATAGAAAGTGCCCCAGTTGAGATTTGTATGATATCTTTTTTCATGATTAGACCCAGGTTGTGGATTTTGGGAGAACACCATAGAGATAGAGTGCCATTGTTACTAAGCATGTCAAAGCTACATACTTTAAACATGTTGATGTTTATCATCTGGATGTGATGGTTTTGTAGGTTTCTCTATTGTAAGAGTATTCTTTTGTGCTCCTTTTCACAGTCTACTGTTTGGAAGGACGTCATTATGCATAGCCCACAATTAAAATCTGGGCAGTTCCTGGAGGAAATGTTCAGGAAAGTGTGTGTGTTAGCAGGGGCAGAGGGGACTAAGATAGTTGACTAAAGGGATTTCTCATTGTCACTCTAGGTTACCTTAAGCCTCCAGCAATTTGTCTAAATTTCCATTTCAATGTGTCTACTAGTTTATGGCTCTAATACTTTCTGCTCCACGTAAGCAAATCTCAGCTATGTCTCTCTGGAATACTCTGTCTCTCCAGATTTCAGGTTACAATTTGCTGTATAATCTCAGTTTATTAATAGTTCCAAGAAAAGGCATTGATTTTCAGTTTGTCCAACTTTTTCTTGTTGTAATGATGGTGTTTGCTAGAATTGCCATAACAAAGTGTCACTGACTGAGTGGCTTAAACAGCAAAAATTTACTTTCCACAGTTTTGGAAGATGGTAGTCTGAGATCAAGGTGTCAGCAGGCTTTTTTCTTCTGAGGCATTTCTCCTTGCCTTGTAGACGGCTGTCTTCTTGTTCTCATTGTGTCTTTACATGGTCTTCCCTCTGTGTACATCTGTGGCCTAGTCTCCTCTCCTTATATAGGAGTCAGTCATATTGGTTTAGGGCCTACCCTGGTGACTGTATTGTATTTAATTACCTCTTTACAGACGTTATTTCCAAGCACTGCCCCCTTTTGAGGTATAGGGGGTTAGGTCTTTAACATATGAATTTTGAGGGGACACATTCAGCTCATAACAAATGGAAGTGACAATTTCTAAACTCTACATTTTGGAGCTGAAACTGGAAGTGCTGGTAAGCAAACATTAAATGTCAATTTTATGTGCAGTACTTGGATGTGCTAAATATTATTAGCCAAGAGTCCATAGTGAATTACCAGCAAATGGGTATGGTGAAATTTAGTCAAATTAAAGACTCAGAATCATGTGCTCCATATATACCATACAGGCTATCTATTAGTATTAAATATATCCTATATGCACAGAATAGTGTCTTTCATAGACATAGAAATACGTAATTAGTGTTTATTATTGTCTTAAGTCAATTCAGGCCACTATAGCGGAGTATCATAGACTGAGTGGCTTATAAATAACAGACATTTATTTCTTTTAGTCCTGTAGGCTAGAAAGTCCAAGATCAAGTCACTGTCATATTTGTTGCCTAATGAGGGCCCACTGCTTACTTCTCCAATGGCCATCTTCTTCCTGTGTCCTCACATTCAGGAAGGAGGAAGAGAGGTCTCTGGGGTCTCCTTTATAAGGGAACTAATCCCATCCAGGAGGGCAGAGTCCTCAGGACTTACTTCTCAAAGACTCACCTCTAAACACTATTACATTGGGGATTAGGTTTCAAAGTATGAATTCTGGGAGAGCGTAAGTATTCAGGTTATAGCAATTACCAAAGCTGAAGAAGATAATTCCTTAAACAGGTGAAGAATATGAATTTATACTTTCCGAGTTCAACTGAGCTAGGAGAGACAGCTGAGCTGCCAGAATTCAGAGTAAACAATTAAAGCAAAAAGCTGTAAGTGAAATAGTGAAGCCTTTAATCACTTACTGTGATGATACCAGCACAAGTCTAAAACTGGAATGCACTGCAATGAGTAAACAAGTAAATGATCTATTTTTCAAAAAGCAGTATTTCTCCAACTTTACCTAAAAAGATTACAAAAAGGTTTATTATGGTAACAATTCCAGAATTTCTGATTCAGTACGTAACAACTAAAGGCTAAGATTCTGCATTTTTACAAGCTGGTTGAGGTAATTCCTATTTATACAGTCTTCAAAATAGACATTGAGCAACAATGTCTAAAGGCTAAGATTCTGCATTTTTACAAGCTGGTTGAGGTAATTCCTATTTATACAGTCTTCAAACTAGACATTGAGCAACAATGTCTATATGGTTAATTTGGACAAATGTCACTGTTGTAAAATCAAGGGAAATGTTTTGATGTAATGAAATAAAAATATGAGATGTTTTAGTAGTTCCTCATTTGAGATCTGCCACTGAGTCTTGCTAAAAATTACCTAGGTTACCTCCCTAACTCTCAGTTTCTAGATTGCTAGAATATGTGCATTTTTAATCACACAATCTCAATGTTTTCATCAAGTTCTAAAATTCCATGTGGATAACAAAATTTCATAGTCTTATTATGGAACAGTCCTTTTTACTACTCTTAGAATCATCCAAACTCTCACAAACACATGAACTCTTTCTAATTTTAAATTTGTGCAGCGTTATTTATAAACTATTTCTCTAATGTGAGGGACATACATAACCTTCTGTACTCAAGGGATACATGCCAGGAAACGACAGGGCTCATCATCCTGTGGACTTCCTCTGTTTATGTCAGGGTGCCCTTTGTTCTTTATTCTTGCAGCTAAGAGAGATGATAAATTTCACATTACAGAGCTTGAAATTGAGAGTTTTATTAATTGATTATAACATTTGGAGTGGGAACTAACTTAGGTTTCACTTTTATTTTCACATTTTACTAATAAGTGAATTACAATCAAGTATTTTCTTATATTTAGTGAATCTTAAATTACCACAGGAAAAAAAGAGTTTGTACAATAAAATTTTATTTTTATTTTTTTATCTAAAATTGTCGCTATTATTTACAAGCAACATAGAAATTTGGTTAGGAGTAGAATGTTCAGATGTCAAACTGCCTAGTAAGGCCAAAATCTACAATTTACTTGCTGTGAAATTTTATGCAAATGATTAACCATTTACAACTCAGTTTTTCGGCAATTGTAAAATAGCAATGTTAATAATTATGGCTATCTTTTGTTTTTTCATAATTTGATCATAGTGTCAGGGTAGGGAATCATGTTGTGAGTTGGAGAAAGAATTATCACACAAAGATTAGAATAGTTTTAAAGAAATAAAGTTTATTTTGCTTCCCAAAGGTGGGAAGGGTATGGCATTAAAGAAAGAAGGGAGAAATGACAGTGCAGAGAGGGTAAGGTGTTTGGGGTTTTTACTTAGAGGCAAGGAGAAAAAAGTGAATGTTGTCAACTGATAGCAAAAATGGCTGTGAAGCTGCTGTGTCTGTTTTTATCTTTCTTTTTTTCTCTTTTCTGTGAGGCCAGCTTATCAGGGTCCTTGGAATGTGGTCTGGCGAAAGCTGGAGCAGGGGAACTCGAACCCCTGTTGTACACTTAGGGCTCTTCAAGGCCATGAAAATGAACTCTTAAAGATCATGAGTTAATCTTAAAGACAATCAGTTGAGTCCCGGGTATTTAATTGAACAAAACAAAGGGCAGTTGTGTTGTGAGTTGTTTCTTCAAAGGGGCAATTATGTGCTGTGAATTTATTTCTCTTACTTTCTGTTTGATAGTTTATCTTTCTCTGTTAGTTAGTTTCTTAGCAAGGCCATCCTTTCACATAGTAGTTCTCATTTAGAGCTTATCTTCAGCTTATAGAACCTACACTAAGATATGTTTTGAGAAAATCATGATCAAATTCACACATCAACAAACAAGTATGGAGAGTATTTGCAAAACAGTACACTTAAACAACCTAGATAAATTGACAGTTTTATTCAGTCATGTAAGTGTATTAGGAGAAAGAAAGCCAAATATGTAACATTTCCAACTTTTTACCACTCTAGACTAAATTTTATTATTTTCAAAAAAAGTAGAGCCCTGAGAGAGCTCTGACACTCTTATAAGAACCAAACATGATACTAAAGGCCAAGTTAATTTCTCAAGCCTCATTATTACCTTCTGTTTGTGGAGAGATCTACATGAAGGGGCTAAAACAAATGGCCCTCCAAATTTTCTTTACACACAGGGGCCACAGTGAAATAAGAACAAGTGTGTGTATAACAAAATGGTAATTACAGGGGCTCACCAATGTAACTTAGTATCTCACAGAATCTCAACAAAAAAGAGCAAGGATTTCTCAATATGAGTTTTTGCATAAGAGATCTGTGGTCCCCCAACATTATCTTCCTTAATCCCTAGACTGTGAATATCATGAGATACCACCCTTCTGATTATGTCAGTTTACATGGAAAAAATAATTTTGCAGATATAATTAAAATTATTAGTTAGTCTACTTTGAGTTTATCAAAATGGAAAGTAGAGTTATAGAAACCACAAGAGGGTTTCAGCCTAAGTCCTTCCAGTTGCTTGCCATACAAAGATTCAATTATCGAGGCATCAAGGATTGCCAAGGAAGAAAGGCATTTATTTATTCTGAGAGACGTCTGTCTGGAGAACTGGGAATCAGATCTCAAATCCTTTCTCTAAAATAGATCATAGGCTTTTTAAGAAGAGGCCACAGTGCACTGGGGCAGGTCAAGGTGGAATTACAAGGGCCATGTGCACTGGGGGAAGGTTGTGGGGGATGGTGAGTCTTGGTGTCAGTAAGTCTGCCCAGGAGCCTTCAGAATGTCTATCCCTTTGTCTTCCAGAAATTCTGTCGTTTCTGAGAAACAACACAGGTTATTAAACCCCACTGACCTGAGAATCTCAAACAATGAGAGGGAAAAGTTTATACAAAACATACAGGGGTCATTGAAATTTATTCATAGAGCTGGTTACAGTATTGGGGTACAACTAATTACATGAGCCCTTTAAGAGAAGAGTTTTCTTTGGCTGATGGCCAAAGGGAAAGTCAGAGAGATTTAAAGTAGAAGGCTTAAATGCACACCTGCTGATTTGAAGGGAAGGGGAAGCCACATGTGCAAAAATGCAGATAACTTTTAGAAGCTGAGAATAGCCCACAGATGACAACCACCAAGAAAATAGAGACTGTAGACCTACAGCTTCAAGAATTGAATATGCTGACAAATGGAAGGAGCTTGGACATAGATTATTCCCCAGACACTCCAGATAAGAATCCCACCCAGTGGATAACTTTGCTTGGCCTCATGAAACCCTAAAACAGAGAACCCAGCCAAGCCCTCCAGACTTCTGATTCACAGATTGGTGAGTTACTAAATGGGTGTGTTTAAAGCTTCTGATGTATGGTAATTTGTTACCAATAGAAATTATTAGCAACAGAAAACTAATACAAAACCCTTGCATTTTCAGGCTTCCTGTGATTTTTATCTCACTCCATGCAAAAGTGGTGCTATGATCGTAAGTCCATAATCTGAATATAGTGAGCTCCACTTCATCATGCCTGTATGTACTGACCAGAGACTTCTCTAACACAAAGTTTGGGCAGCACTCTTGGCTACTCAGACTTAGCTAGAGAACTTGAATGTTGCTTCTTTTTGTGGTAGGCACATGTGCATTGTCTCAGAAATTCCTCAGGTCAAATAAGGTCTACTTACTTTTTTTCAGTGAACTTGGGGAACTTGGCTGACCTCTTTGAGACATTTTCTCCTTTTATAAAAAGTGATTAATAATACCTGTCATAATACTTTCTTGAGAATACACTGAAATACATAAAGTACTTAGCGTAATCTTTTGGACATAATGTGGGGTCAATAATGAATCATTTTGGTATATGTTCTTTTATTCAACAGCAGAAATTGAGAAACTGCTATGTGTTAGGGACAGCATTAGAGGATGGCACGAAACTGACACACATGCCTGTCCACATATTGCTTATAGTATCTTGAAGGGGGGAGCAATTACATACTCGATTATGTTTGTAATGACAAATTGTCATAAATGCTGTAAAGAAACAGTGCAAGAAGCTCTGAAGGAATGTAAACAGGAAGTCAAGAAAGAATTCCTTGATTACATATTTGACTTGAGACCTACAGGATGTATAGTACTTAAATGGGCAACCCTTTCACTGAGAGGTTGGACAGCATGCAACAAGAGCTTCAACGGCAAAGGGCAAAGCATGTGGAGAAAGGAAATACGGGACATTTGAAGAACTGGAAGAAGATCAGTATGGCTGGAATTCAGAAAATGAGGGAGTACAGAGAAACTAAGAGAAAGAATGTCAGAAGTGCTACTGCCAATAAAACTATAAATGGTTCCCATTAGGTATAATTTATTAAAAAGCAAAAATGTAAATTTCTTTCTACAGTCTTCTTCAACTCATATTGTCTAAAATGTACTTCTGTAGTTTTAAGAGTTTCAAAGCAGGCTGTAAAATTATTCTTAAAGTTTTTCAGGTGAGATGTAAAACAATACTTAGGGTGTGGGAGTCATAAAAAAGTCTAAGATTGACTTGAAAATTTTAAAACAAAGAGCAGGAGTTTAAAAAAGCAGCAGAAGCTTCAACAGATGACATTAATGTGGGAGGAAGAGTAAATAATAAAGAAAAATACAGCAAGATACATGAAGACTTAGATCATTTAAATGCTAAAAGATGAAAGCTAGTTCAAAATAGCTCTAAATCAGAACAGTGACACATCTCTGCAAAAAGAAATATCAAACAATTGTATATCATTAAGTCTAAGGTATCAAAAAGTAAAAGTATAAAGGTGATTCTGTGTACATCATTAAATATGAAACATCGGTGATAATAAGAAGTAATAAGATTTTTTAAAAAGCTGTAACATTAAAAAAAACTAACTGTAATTAAGTAGGGCAGAAACTCTAAAGGATTACTGAACATTAATAATCTCAATAATAGAAAAATATGAAGAAATTTGGAGAAAGAATGTCAGAAGTGCTATGACTAATAAAACTATAAATGGTTTCTATTAGGTATAATTTAAAGAATAAAACTTTACATATTTTCCAAAGTTTAGGAATTTTCTTAGAAACTATTTTCCATGGTCTTATTTAATCTTAGACCAGTTGATGAGTGAGTGGGTAAGGCAGTAATATATTCCTATATTCTGAAACCAGAGCCATATATTTGTTCATCTTTCACTAGCATGGACAGTTAAAGACAAATTGGTAGCAGTTAATCAATCAGAGGCTGTGCCTCCACAAACTCTTACTGACAGTCATGCAATCCGCACCATAAAATTCTTCCTCAGATAATCCTCTGAAGGATGTTAAGGAATGCAGGGGAAAAGTCCCTCCCAGAGTTGATAGACACACTGTTTAAGCTGCCCTTCTGAAACTTCTGTTCTCTTTTCTTAAAGTTGTCTTGATAGTAACTTAATTTTATTTCATTTGTATAGACAAAGATCTATGTCTAGTTTGTGCATCTGTGTGTGTGTTTGAGGAACTGAAATCAAAATGAAAAATAAAGATATTTTCCCAAGAACTTTCATACCATCTTATTATTGGGGGCTAGAGATTACTAATTATCGGTCTCCCAAATCAATTCAGAGTTTTGAAATAAGTCATAAGAATTATATAGATAGAGATCAATGTATGGATTTCATTAGGGATAAAACTAATTAAAGACTGAACTTGAATCAGTGGGCTGATGTGTTTTCTAATCACTACTCTCTCCACTCTTCATCCTCACTGCAGAACTACATACTGTTAAGTCCTTGGAAAAAGGCAGAGAGAAACGAGTGAGCAATGTGAGTTCTTTCCTTTTGTCCAACCAGACAAATGGAGTGAGTGAGGGGTTATAGGAGGCTGGACCTGTTCTTTCCGACTGATTCTCCTTGGCAGGACTAGATTCTTTCCCATCTAGGAGAAGGATGATATGAGTTCCTCCCCCATTTCCCCCACTCCCCAGAATGTCAGACTAGTTCATGCTGGGACGTCAAGGGACCCCCACGACAATATAGTAAAGACATTGCCATTTGCGTGGCTCTAACTCCTTTGACATTATTGTGATTTTTTAATTTCCTATTCATTTTTTTTCTGTTAACCTTTCTGTCATATAAATATGACTCTTGTAAGGAACATATAATGTTTTTCCAATTGCGTCTGACAATCTTTTAATTACATTAGTTCATCATTTCACTTTCAATGTAATGATGAAATATTGGGTTTTGACCTACCATCTTTCTTTTAGTTTCTTGTTTCACTTGTATTATGTTCCTTTTCTCTTCTTTCTCATGTTGTTTTGAATTAACAGAGGTTTTATCTGTTGTTCTTGTTATTTCACTATTCCTTGCAATTAGCTTGTTAGGCTTACATTATTGTTTTTAGAGGTTACCCTAGCAATTGCCACATGTATCCTTGGCATATTTTGTGCTAATATAAATTAATAGTTTTAGCCCTTTCTAGACAACTCTAGGAACTTATAACAAATAAGTCCATTCGTTGTAAGTCTCTCTGTCTTTTGTTTATTGTAGTCATTTTAATTCTACATATATTTATTTAATTTGTAGAGACATTAATATTATCATAGTCAATATTTATTTATACTCATCTACATATTAATCTTTTAATTTTGCATTTTATTGCTATTTATTTTTACATTTTCATGTTTTTGGCTAGAGTCATTTTACTTTGCCTGCAAAACCCTTAAATATTTCTGTTACATTAGATTTGTGGGTGACAATTTATACCAGTTTTTATTTAACTGGAAATGCCTTTATTTTGTCATCATTCTATAGAATATTTTCCTAGAAAAAAATTGCTAGCAATTGTTTTTCAGCACTTTAAAGATGTCATGCAATTGTCTTCTGAATTCCACTGTTTCTGTTAAGAGTCATATCATCTTTTTTTGTTGTTGTTTTAAAATATAACATGTATCCACCATTATTTTATCATACAGAATAGTTTCACTGCTCTAAAAATCCTCTGTGTTTTCTCCTATATACACCTTTCCCTCCCCACCAGCTCCTAGCAACCACTGATATTTCCACTGTCTCCATAGTTTTGCCTTTTCCAGAATATTACTTAGTGGGATTGTACAGTATATAGCCTTTTCAAATTGGCTTCTTTCACTTATTAATTGTAATATGTATTTAACATTTTTCCATGTCTTTTCCTGGCTTGATAGCTTATTTTTTTTTAGTAATGAATACTATCCCAATGTCTGGATGTACCAAAGTTTATTTATCCATTCACCTTCTGAAGGGCATCTTGATTGCTTTTAAGTTTGGGCAATTACAAGTAAAACTGCTGTAAACTATTAATTAATATCCATGTGTAGGTGCTTGTGTGGATATATGTTTTCAACTCATTTGAGTAAATACAAAGGAGCGAGATAGTCTTTCTAAAGAAATGTATTTGCATGTGAGTATTTCTATGTCTGTGTGTCTTCAATATTTTATCTTAGTTCAGTTTTCAGCCATTTTACTGTGTGCTTAGGTATGGTTTTCTTTGTATATATCCTTTTGACTTTTGTAGTACTTCTTGAATCCTTATCTCTCAGTTTTGGGAAATACTCATTCATTACTTCTTCCTTATTCTCTCCCAACATTTATTTTTTTTTAATATAGTTTAGGCCATTTTCACTTTGTCCCAAATGGTTTTTATACATTTCACTACTTTTTCTATCCATTCTTTAGGGCATGTATTTCTACTGACCTGTTTATGAACTTACCTTTCTTTCTGCATTGTCAAATCTGCACTTAAACCCAGCTATTGAGTTACTTTCAATTGCAGACTTTTTCTCCCTTTTAGGTTTTCACTCAATTTACTTGATTTTTTAAAGACTCTAAACATATTTTATTTGAATGTTTAACATTGTATATAAAAATATCTAGTCTCTAGATGTATAATTATCTACAGATGTATAATTACCTTTGGATGCATAATTAATCCTAAGAGAGAGTTTCTTTTATCCTTTGATAGGCAGGTTGGGTAGGGGAAGATCACCTTAACCTCAGAAGAGATGGAACTGATTTGTGAGGTCGGTTAAATTGTTCATAAGGATCATTGCATTTCTACTTCCTCTATACAACATTATCTCTGGCTATCTGTCTCCAGAGTAAAAGAATTATAGAAAGTTAGATATTGGAAGTATTTTAGAGATCATTAACCAAATGCTTTTATTTTTGCAGTGGAAGTTATAGAAAAAGAATGCATAAGATTTGCCAAGATTTTACATATTAATAGTTACAAAAGTGGAAGTTCCAGATCAGGAACCCAATTACCCTATACCTTAATACACTGTTCTTACGGCTCCTGAAGTGGTAAACAGTTTACTCTCATAGTGGGCATGTCAATATTTTGTTGCCTAATTTGGAAATCAAGTCTAGTGAATTTAAGCTGATGTACAATTTATTATTGGTTTGTATTCTAGCTCTCAAAAGTACTAGAGGTCTGGAGAACAAAGCTCAGAAAATGCTTAGGGTCTAAAAAAGGCAACAGGAAGTTGGGGCCGCAGCAGCTGCAGGGGCAGTCTTTCTAGAGCACATTGCTGGGGCCTCCAACAACGTGTGTCCTGGATCCTGCGGGATGCTGCCAAAGTGAGAGAACTCAAAATTCTTCCTTTGTCTTTGCCTCATTCACTCACGATTCCGAGTTCTGGGTAAAAGCATCTTATTTGTCCAGCTTTGGTCACATGACTCTTCCAAGGCCATCCAGGGTGCAGAGTAAGGCACACTGGGTACCTCTTGGAAAATACTCAGCCACAAAAAACAATGATGAACTAGCACCCCTTATATTATCCTCGATGGAGCTGGAGCCCATTCTACTAAGTTGAAGTATCACAAGAATGGAAAAACCAGCACCGCATGTACTCACCATCAAATTGGCACTAATTGATCAACATATACGTGCACATATGGTAGTTACATTCATCCCGTGTTGGGAAGGTGGGAGGGTGAGAGGAGGGATGGGTATATTCACACCTACTGGGTGCGGTACACACTGTCTGGGGGATGCACACCCTTGCGGCTCTGACTCGGGTGGGGCAAAGGCAATATATGTAACCTAAACATTTGTACCCCCCTAATATTCTGGAAAAAAAAAAAGAAAGTGAATAGAAGCCTGACTCTCACAATGGTGAAAAAAAATGATCTAAACCATTGGCTTAGTGTGAAGTACAGAGATGTTTCAATGAATAGATCTGGTTTTTCATTTAGAACCAAGTATTAAAAAACTTTAGATGATAAAGAAGACCTCTGTGTGCCTTTCTTTTCTTATCTATAAAGCTGGGATAATAATCCTTACCTTTTCCTAATTCTCAGAGATATTGGGAGATCTTAGAGGTCATAGAAAGCAAACAGGATATATAAAAATATTTTTTATTTTATGCTACCACAAGATAATAGTAGTCTTAGTAAAATGAATAAAGTCACCATCACTGTCCTTTTTTGTTCTTATAGCTAAATTACTAATAAATTAAAAGTAAACTCTTTCAGAAAATCAGCAAGTTTTCATGAAAATTAGAGTAATAGATCCAAGTAACTATAAGTTGATTTTTAAAATATGTTCAAGATACCCAAAAGCTATAATGTATGGTTAATCTGAACATTATTTGTAGCTAAATGAGGTCCATAATTTTAGTTTCATTTGAAGCCCCATGTCCAAAATCTTTTTCATTATTAAAGAAGCAGCACATCAATTTCTGAATTTCATTTTTTTCTATCAGTTGCTAGAAAGGGATTTTAGTTTCCAGGCCATCATTCTTCAACTCCTTGTACATTATCCATTATAAATATGTCTGTGTGACCAATTATAAAGCAGAGTAGACCCTTGTGGTGATGGGGTATATGTTAGATAAGAGGCTCTATTCAGCCTGTAGAGAGTTTCAGCAAAGAGGTTAATGGGTAATTGAGTATTAGACTGAACTTTCTTTTTCTCCATCAGGTGTTTTCTCTGTCTAGACTGACATTCATTAGCATTATTGTGAATTAAAATTGCAATATTATTACTGTAATTGGCTTGATAGGTACTTTTAAAATTCCTGGATTGAAATCCAACCTAAATCAAAACTTTCACATACAAGAACAGAAACACAAATAAAATAGTTCTATTCTGGGTAAAAATTTTCCTCTGCATTTAATCAACCTATGATGATCATTGGAATGCTAATATTATAAGTAAATCCATTTTCTAAAAAGACAGGAGGTTAATTTTACATAATCATTTTTAAAATCAGTAATTCTAAAAGTAATAACTGAATTTATGAATTCTGCAAGAAGAGTTACACCATATTTCAAAAATGAATTTACATATATATGTCTATAGTAGCAGCAGGAAGTCATAGATGATAGGCAATAAAAATAGCTAATTTTTCTCCTTTTAACCATATCTTCTAATGTTATGTTGCAGAAAAGAAAATACAAATAATGGAGTGATGATTTACTTATTTTCATAAGCCACAAAAGTTTAAAACAAGTTTCATGTGGAAAAAATTTTAAGAACAAACTGAAACTGTCACTTCAAAATTATTCTAAAATGAGAAATAAATAATTATTGACTTTTTTCTTTGCACAATGAGAGTCATTAAAGTGACAAAAAAAGACAGAGTGAAATAATGAAATATCTATATTAATAGTACTTGTTTAAGGTTTGACATGCTAACACAACAATGCATTTATGTTTACTATTATGAAACATTGAAATATTTCCACCACATTTTATGAAAAACATTATTAAAATCATTGATACATTTCTTTTGTTATAATAAAACATCAGTTCTATCTTGATTTTATAAAAATATCATTATGAAACAATTATTAGAAAAACTGGTTGAATGTGAGAGCGGGTTTTAGGGTGTGTGGAGGCTGTGTTATTTAATAAATTTGTAAAGTAATGACAAATCTGATATATAGTATATATCTTAGAATGTCCTATAGCTTGTAGGTCCAAAGTTTGGAGGTCAGAGGTATATCTAGAAAACAACAAAAACCAATAACATAAACTGAACTCATTATTACCGCAAATGTCTTGTGATTAAGCACACATAACCATTGACTTTGTCTTCTACCATCACAGCATCAAGTTTACGAGATCCTACACTTGTCATTGTCTAGTAACTTGAAGTTATAATTATACTTTTGTTTACAAGTATGAAAAACCAGTTTGGAAAAAAATGAATTCTAAAATTATTCAATGTTTAAAGTTTAAATTGGTTAAGTAAATGAATAATAATAATTCAAAAATCCAACTTGGAAAAGGTCACTTTGTATGAAAGACTGGATGTATTTCAAATGCTTCAGGAAAAGAACTAACTGAACTTTAAGATGAAAAGCCTCCAAAAGCCAAAATATATCACCGGCCCTAAATTCAGCTCACTATACCAAGCAATGTCTTATTTCTCCATTTTACATTAAATGACTCTATGAGTAGATATATTTGAGGATTTTGTAGAGATCTTTGAACTTAAAGTGGTTACAAAGCCTCTCAGAGTCAGTTTGGGTAAAATATTGAAAAATATTTTTAATGGTGTCTGTCTCATGGCAGGGTCCTAACCTCATCAGTGGGAGGGCATATTTTAGTTGGTGCTTCTGATCATTACTTTCCATATAGCTTGTGATGTTTGGGGGATTATGTTCTAAGCCATCCCAGTAACATCATATATCTACAAAATAAGAAGACTTTTATTATGATTTCATGGATTTCCCTGATGAAGTTTCTATGCCCAAACAGGGTAATGAGATTGTGCTGAGTTTTCCTGAGGGCACCAATTGTGTGAATCTTTGCATACGACCACCTGCAGGGTTTTAGTGATTCTCAGCAAAGAGGGAAATATGAAAGGAAATTGTCTGGATATCAAGCAATAGATGTTCAGGATTTAATAACAAACTACGATTGAAGGAGAATCTGCTTTATATTTTAAAGGATCTCCTATCTTTCATACTTTTTCAACTCAAGAGCCAATGAAACGTTGGAAAAACTGGATGAATTTCAACCCTGTAGAAAAACTAAGATGTGCTTTTTTTTTTTTTTTTTCCCTTTGAGATAATGTCTTACTCTGTCACCCAGTCTGGAGTTCAGTGGTGAGATCATAGCTCCCAGCAGCCTCCAACTCCTGGACTCAAGTGGGCCTCCTCTAGCAGCTTCCTGAGCATCTTGGACTGCAGACACGTACCACCATGCTTGGCTATTTTTTATTCTTATACAGCAAGAGATGGGGTCTTGCTGTATTGCCCAGGCTGATCTCAAGCTTCTAGCTTCACGTGATTCTCCTGCCTTGGCCTCCCAAAGTGCTAGTCATGAGCCACCGTGCCCAGACTAAGATGAATTTTTGTTGCTGTTGTTCTGGTGACTGATTTTTATATGTAGGGGATGTTCATGGCTCTGAGTGGGGAGTGGTGAAGAAGAATATCATTCTGAAATTACTTACATGTTAGTGATATATTAATTACCAAAAATATGGGAGTTAGGAATTGTAGAGATATGCATTAGGGCTGGGATACTTCACAATACTTAAAATAACTATTTGAAGTGCAGATTTTCTTTTGGGTGAATAAGAAGCAAATTAGCAATTTTCCCACATTGTGTTTTTATTTCAGGTAAAAATGAACACTCATAGTACATGAAATATAATTATTGTATTGACTTGGCTATAACAAACTTAACAATATATGTATATTTCTCAAACATCAATTTCTCAAGTTATTTACCAAGTATACCAAAATTCTGAGAAAATAAACTTGGATATATTTGACTAGCAATGGTGGAATTGAGGTAGTGGCTGCGGTCTGATATAGAAGCAAGAATCTGAGATTCAGAGATCAGCTTAACTCTCTTATTTATTACCTGTGCTTTGGAAAAGTTCCTTAATCAAAATACGCTTCTGTTTGGTCATCTGTCCAGAACAGATAAGTTTCTATGTTGTTGTACTAATATGAATATCAAGTAAATTGGCATACATTTTAAATGAAATGTAGTTTATAATTTTTTCTTATACAGCCATGAAAATAAACTTTGAATACACCATGTTCATGTGGGTGTGAATACTGCTTAACTGTCTTAATTTAATTATCAATAGGATTAAAATTTACTTAAAATCCATAGTTAATTTCCTGAAATCTTCTGACTTCCAGCACAGTATATCTTGGGTATTTGAGGCTTGGGGATGTTCTTATTTAATTGGAGTAACACACATTTATTGAACACTTTGTATGTACCTAGCTTGAACTAAATGTGGGAAAAGAGACAGAGAGAGAGAGGGGAGAGAGAAAGGGGATACTTAATCAAAAGAGATTTGGAGATACAGAACACAGAACTCAAGCAGATGATTTTTGTAAAATGATAATGATAATATAATGGCATCATTTTGTATTTATTGTATATTTAGTCCTGGGAAAAGACCTAACTGCATTTATATTCATTATGTCATTGATTCTTCACAGTAAATCTAGCTGGAGGTCCTAGTACAGGCTTACCTCCTTTTATTGTGATCTGCTTCATTTACCTTCTCTTTATCATGCTTTGCAGATATTGCCTTTTTTACAAATTGAAGGTTTGGGACAACTTTGTGTCAAGCAAATTTATTGATTTCATTTCAACAGCATGTGCTCACTTTGTGTCACTCTGTGTCACATTTTGATAATTCAAACTTTTTCATTATTGTCATATCTGTCATGGTGATCTGTGATCAGTAATCTTTGATGTTACTATTGTAATTGTTTTGGGGTGCCACAAACCATGCCCACAGAAGACAGCAAAGATAAATGTTGTATGTGTTTGCTCCACCAACTGGTGGTTCCCTCATCTCTCCCTCTCCTTGGACTTTCCTACTCCCTGAATCACAATATTGAAATTAGTCCAATTAGTAACATTACAATGGCCTCTAAGTGTTCAAGTGAAAGGCAGGGTTGCTTAACTTTTACTGTAAATTAAAATCAGAAATAATTAAGTTTAGTAAGGAAGGCATGTCAACAGCTGAGATAGGAGGAAAGTTAGAACTCACATGATACACAGTTTGCAACAGTGAATGAAAAGGAAAAATTCTTGAAGGAAATTAAAAGTGCTAATCCAGTGAAAACACAAATGATAAGAAATAAAAACAGCCTTAATGGTGATATGGACAAAGTTTTGGTGATCCAAATAGAAGATCAAAGCAGGCTGAACATTCCCTTAAGCCAAAGCCTATTCCAGAACAAGTTCCTCTTTTCAATTCTGTGAATACTGAGAGAGGGGATGAAGCTGCAGAAGAAAAGTTGGAAGTTAGCAGAGGTTGGTTTATGAGATTTAAAGAAAGAAGCCATCTTTATAACAAAGAGTGCAAGGTGAAATGTAGGCAAAATAGTCTTGTATTAGAAGAAGATGCCCTCTAGGACTTTCATTACTAGAGAGAAAAATCAATGTCTAGCTGCAAAGATTCAAAGGACAGGTTGACTGTCTTGTTAAGGGTTAATGCAGCTGGTGAGTTTAAGTGGAAGCCAATGCTCATTGAACATTTTGAAAATACTGGCTCCCTTAAAAATTATGCCAAATCTACTCTGCCTGTATTCTATAAATGGAAAAACAAAGCCTAGATGATAACATATCTGTTTACACTATGGTTTAGTGAATATTTTAAGCCTACTGTTGAGACCTACTGACCAGGAAAAAAAGATTTCTTTCAAAATGTTAATATTACTGATCATTGACAATATACCTGGTCACCCAAGAGTTCTGATGGAAATGTGCAAGGAGGTTAATGTTGCTTCATGCTAACACAGTGTCCAATCTGCAGCCCATGGATCAATAAATAATTTTGATTTTCAAGTTTCATTTTGTCAGAAATACATTTCATAAAGCTATAGCTTTCATAGTAGTGATTCCTCTGATAAATCTGGACAAAGTAAACTGAAAACTTTCTGGAAGGGAGTCACCATTCTAGATGCCATTAGGAACATCTGTAATTCATGGGAGTAGGTCAAAATAACTACATTAACAGGAGTTTGGAAGAAGTTGATTCTAACTCTTGTGGATGACTTTGAGGCATTGAAGACTTCAGTGGAGAAAGTAACTGCAGATGTGGTGCAAACAGCAAGGGAACTAGAATTAGAAATGGAGCCTGGAGATGTCCTGAATTGCTGCAATCTCATGATAAAACTTGAATGGATGAGGAGTTACTTCTTACAGACAAGTAAAGAAAATGGTTTCTTGAGATAGAAACTACTCTTGGTGAAGACACTGTGAACATTAAGGATTTATAATATTACATAAACTTAGTTGATAAAGCAACAATAGGTTTTACATGGATTGACTCCAATTTTTACAGAAGTTCTACTGTGGCAGAAATGCTACTAAACAGCATCGGATGCTACAGAGAGATCTTTTGCTAAAGGAAGAGTCAATCATTGGATCAGTCATTCTTGTATTATTTTTAGAAATTGCCACAGCCATCCCATCCTTCAGCAACCACCACCGTGATCAGTCAGCAACCATCAACAGCAAGGCAAGACCCTCCACCAGCAAAGAAATTATGACTCCCTACAGGCTCAGATGGGCATTAGCATTTTTAGAAATGAAGTATCTTTTAATTAAGATATATATGTTGTTTTCTTAGACATATTGCTATTGCACAATTAATAGACTGCAGTATAGTATAAATATAACTTTTATATGCATTGGGAAACAAAAAATTTGTGTGACTTACTTAATTGTGATATTTGATTAATTGAGATGATCTGGAACCAAACCTGCAATATCTCTGAGGCATGTTTCTGTCTCCCCATTCCACAAGAAGAAATTAAAGGGTATAGATAATGAAGTAAATTGTTAAATATTTGGACTAGTATGATTAATTATATTGCAACTGTTTACACAGCTAGTAAGCAGCAGAACCTGGATCCAATCTCCAGGGTGATTGTGTGACTGCTTGGCTGTTTTAATAAAACATAGTTTAAAAGTTCAAAGAGCAAAGTTTCAAAACCAAGTCAGGAGAGATTTGAGAAGGAGTTGATACTTAGGTTTGTCTTTTAAAGAAATAAAAAGGCAAATGTGTGTAAGGGTGGAGTTTTAAGTTTGACAAGTGTATGAGAAGAGGCACTGGCTAACAACCTTGTATATGCAAAAATCACAGGCTGTTCAGTGCTGCTGGATGATAATGTGGGTAGCCTCGAGTGGTAAAAACGACTGCTAAAGTCAGTTCATAGAGGCTGGGGGCACCCATTAGGAAGTTTCAGCTATAGCTCAAGAACAATAATGAGCTTTAAGAGATTTTATATGAGAAAAAGGACAGTTGTTTCTGATGTGTAACTAGCTCTCTGGCTATTTTAGGTTGAATAAATTCAAGCATAATAAGATTGGAGTTAAGGAGGCCAATTAGAAAAGTTTTGAAGTTATCAAATGGAGAAATGATTGGGGTGTAAGTTAAAAAGAAAAGAAATGTAAAAAAAGCAAATGAATCTGTGAAACTGTTAGGGAGTCAAATCAGTAAGATTGGGCACTTGTGTGGGAGGGTATACAACAGGGAGAGGAAAAATCTCTTATGACTCCCAGTTTCACACTTGCATTCCTGAGGGTGGTGCATCAAAGGAGACGGAAGTACAATGAAGAACGGGGAATGGGCACGCTTGAAGTTCTGACTTGGGGGAATGGCGGTGGGGGAAGGGATGGGTGTATACCTACAAGAAGAGTGCGATGTGCACTGTCTGGGGAATGGACACACTTGATGCTCAGACTCAGGGGAATGGGAGGGACATGGGAAATATATCTAACCACAACTTTTGTACCCCCATAAGAAGCTGAAATAAAAAAAAAAAGAACTGAGTTTGTGGGGCCCCTACCATGAGCGTAGTTTGGTAGGTGATTCAGTGTAGAAATCTAAGGCTTGGAAGAATGATCTAAATGGAGATTTGAGAGTCATTGGCATATAGATCGTCATTAAAACCATGAAAGTCAATGAGAGATCTCATGGGCCACTTGGGATGGTGGAATTGAAAAACTCCTTTCCAATGATGATGGCATCAAAATAATTTGAATACCTAGGAATTCAGCACACCTGAATCTGTCAGTCTTCCCACACCCAACTACTAATGAAGCATTACACAGAATGCACTGTCAAAATACATCCTGGTCATCACCTACTTTGGAATCACCTGAACCCTGTTGAAAATAATAATGGCTTTGTCCAACTCCAGCCATGATGAATTAAAATCCTTTGAAGATATGGCCCAGGAACATGCATTTTCAAACAACACTCCTGGTGATTCTGTTTATTCCAACCTAAGAAAGATCTGATTTAGCCAGTGCTGCTCAAATATTGATGAGTATATGAATCACCTGGATGTTATGTTAAAATGTAGATTCAGATTCCATAGGTCTGGATAGGTCGTGGTAGTGCCTGGTAGTCTGCATTTATAACAGGCTTTTTGGTGAGGAGGTTGGTAAAGACACACACTGAGCTGCAAGGTCTTAGAACACGTAACACCCTCTCATATCAGAGCTCATTAGGCATAAATTTTCAATATATTTGGGTAATTATTATTATTTCATTATTATTATTGTTTTTATTATTACCTAAAAGGATATTATGGCTTTCACTCCATTGATTTATTTCAGAATGCCATTCTTCCACTTTTGAATCTGATTCTAACTCCGTATCCACGATTTAAAAGAAAAATATGTCTCCTGATTAATATTTCTGGCTTAAGAAATGTAATCATTTTTATTTATTTGATTCTTAGAAACTCTTCAAAACTCGAAATATGCAATAGAAATACCCAAGAGAGGGATAATGGTAGGCTGCTTTACAAATAAATTTGACCACAGGCCTTTCTGCATGGAACACTTCTTAAAATCTCAAGAATGAGATCAGGTGCGTTCAGGGTGATAGTGCTAGAAGTCTTGGCCAGAGAAATCAGGCAAGAGAAAGAAATAAAGGATATCCAAATCAGGAAAGAGAAGGCCAAATTGTTGTTTTTTGCTGATGATAGGATCTTATATTTAGAAAACCCCAAAGACTCCACCAAGAGACTCCTGGAATTGATAATTAAATTCAACAAAGTCTTAGGTTACAAAATCAATGTACACAAATCAGTAGCATTCCTATATACCAATAACAGTCAAGCTGAGAGTCAAGTCAAAACCACAGTGGCAATAGCAGCTGGACAAGGCTATCTAGGCAGAGGTCATGGGTGTCAGGGCTGTGGGTGTTTGCTCCACCTGGGTACAGGTGCAAGGATGGCATGTGGCTAGTGGGTCCATGGTGAAGTGTCAGACTGCAAGGGTGGGGCCCACCAGATGGCAAAGGGGTGCTCTATGGGTGGGGCAGTGGGGCAGGGTGGTGGTGCAGGAGACTCGGGGGTGGGGCTGGGCCACCATTGCAGGCTTTCTCATGTGGCATGGGTAGCACCTGTTCTGTTCAAATCCCCCATGGGGTGAGGGTACTTGGCTCCCAGTGAAAGGGCACACAAGAACATCTGCTCTCCACACTCCCTCCCCAGTCCAACAGGGGCATCGTAGGGGTTGTTGCAGCAAAGCCAAGCACTGTATAGACCTGGTGCTCTGGACCCAAGAGCTTGGAATGGTATCAGTAGCAGCAACCTGGTAATGGAAGCCACCGGGGTCCTTGCTGTGCCTATTCCCTGGTGCAGCATCACTGAAGTTTCCAAGCAGCTCCCTGATCAGTCCTGAGGTCTTCACTGGTGGTGGAGGCCCCCTGACAGCTTGGGCCGCAGTGTCTGCGGGGAATGTGGAAGGCCTGAGTTCTCTCCTATCTTTTCTCAGGTGTGGACGCCTCCCCTGGGTACCTTCTGCTCTTGCAGAGTGGATCGCCCTGTCTCCCTCTCCTTTACTCTGTGTGTCTCCTGTTGCCTCTCTGGTGACTTATGATGCTATATCCAAGGTTCATCTGCAGGTGGGCATCTACTTGCACCTTTCAGTCCTCTCCTGGAGAGTGACATGTGTGGGCTGCCTTTAGTCTGCTATTTTAGCCCAATAGCACACAAATGTAATTTTTTACTTTCCTATATTTTCATTTGTATTTTCTGAGTTATTGCTTATATTTAATTTAAAACAAATTAATTTAAAACACCATGAATCTAGAAATGATGCCATTTTATATTTCTGTATTTACTCAAACTTAAAATTAAAAGATGATTGATAAATGTAAAAGATTAAGTTCCTTCCAAATAACAACACAACCATCTTAACCTTGAAAGCAATTGCACATTGAACTTATAAAAGATGTTCTGTGTAACCTCTACATTTTCTGATTTTTAGCATAACTGTCAAATACAAAAAGGACTTGAATTTTATTACATTTAATTTAGACTGTGCTCTTACCCATTACACTATAATAAGGAGAGCCATTAGGTTGTAATTGTAGTGAGGTATGATACTGCTTGGATTAGGGTTTTAGAAGTGAAGATGGAGTGAAGTGGACTAATTTAGGATAGGGGTTTGATCTCAAGACCTTAGGGTTTTCTGATAAATTTAACATAAGTTAAGGAAAAGAGGGAACCCAGGATTTTTCTAAGTATTTTATTTGAGTGACTTGATAGCTTTTGTGCCTCTTACTGAGATGAAAAAGACTGAAGAAAAAACATTTTGGGGTGGGGTGCAAATCAAGAGTTCTTTTTGGTGGTGGTAGTTTTGAATTGCCTAATGAACACCTACATGGATATATCACATAAACAGATAAATGTGTTGGAGTCTGGAGTTCCAAGCTACATTAGGGCTTGAAATTCTGCTTTTGGACTCATTGGCATCGAGAGGATATGTAGTGTCACAGGTTTGAAAAAAGTGACTTAAAGAGACTTTATTCATTGAAAATGTAAGGGATCCTAGAATAATGCCCTATGTTAGTATTTTCCAAAAATAGAGACTGAATATCCAAAAAGGTACCTGCAAAGAAAATGGAAAATCACAGTCAACAGAATAGGTAAAATAATTGAAAACCTGGAAAGTAAGTGTCAAAAGGTTAGACAAGAAAATGTTTCAAGAAGGAGGATATGGTCAATTAAATTAGAACAGAAAGGTGACAGCTAGATTTAACCACATTTGCATCTCGGGTGGTCTTGAGCAAAGTTGTTTCACTGGAATGTTTGAGAATGAGATCTGTTTGCCTTTCTGGTGAGTGGTGCAGATAAAATGTGAGATAAAGGAGTGGAGATAACAAGAAAAGTTTTTCTTGTAGTTTTAAAGATATTTTTCTTTTTAACTTTAAAAAAAGTTTTGCCATGGATGTGAGTTGGTAAGGCTACCAGATAAAGTACAGAATGCCAAGTTAAATTTAAATTTTCAATAATCAATGAATGCCTTTTATTTTTTAGGGTAAGCGTGTCCCATGTGTATCATTGTGTTTTTATTTGCTAAATCTGGAACTCTCAAGTTAAAGATGATTTTATTTCCTCAAGATTGGAAATAAAAAGTATGTCTAGTTTTTAGAATATCCTGTAGGCAGAGAGAAATGAAGACAAGGTAGCTGTAATTGTGGATTATGGATGTTTTATTATTTATTTATTTATTTATTTTTATTAATTTCAGCTTTATTTGGAATAAAAAAAAAAATGGAGAAAAAACCCCCTGCCATCTATCACTAGAAAAGTGGATAATAAAATGCAGCCATCAAAAAAAATGAAAAAACTATTTTTTGTTTACAGATA
>CM052437.1:86545274-86563928 GCA_028533085.1 Varecia variegata
AAAATTATTTTTTCTATATCTGTGAAAAATGATGTTGGTAGTTTAATAGGGATTGCATTAAATCTGTAGATCACTTTGGGAAGTATAGACATTTTAACAATGTTGATTATTCCGATCCACGAGCATGGTATGGATTTCCACCTATTTACATGCTCTGCGATTTCCTTCCACAGTGTTTCATAGTTCTCCTTATAGAGGTCCTTTACCTTCTCAGTTAAATATATTCCTAGGTATTTTATTTTCTTTGTTGCTATTTTGAAGGGTATTGAGTCCTTGATTTTGTTCTCTGTTTGACTGTTATTGGCATATATGAATGCCTCTGATTTGTGTGTATTGATTTTGTATTCTGAGACTTTACTGAATTCATTGATCACTTCCAGGAGTCGCTTGGTTGAATCCTTGGTGTTTTCCAGATATAACATCATATCATCAGCAAAGAGTGAGAGTTTGATCTCTTCTTTCCCTATTTGGACTCCCTTGATTCTGCTCTCTTGCCTGATAGCTCTCGCAAGGACTTCCAGTACTATGTTGAAAAGTAATGAATTTCTTATATTGAATCTGAAATAGTATAATATTAGTTGAATGTAAATGTGGACATTATAAACTCTAGGGAACCATTATAAAATTTTTTTAAAAGGTACAGTGGAAGAAATGAAATGATAAAACATTTTCAATTAACCCAAGAGGAAATAAGAGAAAGGGAAAAGATACAGATGGAAAAAAATAGAAAACATAGAAAGATGGTGGATTTCAATCCAACAATATCAATAATTACATTTTATGTAAATTCTCCAAACGCACCAGTGGTATTTTAAAGTTGGATAAAAATACAAGACCTGACTACATCCTGTCTACTAGAAACTGAACTTAAGTATAAAAACAGAGAGAAAAAAGTTAAACAAGACTGAAAGATATATTATTCAAAAACCAAATAAAGCAGAAGTAGATATAAAAATACCAGGTAAAGCAAATGTCAGAAGAAAGATTATTACCAGGGCTTAAGAGACATTACATAATGAGAAAAGGGCTCTTTTTGCAAGACACACCATTCTAAATGTATATGAACCTAAGAATATTTCTTCAAAATATATAGATATAGGAAAATTATAGAGCTAAAGAAAGAAACAAGGACATTTTAGCTAAAGACTTTAACATTCCTTTTTCAGTAATTGATATACAAATAGGTAGTAAATCAGTGAGTATACAAATGACCTGAACAATATTATCATACAAATGGACCTAGTTGACATTTATAGTCCATTCTACCCTCAAACAGCAGAATCTACAATCTTCTCAAGACCATATAGAAAATTAACAGATAGACAATATACTTCACCATAAAATGAGCACTAACATATTTAAAATAATAGCTATCATACAAAGAATATCCTTAGTTCATAACAGAATCAAACTAGAAATCAATAATAAAAAACCTGACAAATACTCAAATATTTGGAAATTTTAAAAATGTAAATAGGCAATAAATCAGAGGAAGTTTCTAAAAATTTTTAAAAATATTTAAAACCCAATGAACATAAAACATATCAAAATTTGTGACATGTGGCTAAAGAGGGTTTGCAAGGAAATTTATAGTAATAAACACATATTTTAAAGAAAGAGAGATCTAAAGTCAGTTATTTAGAGCCCACCATAAGAAACTAAAGAAAAGGAAATTATACTGAAAGTAGACTGAAGGAAATAATACAGATAATAGCAGAAATCAATGACACGGGAAATAGAAAAAGAATTAATAAAATAAATGAAACTGAAAACCTGTTTGAGGGAAAAAATCAATAAAAATAATAAACCGCTATTCAATCAGAACAAAGTGAGAGAAAGGAACAAACACAAATTACCAATATCAGAAATGAGAAACATCACTATGGACCAAACAAGTATTAAATGGTAATAAGAGAATACTACAAACAATTATGTTCTCCTTGCTTGGAAGAAATAGACCACTACTTTGAAATTTGCACACTGCTAAAACTAAATCAAGAAAATAAAATTCCTTTGCATATTGGGGAAACTGAATTTGCAGTTGAAGCCTTCCACCGTAGAGACCTATAAGTCTAGGTGTTTTCATTGCCAAACATTTAAAGAAAAAAAAAGAACATATTATACACAAAATCTTCCAGAAAATGGAAGCAGCAACACTTTCTAACTCACTTTATGAGGCTAGAATTTATCTCGCAAATGAAAGGCTGGTTCAATATTTGAAAATCAATTAGTCCACCATAATAACAGACTAAAGAAAGAAACAAATCATCTCAATAAATGTAGAAAAAGTATCAGAAAAAAATCAGTCACAACTCTTAGCAAAAGGGAGATATTATAACCTGATAAAGAGTTCCTACTAAAAGCTTATAACTAACATCAGTTTTAATAATGAAAAATTGAATATTTTCCCTCTAAAATGAATAACATTTAAAGGAAGTCTTGTCTCCTATATTCAATATCATATTCGGAATTGTAGTGTTTTATTAACCACTTTTGCACACTGTTGGTGATGGAGGACTCCAGCCCTAAAGTTACGGGGATGGCCAGACACAGAACAACAAACATGGGACAAATGAGAATGACTTCAGTTTTGGCGACATAAATTCACAGTCCAGGGTGAGGAGGACACTGCACAACATGCAGGGTTTCACAGGGGTTGCATTTGGGAATTGAATGAATAAATGGGGGCCTTTGTAACAACAAGCTTTGTAACAACAAGAGGACACAGTAAACCCTAATTTCTGTGGAAGGATGTGATTGGTTGATTTAATTTGAAAGTCATCGTTCGAGGTTAAGTAGGCATTGCATCTGGTCCCTGCGATAGAGAGGGTTGATTGGCTAGGGGACCTTATTCACCAAAGGAGAGGCAGAGGGTTAAGTGAGGCCTTCCTGAGTTTACTATTACTGATTGAATTGTAAGGCCCTGCCTCATAAAAAAAGATATGTTGAAGTTCCAACCCTGGTATCTCTGAATGTGAAGTTATTTGGAAATAGGGCCATTTGAGATATAATTAGTTAAGATGAGGTCATAGTGGAGTAGAGTGGGCAGTTAATCAAATATGATTTATCGTTAGAAGAGGATAAAAGACACAGAGATAGAGACACATGGATAATTTGACCATTTGACAACAGAGTCAAAGATTGGAGTAATGTATCTATAAGCCAAAAGATGCCCAGGATTGTTGACAAACGCTAGAAACTAGAAGAGGCAAGAAAGGATCCTTCCCTACAGGAAGAACACTGCAGGTGCCAAAACTTACTTTCAGAATTCTAGGCTCCAGAACTGTAAGACAGTAAATTCCTGGTGTTTTCAGTCATCCAGTTGGTGATACAATTTCATGGCAGCCCCAGAAACTAATACATCAGATATCAATGCAGCACTTAATATTGAATCTTAATTTCGGGTCTTATACCACGCATAGCCAGTGCAATATGGAAAGAAAAAGAAATAAATGAAATACAATTTGGAAAAGAAGAAAGAAAGAAATGAAATACAAATTGAAAAAGAAGACATAAACTGTCTCTATTAGCAAATAAAATATTTTGTATTTATAAATACCAAAAGAATTAGAAATAATCTGCTAAAACTAATGAGTTTAACAAGTTTGCAGGATGCAAGATAGATGTAAACATAAATTTTATTTTTACATATTAATAATAAAAATTTGGAATTTTAAATTTTGTAAAACAATTGACCAAAAACCAAAATATTTAGCTATAAATATACTCAAATATGTCCAGGATTTTCATCTGTATATTAGAAATTACAAAGTGGTGATACATCAATGAAGACCTATATGGATAGAACAATATACTACATTGTTGGATTGGAAGACTCAGTATTATTAATTCAGTCTCTGATCTATAAATTCAATGCAATCCTAATAAAAATATCAGAAAAATTTTTGTAGATATTGACAAGATAATTCTACGATTTGTATTGAAAAGCAAAGGAACTAGTATAGACAAAACACTTTTGAAAAAGAAAAAAGTGGGACTATTCACACTATCTAATTTCAAGACTAATTATAAAGCTACAGTAATCAAAATTGCTTGGTATTTTGAGAATAGATAAAAATATTAATGGGATACAATGGAGACACCTCCTTATAGATCCATGCATATGAAGACAACTAATGTTTTGACAAAGGTGCAATGAAAATTCAGTAGAAAGAGAAGTGTCTTGAGAAATGGTGCTTGAACCATTGGATAACTGTGTGCAAAAAATATGAACCTCAATCTATGTAGCCTCCAAAAAATTTCCTCAAAATATGTCATATTGCTGAATGTTAACATAAAATTATAAAACTTCTATAAGCCAATTCATGAGGAAAATCTGAACGACTTTGAGTTGACAATGGTTTTGGATATAAAATCAAAACTATGATCTATAAAATAAAAATAAATCTTCAATTGGATTTTCTCAAAATTAAAAACATTTGAGATTTTTGAAAATACTGTCTTCAAAATATATTGTCAAGAGAATGAAAAGATGAGAAAAATATTTGAAAATCATATATGATATGATTTTTCAAATGATAAAGGACTTGGATCAATAATAAAGAACTCTCAAAATTAGCAATAAATCTGATAAAAAATATAGGGAAATGATTTGAACAGATACTGCACCAAAGAAGTTGTTGAGATGGCAAATAAACATATGAGAAAATATTCAAGATTATTACTAATTAGGAAAGTATAAATTAAAATCACAGTGGGATACCACTAGGTATCTATTCGAATAGTTAACATTTAAAAGCAAACAATATTGAACATACAAGGTCCTCGTAAGGGCATAGAACAACTGTAATTCTGCTGTATTGCTGGTGAGAATACAAAATGGTTCACCAACTATGGAAAACAGTTTTGCATCATCTTATAAATTAAATACATACTTACCATATGATTCGAAAATTCCACTGATATGTATTTTCCCAAGTAAAATAAAAAGTTATAGTTACAAAATATGTCTATACAGAGTCTTCATAGCTGTTTTAGTCCTAACTACCAAAAACTAGAAATAGCCCTGATGTCTTTCAACAGATGATTGGCTTAAAAAAAAAAAAATAGTGGTCATCCATACAATGCAATACTTTCCAGTAACAAGAAGAAACAAATCATAGCTAATGAATCTTGAATTTATTTTGGTAGATGAAAGAAGAAATATCTGAAAAGCTGCATAGTATATGCTGTCATTTAAATAATATTCTGGAATGGGCAAAACTATGGGGATAGAAAACAGATCAGTGGTTCCCCAAGATTTGGGTTTGGGGAGAGGTTTTGACTAGAGAGGGGCAGCATGGGGGTACTTTTGGGTGTGATGTAACTCTTCTGTATGGCACAACTGTCTCAACAGGGAGGGAAAGAAAGGATGTGACCTAAGAAATTTTGGATGACAATCCAAAGATGCTGGTAAGCAAAAAGCTAAAAGAACTGTAAACAAACACTGTATTCTAATTGGTAAATTGGCTTCTTAAAGGGGCATATGTTAGCAATTCTGAAACTATTTTACATATGTAATATGTAAATAAATATATTCTATATAATGATAACAAAATTTTTCACATTTAGATAAAAAAGTTACAAATGAGCAAACAGGGCATAGGACAATAAACCCTTGATGTTGGATTAAAGTTTGAGGTATCAATGTGAACCCATGTTTTAAAAAGATACATAAAGACAGAGAGATATATATAGAAATTAATATATGTAATATATAAAGTATGCTTACATGTGTAGATATTTCCAAGTTCTGTACACTAAAAGGATCTATAAGCAATTATGTTACAGTAACAATGAGAATATCAAAAGAACAGAGCTTAGTTTATAAATACCACTCTCCATAAAAGGAACTAGAGATACTTGGAGCAGTGGTTTATTCTAAAGCTAGGGCAAAAAACAAAGAACAACAAAATAATAATATTAATAATAATAACAAAGAAGAAGAGAAAAAGAGCCCAATGCTTCTTGCAATGCCAGCACTTACATAACTGCTTACATGAATAAATAAATAAATGGGGACATGCTGAAAGGGCACAGGACCAACTGAAATTGATTCCACTGGCCAAAGCTAGAATAACTAGAGGAAGAAAAAAATAGCAGTCATATTGGATTCCACTTCAGGAAATAAAATAAGTGTATATAAATTCATATTGATAGGAATAATTGATTGAAAAAATTATAAAAGTGAGTAAAGGGAAAACTTTTTCTTACATAATAATTTCAATTAATAAATATAGAAAGAATTAAAGAAATGGAAAATCACCATTAGAGCACCACAATAGTAACTGGTATAGGAAAAATTCACTCATAAATTTTAAAATTAGTGGGGGAAAGTCTAAGGGAGAAATAAAATGGTAGCATACTCTTGAGGTTACCTCTTCCTCAAATATTTATTAGTTCAAAAAATAATTTAACTTTATAGCACCAAAACCTGGGAAACACCAGCTTAACCTGGTAATCAATGTTAACATCACCAGTAATAAAACATTGATACCATGTACTCAATGATAAGATACACTGAGAAAGACGTGGCATCATTTCTAGCAAATTCTTCCCCCGAAACCATAACTTCAATCTAGTCATGAGAAGACACCACAGAAATTCAAATTCAAGAATATTCTACAAAATGTGACCAGTACTGTTTGAAAGCATCAAGGTACTGAAAGAGAAGAAAAGGCTGAGGAACTGTTACAGATCAGAGGAGACAAGAGGGTTATGACAAACTAATGCAATATAGGACCTTGGATGGGATCCTGAAACAGAAATAGGACATACTTGAAGAAGCTCTAACTAAAGTGTATAGTTTAGGAAATCAATCAATCAAAATATGACAGGAGTGGATTCTACACCAGCCAGACCACTATATTCAATGAAAAGATCAACCAAAAATATCCAGTAACAGTTGTAAAACTATTTTCATTTGAAATTTTCTGAGTAATCACCAATCAACAGTGAGGTTTCATTTTGGTTCATCCCTACTCAGTTTAACTTTCAGTGTGTATACTTATTATCCGGTGTTATTTTTCCATTTACTTCCATTTCTTGTTTTAACAGCTAATCGTGTAGCCAATAACTAGTTTGGGGGGCCCAGGACAGGTGGAGTGGATTACCTATTAGATCCTTGCTGTCTCTTTTATTTTTCTCTCTTCACCATTATCTCCTTGATGATTTTTAATTTCCCATTGTTTAAAGCTTTATTTTTTTTTTTCAGTCACTTTTCTCAAAATTCCCAGGTGTTTTTCAGAGATCTAGGATGGGGCACGACATAAGACAGAATTATTTACAAGCAGGCAATTCTAAATATATCCAGGATTTGAACAGAGCAATTGAACAGTCATTCGGTAAGAGCATAGGACTCAGCTAACACCAGTGAGTAATGACATCCTCTCTACCTACTACTTTCAACAGGTGTGAGGACTACTAGTCAGTCCTACTGTAAAGACTCTCTGTGCTCTGTGGATGGGAATTATCTCCTTTAAACCCTCCAAAATCATTACTTGAATAGGAGTCCTGAGGTTTCCTAAATCGCCCTTATGCCACTGGAAATTTTCTGAAATGACTGATACATTTGATCAGCAGTCATTTGAGAAGAAGTATGAGAGATTTTCCAAGGGCTTTCAAGTTATGTCAGCATAATTCTTTTCTGTTCTATCCTTGTTTAGCTTTCCAAGACCCATATTTAATAGAGAAAATCTGCCTTGGGTCTGCCATCAGTATCCTAGCAGTTTGTATAACTACAGCTACTTTTTATTTTTATAAGTGTTACTTATCCAGGGATGTTTTCTGAAAGTGACAGGTGAGAGGATGGGCATATTTTAGTTTCTATTGCTATGGAGGCTTAATATTTCTATTGTCCTTTTTTTCACCCTAACATATGTTTTACCTTATGTGTCTGGTCAGCCCATCATATCCATAGTTCCGTAACTGTGGATCCAACCAACTGCAGACTAATAATATTTGGAAAAAAATGTGACAATAAAGAATAATACAAATTAAAAACCAGTACAGTATAATAATTATTTACATAGTATTATATTTGTGTTGTATTAGGTATTACAAGTAACCTAGCTATGATTTAGAGTATACTGCATGTAGACTATATGCAAATACTATGCCATTTTATGTAAAGGACTTGAGTATCCACAGAATTTGGATGCCATGGGGATGCTGGAACCAATCCCCCATGGATACTGAGGGACAACTGTATTTGGAATGTTTTGACTACATTTTCAATATAGCAAACTCTTCACATAAGTTTAACTTCCTCCACTAAGACTTTCTGGCTCCCTTAATGGGCGGTTTTATCTCTCTGCTGGCACATATTCTCTTCTTTGCCTTACTGGTATTTCTACACAGATCATGTCTCTTGATTGGATTATTAATTTCTTAGTTGCAACTTTCCATATTCTATCCAACATAGTACCATATATGATGCCTTGAATATTGCAACAGGTCAGAAGTTATTTACTGAAAATAACAAAAGAAATGTACTAGATATAAGTTTATTCTCCATAAAAGTTCTTAAATAAAGAGAGTTCAGGTTTTGGTTATTTGTTGTTATTTAGGTAACAATTGATATAATTCTCCACTCCCTGCCCTGTACCCATAGGTATCCATACCCTTTGCAATGTGACTGGCTGCTGCTCCTACCGAGAGGTAGATGATATTTTTTCACCCTTGAAATCTGAACTGCTTTTGTCAATGCTTTGAAAAATGAAATTCAATGAAGGTGACAGCACATCAGATCCTAGGCCCTACCAGGACTTGTACTTTCTCTTTCTATCCCCCCACCCCTATATTTTTCTTTCTCTCTCTTTCTCTTTTTCTTTATCTCTCTCTCTCTCTCTCTCAATACCCTTCTACTGCTTTGTGAATAAGCCCAGCTGGCCTGCTAGAGAAAAAGCTACCACATACAGAGAAAACCAAACCAGGGGAGGCAATCCTAGATTGCCCAACCTCCACCAACTCCCCAGCTGACTGTAGTTGCATGAAGGGGCCCAACCCAGATAACCAGATTGTCTAGCTGATTAATTGACTTGTGAGCAAAAATAAATATTTATTGTTGTATGGCTCTGAGATTTTGGGAGTTGTTTGTTATGTAGCATTACTGTGGCAATAGATAACAGATACAAAGGTAGGAGCAGTTACTAATTTTACATTAAATACTATATTTTATATTATGCCCATGAATTAGTGCCCTTAATTTAATAATGGGCTTCCCTCTCAATCTATTCTTCTTATATTTCCCCAAAGAATCATTATCCTTTACTAGAACTATATTCATGTCTCAGTCAAAATGCAAAGCAAATTTTTTAAAAAATTTCTACTCAAAAGTTTGAGTTTTGGCACCAAAGTGTACATGTATTAAATTCAATTCTCAGAATCCCCCCGTTTTGTTTACAATATTTTCTCCAGGGTCCTTAGCGAAATTGTACACCCCATGTGCTTCTAGCATTCCACATGCTTCTAGCATTCCACAGACTGAAAGGTGATGGTGACACAAATGCAAAGTTCTTTACACAAAGGTCCTACCAACAGTCATTGTAATTGATTAGGTGGCATCTGCAGGCTCTGTGGTATAAGATTGCTTTCATTCATACCCTGCAGGTTTATGTCACCAGCTTTCCCAGTGAGGCACTTCATGGGCTGACCTCCTGTCTTAAAATTCATTTGAAATTCTTCACCTGACTACAGACTGTCAAATGCAGTCAGATAAACCTAGCTTAGGTTTAAAAAAGAAAAATAAATCTGACAAAGATGAGAACACAAGGAAACATTCAGAAAGTATTGTTCATTGTGTCACTTAGAAAAAACTACATTCAGTTGGAGAGCAATGCTATTAGGTAGAGCTGTACAGTACGGAAAGTGATTTACTCAGGCAAATGACAGTTTGCCTTCTGTCCTTTCCCTATCTGGCTGTCAAGATTCAGATAGTGCTATCTCACCTTATTTTGTCAAACATACAAAGGATTTTGTAGGATTACATCATTAATGACCTCAACCCTAGAACAATGAAATAATATTGTTCACTACTCCTTCTGTATAGAACTATTGTATATATAAATTATCTTAGCAGCCTTGAATATCAGAGGTTGCAAAGGCCTAGGCATTGTTATAATTTTAAGAATACTTGGAATTGGACTAGCATTTTATAGTTCTCACTTTTTGTTCAGCATTATTCTTTGGTTCATGCAGAAATCTAGTGAGGTAGGTGGTTCAGGGAGTGAGGTGAGGGATATGAAAAGGTGCAGTTAAATTTGTGTCTAAATGGTTTCCTTCTCCCTGCTTAGGTTCTCAGAGCATTAGGATCTGGTTGAGTGTGAGTTCCCTTGACTCATCTAGAAAAAGAGGCAAAATAGGACTAGTTCATCAAAACCTGAACCTGTATTCTACTCATTTAAGTATAATTAGGAGTCTAATATGCACCGGATAGCATACTGAGCATTTTCATATCCTATCTTGACAATGACTCCGTGAGCTTGGTACCATATTTATATGAGTATGCACACTGGAAATAAATCCTTTTTTTTTAGCACTTTAAATGCCAAATAATAGAGTAATAGTTTAATTAATTTACTTTGCCTATTTAACTCTTGAAGACATAGATGACACAAAATATTATATAATTGGTTAGAGTTAAATTAGCTTTCCCTTACTTTATGGGGACTGGCCAAACCCTTTAAGTTACATACTACCTCCCTTGGAACTGGACTGTCTGTGCAACTGCCTCTAATATACAGTGACAAATGTGGGCTGTGGTCACATACCGTATTCTGTATTATCACTGGATTCCTATTTTCAACTAGGATTAACAGAAAGGAACTAGTTTGTTAGATACATAACACATCTAAGCTCTACTTTTGGAGGAAGCAAGCAAGCACAATGGCCATGGCTATGACTTTGTATCCAAAGATATCTGTTAGAGCAGTGGTCCCCAACCTTTTTGGCACCAGGGACCTGTTTCAGTTTCATGGAAGACAATTTTCCATGGACGGGGCAGTGCGGGGGTGGGGGGGTGCTCAGGCAGTGATGTGCCGCCAGGTTCCTAACAGGCTGCAGACTGGTTGGTACTGGGCTGTGGCCCAGAGGTTGGGGACTGCAGCGTAGAGGATACTGAATGTCACCAGACACCTCTCTAAATCTTCTGCCACCTCTTCCTTGAACATAATGTCCAATATTTTCAAATTTATATCTCTTAATCCCCTATGTAAATTCATCCATAAATTGTTGCCATTCTAAAGTGTCTTTATTGGGGTCTCAACATACCTCTGAATTTTGCTCAGGTTATTTTTTCATTCTTACAATGCCCTTCCACCCCTACATACAGCATGAGGCCTTCCTCCAGTATATCAGCTCTTGTGAGCAGCCGTTTCTTACTCTGGTGGTACCTTGTTACATGTTCATGGCACCTGCCTGTATGCTACCTGGTACCATTTTTTATTTTGTGCCTGATCCATGTCAACATGTGGGTTCTTGATGACAACAATAATAATTAAACACTCATTCAGTGAGTCTCTGGCATATAAGAAGTCAATAAATAGTATATACCTTCTACTATTGCTAAACACATTATGTACATTATTTCATTTAATCCAAGAAGGATGGAATTTATTTCCAATTTAAAGATGAAAAAACAGAATAGGAAGATCAAATAACTTGCCCCGATCATGCAGCTGATGGCCAAGTGGTTGACATTAAACATCAAATTTATTTAATTTCAAAACTGTCTTTCTGGCTACCTTACTGTACTTCTCAATGTAAGAAACTAACTTAGACTTCTTTGAATATTCATTGGCTGGCATATTAATTCACATATAGTGAATACTCAATAAATAATTGATTATAAAAATTTTAAATAAGTGTTTATCCCATTGGGCAAAAAAAAAAAAAAAAAGAAAGTTTCACTATGTTCAGTATCTCATCTCCCCAATGCCTGAATATTTAGGAAAATATCAGAGTGTCCTAGAAGAATGAATGAATAGCTATGTAAGCATACCCAGGAATTTCTCATTTAGTAATTTGTTACAAGGAACTAATACTAACTGAAAAAAATTTGTAGGGAAAAAGTGTTCACTCTAGCAGTATTTCATTTTTAAATTTGAAAATATCCCATTTGATAGGATAGTATCTAAAAATTAAAATGTCATTTACAAAATGGAGGAAATAACATGAGTAATTGGATAATCCTGATGGCCTTACTATTGCAAAACATTATTTTTAATGATTCAGTAATCAAATAAGTTAAAAGCTAAAACCTTTCAAGTCTGTTACCAGTACAAATGTTGGGTCATATGCCCTGGTACTGAGCATCAACTTTCAGGTTCAGCCATCATGCAGGAAGAATCCAGCTCCATGCATTCCCTACTTCAGACTCTGTGCAATAAAAATCAATCATCTCCTTACTCTAGACATTAAAGGCTAAACTATGATCCACATTTTGGTAATGGCATTTATTTGGCAGTTCTGTATTATCTCATAGATTATTCTCAATGACCCTGTAAGGTATCTGTGAAAGGGACACTTGAAACTTTCTTGTGGGCATGAAGGAAATTTACATTTCTAATTTCTAAGCAATTAGGAGCAATGTGACTGAGTTTTGGCCAATGGAAGGTAGCAAGAGGAGGATAAATGTCATTTATTGAGTTGTACATAAAACATCTTTTTCAGTCTTCTATGCTCTCCTTCACACATGGAAGCTGAAAGCAAAACACTCCCAGACAGCAGGGGTACATGATAGAAGGAGGAACAATCCCTGAATGTGTCACTTAGAAGAGAGCCACGTAGGAGTGCCATCCAATGAAGGGCAGCTGAATAAAATCGTGTGTGAACTAAAGTAAACATTCAACATATTGAGATATTAAATATCAGGATTTATTTCTGCAATGTGTGCAAGTGCATATAGAGAGTAATGGTAAACACAGAGTAAGAACAGGATCAGTTTGACTTCAAAGCTTATGTCTGGTCCATTATAAAAATCAGGGGGGTTGATACCAGTACTATCAGCTTAGTTACACAGATGTATATATTGTTACTTATAATAATAAAACTTGGTAAAAATTAAAAGCCTGGTTAATATTAGAATGAGGAATGTTTTTTATAACTGAAATATGACATCTTGGGAAAGTATGAAAATCAAATTTTAAAGAATATTTTATAAAATAAAAATGTTTATAGGGAAAATGTAAAACAAAATTTTTCATATTTATATTCTTTCTATATTTAGAACACATTTATGTTCCAAGTCAATTTTCAATATATATGATATGGAAAATATCTATTAAAGTATTTACAGGCATTTTTTTCTGTAAAGTAATAGTAGAACCATTATTAATATTTTTCTTGATTTATTATATGTTTTTCAATTTTTCTTAAGTATGTATTATTTTTAATCCAAAAATACTGTTTTATGGAAGATATAGACAATTTGTACCCCTTTTTACCCCAAGTTAACACCTGAATCAAAGACTTACTCACAACCCCGTGTGGTTCCGAAACACATGTGTGTGGACCTCAGGCTCTTTTGTTGTCAGCAGCAGCAATGTTTGCAGCTAGTAATATTTTTCTATAAAGAATTCATAACTTTTCTTCTGTACTGAGACACCTATCTAAATGGTTCATGACGTATGTCATGAATATCTTTTATTACTGTACCTTCATTGAACCAAAATGGATTGCTATTAGTTTAATGCATTCAATGTGCACAATTTTTTTGTGCAAAATGGTTGTGACTCTATCAGCATATATATATTATTTGGATATTTTTAATTTTCAATACTGTCTGGAATGTTATATAAGCCTTCTGCAAACTCCTGGAATGATTTAATTTCTATATAAAATATTATAGGCAACTTTAGTGCTGACAAACTATCCCAGGCAAAAGCTCAACAGCAAATCAGTCAAAACAAATCCAAGCTTCATTAATCACTTAATATGCAGAACAAGCATTCCTATTCTTGCATTCTGGAGAAGATGGTTAAAACAACGTTTCTGCTGTTCTCAGTGCCTGATTCTTGAGACTGAGAAAGAATACAATATTTCTCTAGTTTGCAGGCAAAAGAAAAATAAAACAGCAAAAAGGTGATTATGGAATGATTTTTCTATTTTCTCTTATTCATGTTAATGGTCTGATAATATAAGTTAGTTTTTTTTACAGTAATATGAAGCTAATCTTTGTTTTTATTTCACTGTTTTTAGAAATATTTGTTTTTAAAAACAAAGTCAGTAAAAAGCAAACATGAAATTTATCCTCAAAATCCCCTCTGGAGGTACAGAAGTATTCATGAATTATATTTAAACAGGAACAATTTTAGAATTTTATTTAAAGAGAACTCCTCAATTCTTTTAGTGAAATGCTGAACAGATGGCTGAAAAATTACAGGTTTAAGGTAAAAGCACAGGACTACCATTCTTCATTCTATTTCTATTAGCATTCTATATCTATTAATTCATTCACTTCTAACTTTGGTAATTGGTGTTATAAGCAAAAATTACTTCTTTAAGTGATGTGTTTCATAGTTAGCTCAACATCGTCATTTTTTTAAGGTTACTATTTAAATATATTATGCTAATCTCAATGAGAAATTTAGTATAATGGGTTCCAGCTCTACCCAGGAATATACAAGAGGTGTTAGATAACGATTGTTTTTTGTGGCTGAGTAGAACTCCATGGTATATATACACCACATTTTATCAATTCATTCATGTACTGATGGGCACATGGGTTGTTTCCACATCTTTGCAATTGTGAATTGTGCTGCTATAAACATTCGAGTGCAGATGTCTTTTTTATAGAATGCCTTTTTTTCCTTTGTGTATGCTGGGTATTGTAATGGGATTGCTGGATCAAATGGTAGCTCTACTTGTAGCTTTGAGGTATCTCCCTATTATTTTCCACAGAGGTTGTATTAGCTTACAGTCCCACCAGCAGTGTATGAGTGTTTCTATCTCTCTGTATCCACGCCAACGTTTGTTGTTTTGGGACTTTTTGATAAAGGCCATTCTCACTAGAGTTAAGTGATATCTCATTGAGGTTTTAATTTGCATTTCCCTGGTGATTAGAGATGTTGAACATTTTTTCATATGTTTGTTGGCCATTAGTCTATCTTCTTTTGAAAAGTTTCTGTTCATGTCCCTTGCCCACTTTTTGATAGGGTTGTTTGGTTTTTTCTTGCTGATTTTCCTGAGTTTTATATAGATTCTAGTTATCAGCCTTTTATTGGATGTGTAGAATGCAAACATTTTCTCCCATTCTGTAGGTTATCTGCTCTCGTGACAGTTTCCTTGGCTGTGCAGAAGTATTTTAACTTGATCAGGTCCCATTTACTTATTTTTGTTGTTGGTATGATTGCTTTTGGGATCTTCTTCATAAATTATTTCCCTAGGCCAATGTCCATAAGAGTTTTTCCAAAATTTTCTTCTAGAATTATTATAGTTTCATGCCTCAGATTTAAGTCTGTTATCCACCGAGTTGATTTTTGTGAGAGGTGAAAGGTGCGGATCCTGTTTCAGTCTTCTACATGTGGTTATCCAATTTTCCCAGCACCATTTATTGAATAAGGAATATTTTCCCCACTGTATGTTTTTGTCTGCTTTGTCAAAGATTAGATGGCTATATGAGGATAGTTTTATATCTGGGTTCTCAGTTCTATTCCATTGGTTTATGTCCCTGTTCTTGTGCCAGTACCATGTTGTTTTAGTTACCATAGCCTTGTAGTATAGCTTGAAGTATGGTAAACTGATGCCTCCCAATTTGTTCTTTTTGCTTAAGATTGCTTTTTGCTACATGGGGTCTTCTCTGGTTCCATATAAAGCATTGAATTATTTTTTCTAGATCTGTGAAAAGCAATGTTGGTATTTTAATAGGGATTGCATTGAATCTGTAGATCACATTCAGCATCCTTTTATGATAAGAACACTTAACAAAATAGGCATGAGCAGGACTTACCTAAATATGATACAAGCCATATATGACAAACCCACAGCCAACATCATACTGAACAGAGAAAAATTGAAAGCATTCCCACTTAGAACAGGAACCAGACAAGGTTGCCCTCTATCACCGCTTCTATTCAACTTACTGCTGGAAGTCCTAGCCAGACCAATCAGGCAAGAGAAGGAAATCAAGGGCATCCAAATGGGGGCAGAAGGGGTCAAACTATCCCTTTTTGGTGACTATATGATCTTATATCTAGAAAATCCCACAGATTCTACTGGAATTGATTAACAAATTCAGCAAAGTTTCAGGTTACAAAATCAATATACAGAAATCAATAGCACTCCTGTACACCAAGAGCAGTCAAACTGAGAACCAAATCAAAGACTCAAATTTTGACTTTATCAATTGAAACAGAGATAGGTAGTGACCCCTTGGCTTTGATTTCTTCTAGCTGTTTTTTTTCCTCTTTGTCCCCCTACTCTTATATCCTTTTGAGATCTGTCTATATTCCTAAGCATTTGTATTCCCAGGCAATCAATTGCTTCTTGACTCTTTACAGGCAGATTTCTTTCCTCTCTGAACACAAAACACATATGTGAGAAGATAGATTTTGGTTCTTTTCCTTAGAAGCCATACTTGTTTTGACTGGTGCAAAACCATTTTAAAAATGATGGCCAGCCATGAACACAAGTGTCAAGGAGTCCAGGTTTAGAACACAATAAAGCTTGCGTCTTGCCTCCAGCCTGTGATAACAAAGTGATATGTGGCAGTTATTTAACATCTTTGAGTCTCAGCTTTTTTTATTTATAAACTGGGGACAATAATAATACACATGTTATGGAATTATTGAGGTAAGAAATGAAATAATGCATATAAAGTACTTTCTTGCCCCCCATGGGCTATTGTAATCTGCGCAAACTAATTTTTCATAGTTTTCTTTTGGTTCTCATGTGAGCATACCTCTTTCACCAGTTCCTCTTCTGAATACTACATTCTTTCATTCTTTTGACTATACCAGTAGATCTGTCACAAAATGGATTGATCTAAGTATGCAATCATTCTATTTGAACTGAACATTCATTACCTCTTTTCAAATAAACATGTTATATTAAAAATCAATTAATGGTTAATAATCCATACAATGTTGAAAATTCATAAGTGACATGGAGCTATCAAGAGTGTGCATAGAAAATTTGGTGACATGATAATTAATGGATATTTGGGGTTGATGAATTTCAAGTTGAATGGATTTTGCTGCACCAATAATCCTGCTAAATTCCATTCTTGAGACCAAATATGCAGCTCAGAATATATTGTTTCAGTCAAAGCATAAGGAGGATTAAATTCAATGAAAAACTTTGGCACATGACATTTTAGGTGACTCAAACAGCTACTCTGTCTTCCCTCTGTATTAATAGATTCCTTTTAGGTTTCAAGAAAGAGGCCTACCAAGGTTACTTTGCATTAGCAATGAAAAAAATAATGTTACAGGGAACACTAGTTGTGCAGAAATAGATATTTCATCAGATAGGGTCTTTAAAAAAGTGTGAGAACTGCTGGTTTAGAAAAGTTGAACAAAATTTTATTTTGTTTTGACTCTATGGCTATTTAACATCTTTAATTTGTTAAATAGAATTGTAACTTGAATTATGAGTTTATTATTCACCTTTTTCCAACTTCCACTTTATACCTTCCAGGAATAGTGTTTATGTGAAACACTTTGGAGTACCCTGGGTATATTTAATCATTAAAAATGTGTATTGAAGTATTTCTATGTGGCATATACTGATCTTGGTGCTGTGATTATAGTGATGAATAAGAAAAAGAAGTTATAAGAAAGCTTATAAACCAGTGGGGGTGAAAAGCAGCTAACATGTATTACAGAAAATGAACAATATCATTTTGAAGGGTGCTGAGTACTTGGAAGTATCAATATATGCAATGGTAAAGCTGGATCTAGACTGACTGGAAATGATGGAAGCCAGGCAGGCGTGCACAGATAGATTAGAGAAGAACATAACATTTGGAGCTGAGCATAAGTGGGAGAAAAGGAGTCTATCATGTCATGAACTAGTTGGAGAATAATCCAGGCAGAAAAATATGGCAAATTTAAAGGTCTTTATATTATATAAGTTTATTATAAGGATATATAAGATGGCTAAAAAAATGGGAAATTCTCTTGCTTGCAAAACAGCTACTCTGAGACTGTAGTATAAATAGTTTTGAAACTATTCTCCAACTATAGCCCCTTATTAAATTATGCATATTGAGAGAAATTTTTATACCCTTTGGTCATGGTTGACTATACATTAGTAAATACCTGGTGAGCCAGGCATGGTGGCTCTTTCCTGTAATCCCAGCAACTTGGTAGAGTGAGGTAGAATGTTCTCTTGAGCCCAGAGTTTGAGGCTGCAGTAACCTTTGATTACACCACTGCACTCCAGCCTGGTGACAGAGCAAGATCTTGTCTCCAAAAATAATAAAATAAAACAAAAATTAAAAATAAATGTAAAAAATAAAATAAATACCTGGCTAAGATGGGCTTTACATTCTATTTGAATCAGAAGACCAAGAAACACTAGGTAGCTTGTAGCAGACCCTTAAACTGAAAGTGTAAGTATGGACGGCACATTGAAACACCATTTGCATTCCATATTATAATGATCTGTTTTTCCATTGTTTATGTAGCTTACTGAATACTTAAGGCCTGAAGTACT
>CM052437.1:86564028-86603710 GCA_028533085.1 Varecia variegata
AGGAGACATTGAGGTTCTGGTGGTCTTTATCAAATTTTCCAACCCTTAGAATGAGGGATCTATTTCTCTCAGGTAGTCTTTACCATATTCTCTTTATGTACATTAATTGTATATCCTAATATTGAGGATTGCTGTCAAGTCATTCCTTAAGCCAAGTTACACAGAGATAACCCTCCTTATGCCAAACATACTCCTATTTTTCTGGCTTATGCACCCACCCTTTTTAAACGGTTTAATTAGCTTATCCATGTTACATGGAGGAAGGCAAAGAACTTTAGAAAAAGGACTGAGGCATCCTTTTGAGAAAGAAATGTGAGCTTGACAGGCCTTTTATATTTCATGGATACATCACTATTGTATATCTCCATGTTGTGATTAGGAAATATTCTAGATATCCAGACAATAAAAGCCAAGACTAATATTCATTAATCATACAACTTATATAGCACTTTTCTAATTTGTAGTATCTAATAAACTAACTTAATTCTTCACTTTGCCTAGTATGTATAAGCATTTATCCAATTCCTTATCTATAAACTTTGAATAAAGAACTTAATTTACTTTCTCTCAGTATATTTTGAAAAATAATTGATGACATATAAAAATATACATTTCTTTTTTATATTTGGATATGTTTTCACATATTCAAACATAGAGACATATCTCATTTTTCTGAACAGATATATGTTTCTGAACTCTTGCCTATAAATCAAACTCCTATGTATTAAAATTGATTTTCTTATTGGGTTTCATTATAAATTGATATATATTTAGAGATATGCATCTCTAGGGAATTCAAAATAAACTGCCTCTAAAATGTGATACAATGACATTCAAAACTGCTGCAAAAATGTTAAGACTCAGACTTTTTTTTTTAATTATTGTTTAATTTTAGTATCATTTTAAATATTAGCTCAAGGAATAATTTTACTTAGAGTGTGATTTCTGGCATTGCACATCTTCAAAATTGGAGAGAATGATAATACATAAATCACTTTTCAAAAATATAAAATCCATTTTTTTTCATTTTTTCCAGCCTTCCTCTTCTTTGTTCTATAGTCAGAAAAAATAATGCAAATGTATTTGGTTCCACCAACTACATACAATCTATTTAATAATAAAGTGTGATAAATTGGAATAAATGGAGACTCTGAAAGTGCCCATTTAAAATATGCCAACAAGTTGACAACAGAAGCAATCAAAGATGATGTATAATTACTGTCAAATGGTATATAACAACCTGCATTTTGGCAAGAATGAGCAGCTCATGTTGCAAGTGTCAACTTCTTGCAACTTGTTTCTAATTCTGGATAAACCAAAGATCTTGCTGAGTCTCAGTTATCTTGTCATTAGAGGCAGCATTTTGGGGTAAGAAACAAAAACAAGTTAAAAGAGAAAAAAGGGGTAATATTTATTGAACATCTATAATAACAATGCTAGACACTTGAAATAAGCCACTTCCTATAACTCTTGCTTGTTTGGGAGTTTTCGTTCCCTATTTAGTGCTGAGAAAATCGAAGCCACCTGGACAAGACCAAAAAGCCAGAATATTAGACTGCATATTCTGTATTCTTTCCATAAGAGAGATTTTGATGTAATACTTCCTGTGTGCGAGGTGCCATGCTAGGTGTTAAGCAGACATTAATTCCATAACATTACCTTGTGACAAAACTAAGACAAGACCAAGCAGGGTAACTAACCATGTCTACAGCCACAAAACTGGATAACTGACAAAAAGAGTCTCCCTGGTGTGCAACCCTATGTTACGTACAGGATTTTCCTCCAACTGCCACTTTACATTCCAAAACTCATTGATTCTACAAATTAAGTATGGGAATAACATTTAATGAAATTCATAGGAAAAAAAACATTTGCAAAATAATAAATTAGAAGCTTTATAATGGATTTTTATTACAAAATGCAGTAAATATGAATTTCTGGGCATTGAGATTTATACAATCAGACATATATTGCTTTTATTAATTAAATTCACAATAAATGATAACTATCTGGTTTTATACCCTCAATAATTTGTGGCTTTCTTGGTTGCAGATTGCTCTTTAAAAAAGCATTGCATATTTTTTTCAAGAATCCTTTTACAGTTTTATTTCTATTATTCAAAAATTGTGAGTAAAATATATTTTAAATGTTTTATTACTAAAAATAATTGTTATTAGGCCATATACTCGAGGCAGCTATAAGACACACATTTTAAATACTTCGATGAAGCAAATAAAAATTTCCTACTCACTCTACTAAGAGAGAACAGAAAAGTGTTACAAATACTCTTCCCTAGTAGAAAAGAGGGGATAGACATAGTATCTTAGTAGAGGATATGTGTTATATGTCTCTCATATAAAAAATAGAATTATTGAGTAATTAAGGTTTATGCCACAGGTCCACGGAAAATCCAAAACAAACAAAAACAAAAAAAGATTTTTAAAATCTTAATTTTCCTATTAAGTAAACTGGTCCTTTCTCCACTAGACCATGGTAACTCAGAGGTTATTTCCTGATATACCTTCTATCTCTGCCTTCTTATGGGGGAAAAACATAGACTGTAGTTATTTAATATTCTAGAAGTCTTAAAAAATAGGTTATCTGATATCATTTTAGACTCATTGTCCTCATTCTCACAATATACTTAATAGAAAATAAGAAATGTATTATTTAAATTTTATATCCTTTCCAAAATGAATATTTTTTATAGTGCAGTTTCATAAAAGGCAAAAATTTCAAAATTAATCTGTGCACCTTAGTGATGAAACCACAAAAGTTTTAGATATTGCCTAGAAAAAACAGCTGCTAAGTTGGCTAAAATGTCAAAGAACATATTGCCCTATATTTTTTCACAGCATTGTGTGGTAGGAAAACTGAAAGTCCCTCCAGACCGAAACAAGTAATATTTGGGGTAATTAAGAAAGTAATAAAAATCCATTCCCGAACAGGTATGGAGTTTAGAGTTAAACAAAAGGTGAAAATGGACATTTTATGAGAGCTAGTGCCAAAGATGACTTTATTACTGAATGTTTCTGCCAAATCTTGAGTCAAAAAATGTATGCCCTGAGTTCAGGGTTTGTAGATAAGAGATAAAACCTTAGATATAACCAATGTGGAGAATTTTCTAGAAAATTCAAAATAAGCAACTGCAATGTAAGAGGTGATATAGAAAGAAACCCTCCTGTGAAGAGTGCAATACCAAGAGACTTTCCTGTCTCAAAGTTGGCACTAGAGAAGAAGGAAAAGTTCCACTGAGACTTCATAACCACAGTCATCTCATGCCTTTGCAATGAAAATTCAAATTTCTATTGTCATAGAAACCTCAAAAGGATATTTTAATTTAAAGCAATGCCAAGGTGGTGGAGCCTGCAGGTAACTGGCAGAAAGAAACACAATTTCCTCTGAAAAAAAAAAAAAAAAAACAACTTCATTTTCAATAAAGTTTCAAAGTTAATGATCAACTTTCAGAAATCAAAAATGTACCCAGGGACAGAATAATAGAGAAACAACGGTGAACAAAAATAAACCCACATATAATTCAGCTATTGGAGTTATCAGATGCAGAGTTTAAGATTACTATATTTCTGTTTAACTGACTTAAATGAAAGAGAGAAACATATAAATATAAGAACAGAAAAATTTAAAGCACATCCAGCATGTGCATATTGGTCTCCAATACCATCCTCCTATAAAAGGAACCAGGGCTCCTTGGAAAAATGACAGATTATGGGTTGAGATTTGAAATATGGAAGATGAACCTGGAATATCTTGTAGTGCTAGAAAGTAAGGAACTGCTAAGAAAATAAACTATGTAAAACCTAAAATGATGTGGGCACAATTTGGAAAGAGAAAAGAAAAAGTAAATTTAATGTGGAGAAACCCACAAATGCTGCTTCAGCTGGGTGACAAGCCAGATGATCATCAATAAATATTAAATTATCCAACTATGATTATGGCTTTGTCTCTTATTTGAGGTTATTTGTTTTGCATATATTTAAACTATGTTGCTGATCATACAAAAGTAAAGCAATCCTATATGTTCCTGATATGCTCCTATGTTCTTCTTTAACCCTAGAAATTTGCGTTGCATTCAAGTTTCTCTTGTGAATATTGAGATAGCTAAATCAACTTTATTTTTGGATAGTACTTTCATGGCCTTTTTCATTCTCTCTGTCTCTCTTTCTCTCTCATCTCTATCTCTCATCTATCTTTCTACCTACCTACCTAATTACCTGATGTCTGTTACAACCAAAATATAGTTAATCAGTTGGGCCTTACCTTCTCACACACTCTACAATTGTAATCTTTTAGCTGGAGTATTACTCTATTTATCTTCAAAGTAATTACTGATATATTTGTGTTTTCTGTTCTTCTTGTCTCCATATACTGATTATTTTAATCCACACCAGTATTTCTTTTTTCTTTACTTCTTTTTTAAATGACACTATTTCCTGGAAATATTCTTATATCTGTAGAAGAGAGCTTCCTCATTCTATTTCACATCTGTATTATATTCCATTGTAGAGATATATCTGTTCATTTAATTAGCCCCTTATAGATGGGCATTTGATTTTTTCCTAATTTTTAAAATTATAATCACTACTGTCATCAGTAGCATTATGCACATAAAATTTTGTGTATATGAAATTGGATCATTAGGATAAAATCCCAGAAATGTAATCATTTATCAAAAGTCAATTTATTTCTAATCTGAATAGATATTAGTTAATAGACAGATTCTCCTCCCTAGCAGTATAACATTTTTGCATGCCCAGAAGCAATGTAAAAGAAGGTCATTTTCCAATAGCCTCAGTAACAGAGCATGCAGTTAATTTTAGACTTTGGCTCATTTGAAAGTTTATGAAAAGTGTCTAAAACCAGTTTAAATTTGCGTGATTTTTATGATGCTTGATACTAAACATTTTTCATACATTTAACAATATAGTTATTATATTTAGAATTGTTTATATTTTTATTACAGTGGTTACCTTTATTTATATTATATACTTTGATATAATGCACTCAATTTTTGCTTTTAGAAAATCTAACAGCTCTCTGATAAGAGCAAGAAGAAAAATAACAAATTACCTAAATTTAGTCAATAGTATTAACTTCATTAATATTTACCATTTTATTTTTAAATATGCTTAAACATTTCCTTAATGTTTCTTAACACCTTTATCTAATTTCTAATGTTGTGTTATAATTTTTGTTGCCTTTAAGTGTCAATTTTCTTTGTATTTTTGTTTTTAGTTAAGCTTTACTGCTAATTTCACACATTTTTATAAGATCTTTGTACAGATGTTATGTTTATTCCTTTCTTATCGCATATTAAATTGTGTTGAATTTTCTTGGACCAGCTATTAGCAAGAAGAATCTTTGGAATAGTTGGAGAGGCCAGGATAGCTCTCCAATTTCTTTCTATTTCTTGTACAACTTCTATTTATGCAGTGAGGATTGTTTTTTATTTTAATAATACCTTCCAGTGGGTATAATCTCTTGTTTTCACAGAATCTGGTATAAGAATGCTTTTCCCTGCAGCATAGATATACCCGTTTACCACTCAATATGGCCAATCAGCACAGTCTCTACCATCAAGGCTGACTCTGTCTCTGTTACAAAAACTGGTATCTGAGATCTCTCACCTCTGTCTTCTTTAACCTCCTCTCCCACTGCTCACACCTATTTGATCTCAGCACTGTTTGTAATAGTTTCCATTTGGGGAAATGATACTTGGAAAGTGACAGAAATTCGTAAACTATCCCCAAAATCTATTGATATATTTCCTCTTTTCCTGAATTTTCTGTGTTCAATTCCATTTACATACACTCAAGTGAGTTATTTTTTAGCCGGAGTAATGCAAATGTAAGTGTTGAGCAACACTCCTGGGCCTCAAAAAAAAACACTCAAAACCATATTCTCTATCCACTTTTCCCCTGCCAGTTGGATGAATGGTGATATGAGGTTACTCACCTGTGGCCGCCACTTGCAAAAAATGACAAAGACTGCGAGCTGGGTCCTGAATTCCTGCATGAAGTAGGACTGCCATGCTGACAGATGTCCCTATTCATGGCTGTTGTGAGCAAGACATAAACTTTTGTTGTGACTGTACTATTGGGGGCAGGCAGTGGGGGTCTATTAATTATAGTAGCAAGCCTGCCTTAATTATTAATAATGAGTGAGATATTTCGCTTTACAAACTTTAACTTGTTGAGAACAAAACTGTATAAAACAAAACTTAGAGAATGTTGCTGTAATCTAAGAGAGATAATAATAGATATATTAAGAAAGTGGCAATAAGAATAAAAAGTTGAATTTGATAATAGATATATTAAGAAAGGGGCTATAGGAATCAAAAGAAGCCATAGGGCTCTGATTGACTGGATACGGTGAAGAAAAAGAATGTGAGAAGTAGTCTAAGAGAATATCCAAAAGGAAGCCAACATCAAAACTTGTAGTCTATATGCTGCGTATGGTATTAATATATTCTTAGACCTTTACACTAAAGTTTCATATCCATATTCAATATTAGTCAAATTACATGTGCTATGTGAAATATTTCTTTTTCTGAAATATAAATGTTGATTTTCATATATTTGGTCATTTTGTTCATATCACACACTTGCTTATAAGAGAGTCATTTTGCAGATGGAGAAACTTAAGATGGGGAGATGAAATCATTTGATTCATGAATTTAAGCCACAAAAAAAATTCAGGTACTTTTCTCGGGTTTTCAGTCAAAAATAAGAGTCTACTGCTCTGGGTCTTGTAAATGTATATACATTAACAAGAATGTATAGGGCTGTGAAGGGCTGTAGAACTCTCTCTCTTTTTAAAAAATAAAGCACTTCCTTCCCCCCAAAATTAACCCATTCACCTGTGTTGTTGTGAGAGATCTCACTAGAGCAGAATTCAAAGGCAAATACAAACAATTCTCTTCCATCATATTTATTTTGAGAGAAGGAATTGTATTTTACACATAAGGCCAAATATTAGACAAAGATTTTTTTTATTGATAGTGATAGCTCTTAAAAACTTTAAAAAGCATATAAGTTTATCATCTTAATTAGTTTTACAATAACTACTCTCTTCATCCTTAATTACTTTTGGTAGGATTTTGAGTAGTAATTTGTCCCTCACCCATTCTAATACCCTTGACACATAGTCTATATCCCCTAGGAGCTTATTTGCTTTTATTTGCCTTTTTGGGGCCAAATCCTCATCTTTCCCCTTTTATGTAAAAATCAAACAGCCTAATAATACATATCAGGGTTTTATAAAAACAAATTTCTTGAAATATACTTCACATGTGTATCATACAATTCACCCACTTAAAAGTATGCAATTCAGTTTTCTTAAGTATATTTGCAGAGTTGTGCAGTAACCATCACAGTCAAATTTCAGAACATTTATGTCACTCACAAAGGGAGTGATATCACTCTTAGGCAATCACACCTCATTCCTCCCTCCCCAACAGCCAGTCTCAGGCAGTTACTAATCTGCTTTCTGTCTCTGTTTATTTGCCTATTCTGGACAATTATGACTGACTTCTTTTATTTAGCATAATGTTTTCAAAGTTTATTCATGTTGCAGTATGTATCAATATTTCACTCCTTTTGATTGACAAATAATATTCCATTGTATGGATTTCACTGTATGAACATTTTACCCATTCATCATTTATGGACATTGGGTTATTCCATTTTCAGGCTCTTATTCATCATGCTGCCGTGAACATGGGAGTACAAGTTTTAATGTAGACATATGTTTTCATTTATTTTGGTTATATACCTAGGAATTTCTGAAGTCCTACAGTAACTTTATATGTAACATTTTGAAGAAATGTCAAACTGTTTTCCAAAGTGGATGCACCATTTTGCAATCTTAGTAACAGTGTAAGAAGGTATCAATTTCTACACAGCCTCATGCATATTCTGCTCTGCTTATGTGCTAGGCTCTGCTGCACACTGAGAACATAGCAGTGGATGGCACTGAGGGTCATCAGAGTTTTACTCATACCATTTGTTTTCTCTTAACTGAATTCTTTCAGATTTGCCTCAGAATACTCAAGACCCTGGTAGAGATTTCAATGGCATAATTATATAACTTGATAATAATTATACCTCAGTTTTATAGTGCCTTAGAATCTTCAAGATTTGATAAATCACTCTAAAGAAGGCAAAAGCACCTATTGAAATAGGGTGAAACAATTTGTAATTTGTCCAGATAGCAGGACTAATTTTCTGACTGCTATCATAGGACACTGTAATTCATTCTATGATATGAAAAGTTTACCTGTGACCTTTACTTTTTTACATTTCAGCTTATTATTTTACTGAATTTTTATATTTTAATATATTCAGATTCAAATATTCTAACTTTGTTATCTAATCTACTAGGGATACTAAAGATGATTATTTCAGGGCAACAGATGACATACGGAAGAAAAGAGTGTTTTTCATCTCTCAAAATATGTCAGCTGGACTAATTCCCTTATATCCAACTAAATGAAATTTTTTCTTCCTCATGTAACCTCATGATTTTTATTTGTTATTTCATCTACATAATGTTCAGATGAACTACCCAGGTATTTTTGACACTTTACTTTCTCCTCTCCTCTTCCACTTTTTTAACTAACTGCTCTTCTCGTACAAAATACTTATTACAAAGACCAGGAAAATACTTGATTCTACATTCAACTTTAGAGAGTAATTAGTAGGCTCTTTGGAGGCAATGCTAAAAATTCTATTTGGAGGAATTACTTTGCAAATCAGACCAGGAGTCTTATATCCTAGTTGTTTATTTCTTCCTCACATAGCAGTTTGTTTTGGTAGAGAGTGGTTCCGAGACTTTAGAATCATCTGGGGAGATTTTACAAATTATTTGCTTGGGCACCATCCCCAGATATTTTTTTCTAAATTGGATTTGGGCATGGGTCTTAGAAATGGCAATTTATAAAATCTCTCCAGGTGATTCTAAATTGAAGGCATGTATTAAAAAGCACTGGTATAAACCTCAGTGTATAGAAATTATGTAACAACTATTTCTAGCATATATCTGCTGATCTGCTATTAATGTAAATAGTTTTGAAATGTTTTATTATAAAACTCATCACAATAATTAGAAATTAAATGGTTGATAAGGTTTCATAATTGTTTTCTTTTAGAAGTTAGTTATAAAACCCACATTTAATAGAAGAGTGGGATTCTTGTTTTGTCATTTGCTTTGTATATTTAGGTTGTTTAATATCATCATAGCCATTTGAAATCTATTTGACATAAGATGGTTTTTTAACTTGATCCATTTCAGGTCTTTTGTTTAGTGAGTTAATGAAAGATTATGCCAAGTCTTGTTCACTCAAAATAACTCAGAATTTTTTTTAAGTTTTAACAGTGGATTATGACATTTACTAATAAAAATAGTTTATCTTTGAAAAGAAAAATAACCATAATCAAATTGTGACTTAATGAAAGAGCATAATGGGTATAATTTTTATATTGCTGAAATGTACCTATTTCCATATGTGTCTATATGTGTTCAAACCTAAGACAACATTTGTAAATTTAACCTACAAGAAGTATTGGACAATGTGTAAAAGTAAAGAATAGAATAACATACTCAGGAATGGCTTGGTACAGTGTTTGTCATAAGGGAGAGCTCAATTTCAGCCATTGCAATTATCTGTCTTTGTACCTATTGTTTCTCCTTCTAGAATTTCTTTTCCCTAACTTGTCAAATCAAACTTCCCAAGGAAATTACACTGTATATTAAACAGACTTTGATTTTGTATATCTTTTAGAACTTACTGCGATGTATTGTTATTTGAATCTTTGAGCCTAAAAATGGGTGTTTAAGTAGGTGTGTAATTATGAGAGTGTAAGGATTGAACTGGGCATGCTCATTGCTTGTTGTATGGCCTTGTTCAAAGGACAGATTTTTGCATCTGTACTTATAGAAAATGATATGCACTCTTTCTACACCATAGCACTAATGGTGGAATAACATAAAAAATATAGAAGCATACTAAAGAAAAGAATAAATATAATAGAGCAATTTGTTCATGCTGAGCAGGGAACTAATACACAGATATGTTTCAAGTGCATTTTATAACACTTTAAAATACTAGTTAAAAATAGCTCTGACTTGGTCATTGCCTGGGAACAGAATTTTGTTATATAGTATTTTGTGACACATCCCCACAGGCCTAAGGTTGACAGAAAAGATCATCATCAAGTGCATATTTAAGATGAATCAAATCTTGGTGAAAATGAATTTTTATACAGTACAATGATTCCTTTGGTGAACATATTTTTAACCTGCAGTATGCATCATAAACCTGAAAAAAAGTTTTTCTACATTATAAAAAGACTAAAGGATAAGAAGATAGAATCAAATCTAGGGAACATCAAATATTAGCTTTATGAAAAAATAATATTATATGAAGCAATTAAATTATATTAATTCCAAGGCAGAGCTAAATCCCAATGAACTTTATTTTTTATTTTTAATTATAAAGACCAAATCCATTATTGGGCCTTTATACAAATACCATTAAAACTATATAACAGAAACTCATTATTTCTGCCTTCAAATATACTTGTACTAATATGGTACCCTAATTCTCTGAGATTTTTATTTTTCTTCTTCAAATCACATACACTTAAAATTTTTTCTTTCACATTTTAAAGTGACCCCAATCCATAGTTTATTATCATAATGAATACTTAGGTTTAATTTTGAGTAAATGTAATTTTAGTAAACTAATACTTAGTTTTCTAATTTGGACACAAGGCACATATTCAACCTATTTCCAGTCATTCTCTTCCAGAGCATAGTTCTTGTCAGCATTCTCACTTCATAGTGTCTTAAGGAGCTCAGAAAAAAATCGACCTTGCCAGCTTAAATCTAGGCTCTGATAGCACAGTGACCACAAGAAGTGTTTATCCTATGCCTCATTCTACTTCTTATAGAAATTTGATAGACACATTAGGCTGTCTTTCCAAATATGAGAACTCAAAAGCAAAGAGATTTTTCGCTAAAAACATAGTTATGGGCTAAAATATAATGCCAGATTATTGAATTAGATAGTGCAAGTTATTTTAAGTTAATCATAGCATTGAGAAGTATAAATCCCAAGATTAGTTTATATCCAAAAACACTTCTAATACTCGTTTTAGTCAGTAATAATAAAAATAAATAATTGTTCTTGGCAGCATGCAGAAGACCACTTATTCTACCCTATCTGTACTAATAGCTAGTTGGATAATCAAACAGTAAGTAAAGCAAAGAATCATAAAAAATTAACGTGCATACCTTAAATATTTTTACCTGAAACATCTCAAAATAAAACAAAATTAGTCTTTACTGAAAAAAATAGACACAAATACCTTAAATATTTTAACTCAAAGCATATAAAAATAGAGCAGAATCTGTCTTAACTGACTCACCATAGTTCTAAGGGCATGGTAACGATGTCCTGAATATTGGTAAAATATGAAATAAACAGAGATAACATATTTTGAAAATACCTGATAAAGTTAGGATGCTTAAGACATGTTCCCAAATTAAGTATGAGTGAGGCAATTGTATAAGTTTGGAAACTATTTAAAAGATAGTGTTCTCTTTTGACTTGAAAGAAAAAAAACCTGTAGTCTACTATGAATGAGAACTTTCTAATAGAATTAACTCCTACCTGGTAATGGGATCTACATTTCTACTATTTCTTCAAACCAAATGACAATTGGAATTATTTTAGGGTCAAGGGCACATGATTTCTCTAATTGACCCTCAAAAGTTTTAAAATATATATGTATGTATCGGAAAGGGGTAAAGAGAGAGGGAAGGAGAAGGAGAGAAAAAATGGTAGAATAATTGGGCCAAAATGTGAACAATTTATTCATGCTATGTGTTCTGCCTAGACATGGTATTCCCTTTGCCATGTTAACTCCTATGCATTCTGCAGGTCCAAGATTAAAGGTCAGCTTCCATAGTCCTTTGATCTAGATGAATAACTAGTTGGATCTTCCCATGGCAGGCTGTATTTTACCTATGCAGGTTTTCAGATCTATAAGTAAACTGATATGTATACAATTCTTGGTCTATTTTCTCTCCTGCTAGATGGTAAACTCTATGAAAGTAGAGTCTTTGATTTTTAACCATTTGTCTTTGCCAATACCTAACACATTGTCAACACATGATAAACCCTTAACAAATTGAATTAAATAAATGAACAAAGATGGCCAATAGCTCTTTCTCCTTCTATTAATATTCAAAATGCCGGGCTCAGAAGTTTAATAAGATAGGGAAAGAAATGTTTTCCTTACCCCCCTCTATTCTTCCACATCAAAACATGTACACCCCTGCTACTCTTCATTAAACATTCAAAAGGTGTTGGTAACAAAAGGCAAAATTGACTGCTAATCCTTTATTTTTTCTTGTGGTACACCTTGAGCAAAGACACATGATCAAGAATGAACATACTTTCTCTCTAGGGCTAGATTGCTGGTTCATGCAGCTAGATTTGAGGCTTTCCTTATTAGAGGATGGGTAACTTAGAGGCAGATCACACTATTAAAGGAATGGAGATGACTGAGAAGAAGAGAAAACAGAAGTCAGAAGATAATATCTTGCTATGATATGGGATAGAAGTTCAAAATCATTAGACTATATAACTGATTTGTTTGGGCTGCTTAGTGATTTAAAAATAATTGGATTTGTTGGCAACATTTATAGTCTAGGAGGTTAACATAAAAATCACACCTTTTATCTTTTCTTGAAGAACTGATGTAAAATATTGAACTTGTGTTTGTGCTCAGCTGCATACAATTAGTGGAGCTGAGTGCCTGCCACTCGCTTTTTACATGAATATACTCTCCAGTTTGCCAGGTTCCCCACCTTGCTTCTTTCACTCATTTATTTATCTGGCCTCCGTTGACATATGAATTTGTAAATTTCGCTACATACGAATTTTAAGGAGCCATGAAAGAAGGGATATTTTGTTTCATTAAACTTACGTTAATCAAATTTGCATTTACTGTGATAGATTTTAGAGTTGGTCTACATTTTTATATATCAATCTATGTTTATTGATCAATGATAAATGTGATTAGAAATAGTGTGCTCTCTCTGTCTGTCTCGTCTCTGCCTCTCTTTCTATATATAACTGTATATAAGCTTTACATCTGGCTTTAACTTGAAACCTACATAAATACATAACTTTAACCCTGGTAAAATATTCTGGGATTTAAAATGTCCACATTTTTTTACCCTACTAAATATGAAATATCGATTACAGAGTATTACCACAGTTCATTTGTGTTGTTTGGGGACTTAGGGAAGTCTTCTTTCACTTTGAGAAAAGATGTAATTAAAAGTTGATTACTGATGTATTATTAAACAAAACACTGTCTCCTTTGGTAGGGTAATTCTAGAATTAAATAAGAAATAAAGAAATCTGTAGAAAACAGAAATTTAAGCATTTAAGTAGCATAGCCTTTGGTCTCAATTTCACTTAAATAAGAACTCCTTACATTTAATCAGTTCGTATTTTTAAAATATTTTAAATTTATGATCACATTTGATCCCTTCAACAATTTGAGTGTCTTAGAAACAAATTATTATTATTATCAACTTAAAAGTAGAGAGTGAAGACTTTTTATGTCTTAGGATTGATAAACATATTTATGGAGCCAAGAATAGAATAAAATAGAATAAATTTGTTTCTAATACTCTTGTCCACTACAGTGGATCATCTCTCCCATTTATACAAAATCAAGCCAAAAAAAAAAAAAACTCTAAGAATTGTATATCAGCCATATTTAAAAATATTATAAATTTAATAAAGCAATTATCACTTAAAATTAAGAACACTAGGAGATGAAAAATAGATATATTAATAATATATTGGAATATAGTCATTATATATGAAAAACATATTTGATTTTGATATTCCTAACAAACAAGATAAACATAAGAAAAGTGTAAGTTATATATATCTTATTTTTATTTAAAATAAAGCCTGTGATATCATCTAGAGAGACAATGATTTTCTGGGAATTAATTACTAAATGAAATGTAATGCACGGTCTACTTACTCTATATTTTCTATAAGGCATAATTTCATACAAAATATAACTTTGGCTATTCACTCTAAAAAGATATTTTCCAAGACTTTGAAAAGTAGTATATTTCTGCTCTTTAAAGTGGTATTTAAAATGTTATCACAGGTTTTTAGCATCAAATGAAATTATACTGCATTTTCTAATAATAATGTTAACATTTATTGAGTGCTTCTTATAGTACATTACTCTAAGTACTTTACATGTACCAAAGCATTTAATCCTTGCTATAATATCTAACATAGGTACTATTATTTTATCTTTTATTGAAGATGAAACTGAGATGTAAGTGTAAAATAACTTGCCCAAGATCACAGAGCTACCATATTAATTGGCTATTATGCATAATACAACATAACAATTGACTCAGATGTATAGCTGATGTGCATTCCTTGATGCTCATTAATTTCATGCTCATGGCTTTGCAGGTTGGCTGCAGTTCATCTGATTTGGGCTGTGCTAAACTGGCCCAGTTGAACTCTTAAGCTATGGATTTGATTCAGATCTGTTCCATGTGTTTCTTATTTGGGACCTAGGCAAAGGAGTGTTTATTTGAGCATGCTGTTCACATGGTAAATGGATGGTTCCATCAATGTTGCTAGGACCAACGTATCATAACTCTAAAAGCCTCACCTCATATCTAGTACCTGTGTTCCATGGGCAAAAAAACACGTAAACAAGCCCAGTATCAGATGGGAGAGTGTGTATATACTACAAAAGCAAAGCCATGACAACAGCAGAGAGGGAAAAATAAATAAATAAATTTTGAACAATATGGCAGAGCAAGATGACAAATTCATACAATGTGATTCCAAAGCCAATACACTTTTCTCCTGTATGCTGCTGTTTTTATATTGTATTATATTAATATTAATAGATTTATTTATGTTAAATTATCCCTATATTTTTGAGTTAAACACTAAATGATATTTTATATTACTCTTTTAATGCATTGATGAATTCTATGCTAATATTTTCATACTTCCATATCTATATTCATAAGTGATACTGGCCTATGATTTTGTTTTCTCTGTTTTTTAAATTAGATTTGAATATCATCAGGGTTATGTTTGCTGTGTAGAATAAACTTAATAGCTCCACATATTTTTATAATATTCTAGAAAAACAAAATGACACGGCTACTTAAAAGATAAAATACTTGCATAAATTGTGAATGGTAATATGAATATAAGTAACCATAATTAAAAATAACATTTAATGTGTAAGCATCTCAGAAAATATTGTATTATATATTGAGTATGCTTTCATGATTTTCTCCATTGTACTTTAAATAATCCTTCTCTTTTAATTATCTTTACTGTTCAATTAATTTATAACTTTATTCTTAGATTTGATGATTCATAATTAAAACTGCCATCTTGCATAAGCCTACACTCTCTCTTCTCTCAATTTTTTTTTACTTTTTCAGATATTTATTTTTAATTTAAATTATTAAAATATTAACATGTTATAATTTATATACAACAAAGTATACAAATCTTAGATGTATGGCTCAATGAATTTTTTACATGTTTGCACTCATGTAACCACCACTGGATCAAAAATAAAATGTATTCAGCTCTCCAGAAGGTTCCTTGTGCCTCCTCCCAGTCAACAAGTCTCCACCAAAGGTAATCACTATTGTGACTTCTTTCATCATTGATAAGTTTCACCTGGTTTTGAACTTCAAATAAATAGAACCATTCAGTATATACTTTTTGATGTCTAGCTCTTCGTACTCAAAATAATGTCTATCAGAGTAATACACAGTGTGTGTATCAATAGTTTTTCATTTTATGGCTGTGTAGCAGTACCAGAGAAGGAGTATTTCTTCCTCTGTTTAGGGGCCCTGGAGTGGCAGCCTCCTGCAGTGTGCCAGCTGCTTCCCACAGATGACAACTTCCCCTGATATACCCTCTATACCAGGTGGATGTTTTTATTGTTTTTTTAATAGATTTAGGGGGTAAAAGTTGAATTCCATTGCATGTATATTTTGTATAATGATAGAGTCTGGGCTTTTGGTGTACCCATCACCCCAGTAGTGTACACTGTACCCCATGAGTGATTTTTCATCCATCACCCTATCCCACTCTCCAACCATTTGAGTCTCCAATGTCATTATAACACTCCATGTGCCTTTGTGTAGCCATAGTTTATCTCCCACTTGTAAGATTCGAACTCCCAGCATGGTACTCTGGGTCTGTGATCAGAGAGGGCAAGGCTGCATAGGCAGGGAACTGTGGGGAGTGCAGTTCAAAGCAGCTGTCTGCAGAGGCATGCCGGAATACTTGGTTTCTCTGGCCCTCCTCAGCCAGATAGGGGCTGCTGCAGCCAGGTCAAGCCCAAACTCAGCCGAAGGGTTAGGTGCAGCCCAGTGTCAATCTCTCAAAATGGCACCTTGGACTTGCAACCAGGAAGGCTGGGGCCACCAAGGTAGGCAGCATGGGTGGGAAACTTTGGAAAATGGTATTTATTCATGTCTCAGTCTTAACATAAGCCCATAGCAGGACACTGGGGACTTTTTCAGGGGTTTGTAGGAGCCCCTGAGCTCCTAGATCTCTCCTTGGAGCTATGCAGTGGCTGCAGATGTGCCTGTGGTTTCCTGGTATCTAGGATCTCAGAATGGTACCTGACTCAAGCTTCTCTAGGCTTGGATTCTTGTGGGATTCATGTGGGTTCTCTTTCTGGAACAATGTCTCTGAGTAATCTCTAAGCAGCTCCCTATGTTAGGCCTAAGACCTGTGTGGGTCAGCAGGTTCTCTTGTAGCCACGACTATGAAAGCTCTTCTAGGTGAGTGGAGACCTGAGGACTTCTCTCTTACTGTTTCCTCACATGGAAGAGCTTCTCACTTCTGTTGGCCAGTCCCTAACTGAGCAAGTGGCCCTACACCCTCTCCTTACCCACTTTTGGTGCTTCCTGTCATATCTCTGGTGAATTCTATTGTTTTCTCCCAGATGAACTGTTTGAAATGCGAGAATCGAGAATCTGCTTACTATTCTGGTTCCTCTCCATGGAGGAGGAGCATAATACCTGTGCATAATGGGCCATCTTTATCTTTTATCACAGAAAAAAGTCAGCTGAGCAGTGTAACCACACCTGGATGGACCTTTTCACAGGGTAATATCTGTCTCTGGGGTTCATTCAAATTCCAAAGAGAATCATTTACAAGTTAATTTTTGTCTGCCTTTTTCTGCTCATTCTCCCTAATAATCATTCACTGCCCCTAAAAAGAATTGTCTATAGTCCCTTTCTCCTCCCTCCCCTATGAAAAAGGACATATAAGCTTCTGTACCCCATTGGGGAATAGAGAGTAATCACTCTGTCTTTGGAATTCTTGTCCAGTACTTCCAAATATTCAAAATCACCACCCCAACTGTGGATCATGTGTCTCTCTGGAGATTTAAATGATCACTTATAAATGAACCAACAATAGGATAAGTGAGAGAACTCCCCAGGGTGAATCACCTATATTTTCCTTATGTGCATTATAAGAGCCATTACACCCATTATGGGAATTACACAATTAAAAACTGTGGCAAAAAAATCTCCTTACTTGTTTGATTTGAGTCTTTGATACTACCAAGTATAGTGACACTTGCCTTCACATAAATAAATAAAACCTGGCTCAGGAATACAATTCTTGTTATAATGCTTTATTAATAAACTAATAAAAGCAAACACTTTATTCAGATCAAATGAAATTATTCTGTTAGTACTCTGGGGCACTACTTACTGCTGGAAGAGAAGAAATCCATTTCTTAATGTTTCATTGAGCAAATGGAAGGATCTCACAAGAGTAGGACCTTCTAAGAGCAATTTCGATACCATTTAGTATTCATTTTCTTGTTAATATTCAATAGTGTTAAGTTAGAGAACTTTAAATGCCAAGCTTATGTCTAAAGCTTTATTAATGTAACTGAATACTCCTTTTTGGAAGGTAAAGATGGCACAAGAAGTTTGCTGGCCCAAGATTGAAACTCTTTATGAAGATATTTCTTGGCTTTTTTTATACAAATATTTATTGTATCAAGAGAAAAAAAGTGTTTTATTTATGTTCTTATATGATACTGGTATGTTAAATTTATGTTTCCATATATGGCACAGAGGACACATTAAACAAATAAAATATACTTGAGAAACAATATTATACACTTCGGAGAAGTTTAGTTACAATAACAGATGATGCTTATCTGGTTTCTTTAACTTTTATAATTTTTGAGAGTTTTACCTGCTTATAGTTTAGCAGAGGTCAGGATATATTTTAAAAATGTCTATGTTGCAAAATGTTAACCCATTTTACTTTTCATGTAGCTTTTCATAAAAGTTTTCAGGTATAATTGAAATACCTATAATATTTCAACTTTCTTTTCTTTACTATTTATGGATAGTAGTAGTTCAAGAAGGTGGTTTTGTTGTATTAATAAAATACAACTGTGAGTGCTTGCCATTACTGTCCATTTGTAAATTGAGTACTTAAAGATACTTTCATCAAGCATCATTGTAAATTTCTTACAAATAGCCAAGTTATAAGTGTTTTCTATACTGAGAATCTTGAAGCTTTGCAAGAATGTGCATCCTCTTTTGACAACAACCTCTATGACTTCTTTTTCATTATTCCTTGATCTTTCTCATTCTCTCTTTCAGTTTCCACCCACATATAAACCTTTTTTCCCCCTTCCTCTTTCTCCCTTCATAATTCTTCTTTCTTTCTCTCTCTCTCAGTTTCCCACTCAGGTTTTTATAGATATATTAAGATAAAATTTTCCTTCTAGGCAAAGAAAAACATTCAAAATACTGTTATAATTGATGGAGTCATGTCACATTTAAAAAATGGAAGACAAAGCATAATGACTTATATTTATCAGTGTCATTTTTCAGGGTTCTACCCTCACCTCACATGATCCCCTTTCCAAAAATCTCTCCATTAAGGAGAGATTGGGAATAATTTTTCCATGAACTTTCCCAGCCTGAAACAATCAAATGGATCATAAGCCAGTTTAAAAGAGTTTATTCAAGCACAAAGCTGAGAATGGCCGTTTGGGCAACACAGACTCCAAATGGATGAGGTCAGTGCTCCAAAGCTGAAAAGTTAAAGTCTTACTTATATAGGCAGAAAACAAAGAAATTTAATGGAATTGCAAGCTTTTTCATATAAGACTGTTTTATGAGTTCTAGCAATTTGATTAGTTACAGCTGTATTCTTTTCCTTTTTTCAATTTAAAAGAGTATATTTAACATTCCATCTTAGGCAATGTAATAGTCATGAGGCCTTTGTGTAAGAGAAGTAAGGAGGAAGCTAATCTGTAATAAAGATCACCAGTGAAGAGAGAAGAGGTCTTCCCTGGCATCCTTCAGTCTTTTATGACATTTTACAAAACAATGAAGGTAAAGAAGAGGCTAAGCTATATTGAGAAGAAAAAAAAGTTTACAGCTACCAAGGTTGCAACTGCTTAGGTTACAGCTGTCTGTCACAGGACTCAGGTCCTATAATCACATTCCTTTAAGGCTTAAATTAATTTCAAGTTCCAACAGCTTAGATTTTGAATTATTTTTTGACAGCTTCAAGTGGAAATCTAAGTCTTTTTAATTCATCAAAACTCAAGGATAATTGGCTTATGGTGGTGGAGGAGAAAATTCCTGTACATACATATTATTCCACTTAAACTACTCAAGATTTTATTAATGACTTAAGATAGTAGAAAGGAGATAGAAATCACACCAATAACTTGAATAGTAAAATTTAGTAAAAGGTGAATAATGCTAAAAAAAGTCATGGAGAAATCTTTGAGGTACAGAGTAGCAACTGAAGAAGCAGCTACTGTTCCCAATTTGAGGGGGAGTAAACAAGAAAGGAACTTAGAAGACAGAACTTGGAAGAACGAAGGAAACTTCTTCTCTCTGTTCTAGCCTGGGCACCCTTCTACACGCATTTGTACCCTCATGCATGCATTCTAACTTTCACACAAGAATAACACAACTGGATTATGTCCACCTAAGAAAAGGAAACTGCCATTCATATTTGCAAGATACTCACTGCATCTCCTTAATAAAGATACACATGCCCCAATGTCATTGTACCCAATGCTAGTTATATTAATTTCTATTAAAATTTATTGAAATTCTTACTTAATATTCCATTACCTAAATGTTAAATTACAAAGTTAGCATCAGACAATTTATATAAAATAGTAAGTTAAAGAAGGAAAATAAGGAAACAAGTAGTTAATACATACAAATAACTATGTACACTAACTATGAGCAAAATGAAATATGCAAACCTACTACTATTTCTTTTGTAATTGGTCACAAGTTCATTGTGATATCTACAACTTGCTTTTTTCCCACTCCACAGCCCATATTGACTTTCTCAGCCAGAATCTCAGATAGTTGGGGCTTTTTCTTTCTTTATTTATTGTTGGTTGCTGTCATTTTTCATTAACCTTTATATTCAACATGGAAATAAATAAGGGATGCTATAGAGAATGATCTGTTTTCCAGAATGAGTCATCCCTGCCCCTAGTGTGTAGCAGCAAACCGTCTTTAGTTAGATAATTAGAATTTATTATTCTAGCTTGGGGAGTAGCCTTCTTTCTTTGCCTGTTGCTTTAGGGATATTCTGAACCCATAACGTCCAGGCAGCAATCCCACCTTCCAATTTAATGGGACCATTGTTTGTGCCCTAGTGGAAACATAGACCCTTTGGGAACTAAGATGTCTATGATTTCAGAGCTCAAAGGTACTTAGATGGGGAAAAAAATTTCTGCCTGGGAATTATGAGGTATATAATAGGGAGAAGAGATACCAACAATTCACCTCTTGATTCCTGGACCTATTTATTCTGTCTGCAAGCAAGACCACACTATATGATGCTCTCGGGTACAGAGCATATACTGCATTTGTAAGACAGCAACATCCACTGAAAGGATTGTCTTCTAATGTCACTGTAAATAAGTGTTAAGTACCTCCTTTGAACCTTCTATTAGGAAAGCCATTTTTGGGTGACGAGATAGGAAATATGTAAGACTGGTTAACATTGGGCATGAGTACATTGTTGTATTTTCTTTGATGTGAAATAAATTAATTGATCATAAGCAATACTGCACAAAACACTGCAATGGTTGTAAAGTCATTGGAAAGTGTAAAGCCATGGGAAAGGAAAGTCTATTTTATTGAGCCCATACGTAAACTCTGTCCCTCTGTAATCTATAAGCCCATTTGAAACACACTGGAGTGGTTGGGGAAAAAGATACTGAAATTCACAAGGTGGTATTTTGTCCACACATGATTTACACTGTCCTTAGCAGTGGGTGACTTTTGGTGCACATTAACATGGAACACAGTATCTTTACAGCCTCTATCTATTCTGAGAGGTCTATCTTTCCCAGATTTCATTTTCAGTAATCTTCCAAGCATGCTCCATCTAAGCCTATGACCAGCCAACCAAACCATTAGAAATCACTTATGAGTCAATGTAGATCGATACTTCTGGCCATGTGTCAGTCCAGACAAAGTGGACGACAAATGTATAACTCTTGTCTGCCCACTGGAAGAATTTTCCTCATTGCTTTCCTTCAAAGTCACCATTAATGTGTGCTGTAATGCGGCAGTCATGCAATTTTGGGTAGTACCAGAATGTCATGCAGAAAAATCTATATACCAGGCTTGGATGTTTTATTCTAAATTCATCTGATTGTAAGGAACTACTATATGAGGCCAAAGGTGCTGTGATTTTACTATTGTCAGCAGCTCTGCAAAGCATCCCTATTCGCCACAGGCACCTCACATATATGTATATGTAAATTGAGTATTGCTTGGTTTTCTTTTTCTTTTTTCCTTTTTTCTTTCTTTCTTTAGTACATAAAAATCACATCACATCATATATACTTTTCTGGACTTGACTTTTTAGCATTATGAGTACGATATATGTTGCTGCTTGTTGTTGTTTCAACCATTTTCACTGATAGGTGCCATTCCATCAAGTGCATACATGACAACTTATTTTTCCAGTTACTATCAGTAAACACTTTGGTTGTTTCTGTTTATCTACTCCCAAAATTATTTTACATGTCTCCTGGTGCCTGAGGATTACTTCATAACATCATTGGTGAGTGTATTGTACATAGGGTATGATTTATACATGTTTTTAAAATAGTACTTGTATATTTTATACAAACACATATATTTATATAAATTTATGCATATATAATGTCTTTCACAATTTATAAGTAATAACATCTACTACATGCTATGATTGTATTTATAATAGAACTTCTTCCTGCTGCCATATAATACATATATTTAAAAAGAGGTTCCTGTTATAAATAAATAATTTTCCTAAAAATATCTTCTCTAAATAGCTGGTAAACCCAATTATTAGTCAGGTTAATAAAATTAAACCATAATAAAATAAAATTTTATAGCTACAAGATTATTAAAGATTGATAAATTTGAAAATTACAAGTGCTGGTGAGAATTTGAGCCAAGGAAAAGTCTTACACCTTGCTGGTGAGAGTTTAAGCTGTTATTATTACTTTGGAAAATAATTAATCATGATAGCATAAGATGAAAATTTGCATACCTAAATAAGGGTACATATCCTACATATAGTAGAGCTCCATGAACATTCTTGCATGAATTTTCTGATGCGTATGTGCAAAGAGTGAAATTGCAAATTTATAACTTACTTAGTGTTTCACTATGCAAAGCTAAGGTGTTTTAGAAAGTAGATATAAAAACTTTCAGTGATAGAAATGTTCAATATCATTAACCAAACATTAATCATTATAAATCTTTTTATACATACATCCTTATAAATATGTAAATTATAATTTTGTACAAAATATTTTTACTTTCGATTTCTATGACAATTAGTGAGGTTACACATTATTTCATTTATTTGTATTTCATTGTTTACTATTGTTTGAAATGGCTATTCATATCGTTTGCCCTTTAAAAAATCTTTTCTTTTATGATTTGTGGTAATTCTTTGTATATTTTGACAGTTTACTTCTTATTGGCTATAAGTCACATATAATGTCAGTTACGGCTTGTCTTTCTGTTTTTGTGTTTATGACTTTCAATAACCAATAGCCTAAATTTTAATGTATTTGAACTGATCTATTTTACTCTTTATATGTGTGTCTACTTAAACAAAATATTTTCATAAACTGTGTTTTTTAAAATCGTCTACATTGTCTTGTAAATATAATCATTTTGTATGTGTATTTTAGTCTTTAATCTCCCCATCCTACTGATAAGCAAACGTCTATGCCCAGTAAAATTTAATATCTTAAAAGCATTTATTTCATGAGTTTATTTACAAAAACTTTATTTTTATAAAGTTGAAAATTTAGTTTCATTTGTTTTAAAATTTTCCTGACTTTTGTTAGCTAGTTCTCTCCAGTGATTTCTTATATTTATATATGTTCAGGCAGCTGTTTCTGGAATTTATATCCTTAAAAAATTAGATTGCCTAATGGTTTGTTGATCATATTCATTTTTTAAAGAATCAACTTTTTCCATAAATGCATATCTCTGTTCAATTTACCTTATTCTTTCATTTTCATTAAATACATTGTTCAGTTTTTTTCACCCTTCTCTTTATGTTATTTTTCTAGTCTTATTTTGAATTTTTATGTCCCTTTTTATTGGGTTAAGTATTTAGTGCCATAAATTTTCGTCTGACCAGTTCATTAGCAATCTCCTTAAAATTCTACTGAGTCACATTTTGCTTCTCCTTTTATCTTCAATTCCCTATTACATTTTCCCTCAGACAAAAGAGTTGCTTAATAAAAAATGTATTTATCTTTTATCTATCATTTACCTAATCTTTCAAAGAGAAAGTTTTAATTATTTAATATTTTCTTGTATTCTGTTTAGAGAATACTGAAAGTTATTATTTCTACTTTTAAAAATTAATTGTCTTTATCTTTCTGGCCCAATATATTTTGCTTGGTCCATTTTGGTAAATGCCCTCTTCTCCCTTGAAAAGAAGGTGCTTTCTTTATTATCAGTGTACAAAAGATAATAAATACATCATGGTTTGAGAATGTGTGGGTATATGCATATATGTATTACATTTACCTTATTGATTATGTTGTTTAGGGTCTCTATAGCTTTAATGTCATTTAATCGATTTGAATTATGTAAGACTGATAACTATTTTCAGTGTGAGTTTTTCTGTTTTTCATGTTATCTCTTGTAATTTATTGTACATGAAATTTGCAGCCTAGCTATTGCAAAAATCTATGCTGCTACTGTGATCCTAGCTGGAGATATTTTTGTATTGATTTTTGTGTTTGGTGAGAAGTAGCGTACCTTGTTTAAAATTTTTTCCTTATTTATAACTGAGTATGTTAAGCTCCATTTTATTAGAAAATTTGTCCTTTTCTTTTCTCGTATGTCAAATGTCCGTATGAGCCAGCTTCCAGGCTCTCTTTTCAATTTAATTGTTCAGTATATCTGTTCTGCCAGAAGCCACAGTATTAAATACCATAGCTTTACAGCAATTTGTTTGCTAGTTTATTATAAATATCTTCTCTCTGAGGCTTATCTTTATACTTTTTCTATAGTAACATAATATTAACTTGCAGCGCCTCCCTTCAACAACTAGAAGCTATTTCCCCACTTCTTGAATTTTAATGGGTTGTGGCTTGCATTGGGAGAAATAATATGGTGGAAGCAACACCAAGCTAGTTTTGAGCCTTGGCCTTGCATGTGTCTACTCTCTCTCTAGCCATTAAAATGCAAACATACCCGTGCTTACCTGCTCTATGATGAAAGACACATGTCCCAGTCAGCACCATTGCTCCAGTCAATAGTTAGCCACCTCCCTGTTGATCCGTCAGTTGACCACAGATGTATGTATGAGTAAGCTCAGTTCAGATCAACTGAGCTTATGTAACAGAGGGAATGACCTGAAAACAAAAAGGGCAAAAATATTTCTGACTCTTTCTCCACTCTTTTTGGGAACTGCAGACTGCCCTGCATCCCTGCCTCAGGCAGGTGGTCAGGAGGGACAGGGGAATGTCTTTTGTTCTTTGTATTACAGGAGACAGCTCAGCCATCCCAGATCTGGGGCCCCCAGGTGGACAGAGGTCAGGGCTTTGTCTTTGGCAGAGATGGGACCATTAGAATCATTAACAGCAATAGTCTACAACTGAGGGACCTCCCTTTAAAAGTTCTGTATTTCTGCTTACGTTCAGGAAATTTGGATTTTGAAGTGAGAGTCTGCCATTTTTTCTCCTTTTCCAGCAAAGTAATAACCTCCTCTTTTCTTCTCCTCAACCAATTGTCCTCTTTCTTCTGATACAGCCTTATGGACAAGTGCTGAGGTTTCAGTAACACTTAGATCAGCGAAACTTTCTAGTTGACATAAATCCATGAGTAATAATATGTATTTCTTGAATTTATTCAGCAATAGATTACTGATATGTTAAAATTTAATATGGTATTATTTATCCATATTTTGTTTTGTGCCTTGCACAATTTGTCTCCTTTTTAAAAATACCATCTCTATAAAACATTGTAAAATAGTCTTTCATGTTTTATAAATTCTTTTTTACCTTTGCCATTCCCATTTAAGGTTTAAACCAACTTGAAATAATTTTTGTGTAAGATGTGACAACCCAAAATAAGTGACTAAGCCAAAGATCTCAATCAATAGAGGTTTATTAAGCTGAAATTTGAGGATGTGCCCAGGGAAACGCACAAACCACAGAAGTATCTGTGGCCTGTGCTTTCCAAAAAGGGATTTAAGAACTCAATATTTAAGGGGAGAAGACATACAGAAAGAAAAAGGAGGAGGGGAGTTGGCAGTGAGGCAAATGGTTGCATTCTTGTGAGACTTTAGTTAATGCCCAGGAAATCTACATTTTACATAAGATAAGGTGAATATTTGAAGGGAAAACAAGAGTAATGGAAGAATCAATTATGTAGATGTCCCTGGGTGGGTGGAAGAATGATTGATTTTGTCTTGTCTCTGTTCTGCACATGGAAGATAAATTTGCAATCAACATTATCAGTGTGGACTTTATTTTTAGGAGCTAGATTTAGCCTGTAGACCTAAAGTTACGATTTGCATGTTTTTGTTTATGGGAGGCCAGCAAAGAATTTCCTTATGAATGATTTGTGGGGGCAGTCCTTATAGATGTCTGAGGCCTTTTACCTTTCCTTGGGGATCTGGCTAATGCATATTGTTACTAAGGTATTTTTAGAATCAGCCTCCATGCTTGACTTTTCCTTTTGCATAAGGAGTTAGGGGGAGGGGGCTGTTCCTGAATTCCCAACCCCCCAGACAGGATCTCTCTCTGTTGGCCAGGATAGAGTGCAGTGGAGTCATTGCAGCTCACTGCAATTTCAAACACCTGGGCTCTAGCATTCCTCCTGCCTCACCCTCTCCAGTAGCTGGGAGTATGGGCACATGCCACCACACCCAGCTATTTTATTTTGTTTTTTTGTAGATATGGGGCCTCATTATGTTGCTCAGGTTGGTCTTGAACTCCTGGCCTCAGGCAATCCTCCTTCCTTGGCCTTCCAAAGTGCTAGGATTACAAGTGTTGTAAGAGCTCTATGAACAAATTTCAGTGACCACTTTATGTTTTATTATAATCTCCTCCCTTAAATAACTACTTGAACTTCTTGAGCTATTTCTCAGAAATGGTGGAATTTTTACAAATTGCAAAGGTATTGAGATTCTGAAAACCCCTGAGCAAGAGTCCTAATGCTAAGAATCACCATCCTCCACAACCTGCCCCAATGCCTGTGACCTGCCCCAATGCTTCTCCTTAAAATCCCATGATCCCTGTTGGTCAGGGAGATGGATTTGAGACTATTCCTCCCATTCTCCCAACAGATGTCCTTGCATTAAAATTCCTTTCTTCCTTGGCAATCCTCATTGTCTCAATAATTGGATCTGTGTGCTTTGAGCACCTGGATCAAGGCCAAACCCCCTTGGCAGTTTCAATAACAATTTTGGTTCACTGACCAGGACGCTGTTGTTCATGGTTTTGTGGCTGTGGAGTGAGGACAGCCAAAAGCTTTCCTTAGCAGCTGCCTGGCCCTATTTGCCAGAGGGTAGCCTTGGACTCTCCTACCAGCTCCACTGTCACCAGTCTCCAACACATTCTTGATTGCTTCCTGATTTCTCCTGAAGAAAGGAACTCAGGACTTGGCATTTGTGTTGTCTGGATGGGTGGGTGCTGTTTGAAGGTACTGCACAGTGGGGGACGCCTCTCTCAATTTAGGGAATTTGAGGGAATTCCTGTTTGTTTTGGGTTGGGTAATCCCCCAAGGTTTGTGAGAGTGGGAACTCACCTAACTGTTTTGATTTGGAACTCCCGGGACTTATTAGCTGAACTGCAGTTTGTTTGTAACTGTCTTTGTGGATATTAAGTGTGTGTTGTGTGTGTATGGTGTGTGGTCACGGGAAATAGAAATTTGATCCTGTAATGTAGCTTGTTGAGTTGCATGCTTCAAAATTGACCTGAATATAGCCATGAGTGTATGGAGAAAAAGAAAATGATATTCTTTTGTAATACTGCTTGGCCCCCATACTCTCTAAGGTCTGGGGAAATCTGACCTCCTAATGGATCACTAAACTATGATACTATTCTCCAGTTAGATTTATTTTGCCATTGGTTTTGGAAATGGGATGTAATCCCACATGTGTAGTCTTTTATGTTTCTTTATCAAAATGAGCCAGATCAGATTAAATGTAAGATTTTAGTGCAGAGGACAGAAGCCTTTGTAAAGATTGGAGGACAAGAATCCAAAACTAAAAACCCAGTCCTACCACCCAAAGGGGATCCTCATTTAGAAGAAGACCTCTGACCCATTGAAAATTCAAGCTAAGGAGGGCTTTCAACCCGTAGTTTCAGTCTGTTTATAACATAGACTTCTTTGACCCTGTCATTCTTCTTACAACACCATTCTTCCAGTTAAAAAACCTGGAACTCAGGAGTTTTGGTTTGTTTGAGGTCTAAGAACAATGAACCAGATAGTGGAGGATATTCATCCTGTGGTAACTAATGCTTTCACCTTCCTTACCACCTTATCCAGAAATTTTGCATGATTTTCCATAATAGATTTAAAGGATGCTTTCTTTTTCATTCCTCTTGCTCCCAAATCCCAAGAACTTTTTGCTTTTGAATGGGAAGATTTAAAATCTAGGGCCAAATGCCAATACTGCTGGACTGTCTTCCGTCAGGAGTTTAAAATCTCCCCAACAATCTTCAGAGAGATTCTGGCTACAGATTTGAGGGAAATAGTTTTAGGCAAGGGAATGATTTTGCAGTACATAGATGATATCCTTATATGTTGAATCAAGGCAACATGCTGTAATTGTATTAAATTTCTTGGCTGACAAAGGATATAAAGCATCCCAGAGCAAAGCTCAGATTTCACTTCCCACTGTCAAATAATTGGGGTTTGAATTGTCTCTGGGAACTTGAAACCTCCTCCCAGACTGGACAGAGACTGTAAACCAAGTAGCAGTCCTTACTACTCATGTGCAGTTATGAGACTTCTTGAGTATGGCCAGGTTTTGCCAGATTTCAATTCCAAACTTTGGGCTAATAAAAAACCCTTCTATGAAGTTTCAAAAGGAGAAGAAAAGGAGCCCCTCACTTGGACAGGGGAATGTCACAGACTTTCTTGACTATTAAACAAGAAATAATGACTGTCCTGCATTGGGCCTCCCAGACTGAAGTAAACCATTTGATTTGTTCAAGAAAAGCAAGGAACTGGACTCAGGGTATTGACACAAACTTTGGGGGGGCATAAGAGATCTATAGCCTACTTCTTTAAACTATTGGATGTGGTAATAAAAGGATGGCCCTTGTTTGAGAGCAGCAGTTGCCACTTGTGATATTTTACAGGAAGCTGAGAAGTTTACCCTCAGGCAACCAGTGACTACGCATACTATGCATTATGTATTACCCTTGTTGGAATGAAAGGGAGGCTTTTGGTTTACAGCAGAGCAATTAGATAAATATAAGACTATTTTGTAAGAAAATCCTAATGTAACTTTGAAGGAAGTGTTCACCTTAATCCAGCTAAAATCCAGTTACACTGCTGCCTACGGACTCTCATTCCCTAGTCCATGACTGCATCAAAATCATTGACCAAGTATATTCTAGTCAACAAAATTTGACGGATCAGCCCCTGCCAGACCCAGATGAGGAGCTCTTTGTGGATAGAAGTGGCTTTATGGAACCAGAGAAATGTAAAGCTGGGTTTACCAGCCAACAAGTAATTGAGGCACAAGACCTATCTTCCCAGAAGGCTGAATTAATTGCACTAACTAGAGCCCTATGCCACGGGAAAAATAAGCATATCAATATTTATACTAACTCTAAGTATGCCTTTATGGTGGTACACACTCGCAGAGCTATTTGGAAGGAGAGAGAGAGCCTTACCGCTGGAAATAAGGAAATTAAATATGGAACACAGATTCTTGAGTTATTGAAAGCCAAAGCCATTTTGCTGTCCAGAGAGGTAGACATTATGCATTGCCTGGGACGTCAGAGGACAGACGTTCATAATACTGAAGGAAACACCATGGCAGACTTGACAGCTAAAAAAGCAGCCAAACAATTGTCCAATGAACTGGCCTTATCCCCTCCCTACAATTGGATAACCAGGACCCCACATATGCTAAAATGGATTTTAAAAGGGCAAAAGAATGGGGATTTTCAAAAAATAATGACCAAAAATAACTTACAAATGAAAAGGGGAAAGTCCTTCTTCCTGGGGCCCTCATCAGACCTGTACTTGAACAAATTCATGAGAGCACCCATTTTGGGTGTGATACCATGTTACAATGGATACAACCTTATCTTGCTGGGCCCAACCTGCAGAGGATCATTCAAGCTGTAATCCAGAGTTGCCCCATATGCCTGAAAAATAACACCAAACCTTCCTTTTGGTGGTTCACAGCTGCCTCCTTAGGGAAGGGATCCAGTGGAGAGGAACCTTCCCTAGAGAGGCTTGGCAAGTAGACTTTACCATGATGCCATGAGTTCCTGGAAACTTTCAATAACTATTGGCCTTTGTTGACACCTTTTCAGGATAGGTCAAAGCCTACCCAACTAGTACTGAAAAGGCCTCTGAGGTCACCAAAGTTATTTTAAAAAAAATAATGCCCAGGTTTGAACTTCTCCAAATTATCCAAAGCAATAATGGAGCTGCCTTTGTTGCCAAGGTTACTCAGGAGATCTCACAAGTTTTGTGAATTGCCTAGAAATTACATTTGCCGTGGAGACTCCAATCTTTGGGAAAAATAAAATGGATGAATAAAACACTTAAAATGAATCTTTCTAAAATCTGCCAAGAAACCAGTTTAACCTGGGTTAAAGTACTGTCCCTTGCCTTGCTGAGAATTCAGATGGTCCCCAAAAGCAAGTTGGCACTTAGCCCCTTTGAAATTTTATATGGGAGACCATTCCTGAGGGACCCTAATCAGGGCTTATCTAATGGTCCCTTGCTCACAGTAATGGAGGTGCCATCGTATACGAAACAGCATGGTAATTGATATTTGTTCTTAGAGCAAGTTACAACCACCTTTTTCTAGTTCGTTTCTAGCTAGTGTCTCTGAGTTTTCTTCTGACAGGTTCCAGTTTCTGACAGATGTACCCCTCTATTCCTTGAGGCCAGGAGATAAGGTCTTACTCAAAACTTGGAGGAACCAGAATCTGAGGATCAATGGAAAAAGCAGCAGATTGGCCCTTTTGAGTGCTCTTGACTCATCAGTCAAGCTAGCAGGACTGAAATCATGGACTCATTATACTTGAATCAAATCAACAACACCAGGAAACTCCCTGCCAATTCAAAAGCCAGAAAAACACTGGGTTTGTGAGCCCTTGGAGGACCTAAAGCTACTCTTTCATAAAAAGAATAAGTAGAATGAAAATATGTGCCCTGTTAGTCTTGCTTATCCTTTGGGGATTCTTACTAGCCTGGTAAGGCAACTCTCAATATATCACCTCTTCCACTAACCTAGGCCATTGCTGAATTTATCATCCTAAACTTTATTCAGTACATGACCACTCTGAACTTGTGATTGTTCTGATTAATAACTGTGTACCTAAACGTCCTATGCTTCTTTCTTACTCATTAGCCCCTCATTAGCCATCCATGACATGTTGGAAGTTGACTATTAAACTAACTCCCTAAAACTGTTGTCACAAGTAACTAGGAAAAAGTTGGATGGAGATTCCATCTGGGGAACAGTGGGACAATATTTCCAAGGATGGATCCCAGAGGTGGTGGGTACTGTGGATATGCTTTACTACCATAGTGAGAAGAGGTTAGCTATTCAACAATATGGATTAAAAAGTTTAGGTTATGGGTTCAACATTTTCACTTTTCCTCATACCCCAATTACATCCCATTTAAGCAGAAAGCAGCCAGACAGATTGAAGTCCTGATTCCCCAAGATTGTGGAATGAACTAGAAAGAAGCCGGTTGTAACTTACTCTAAGAACAAATTTCAATAACCCCTCTATGTTTTTTTATGATCTCCTCCCTCAACTAACTACTTGAACTTTTTGAGTTGTTTCCCAGAAATGATAGAATTTTTACAAGACAAAGTAGTTGAGATTCCAAAAGCCTCTGGGCAACATTCCTGATACCAAGAATCACCATTCCCCCATGACCTGCTCCAGTGCATATGACCTGCCCCAGTGCACGTGGCCCTGTCCTTAAAAAGCCTGTGATCTTTGTTGGTCAGAGAGATGGATTTGAGACTATTTCTCTCATTCTCACAACAGACATCTTTCCCATTAAAATGCCTTTCTTCCTTGGCAATCCTCATTGTCTCAATAATTGGATTTCCTATGTTGAGCAAGTGGATCTGGGCCAAAACCTCCCTGGGTTTTTGATAATGGTGTGAGCCACGTTGCTGAGCCCTGAGATTTTTATTTTGCTTTACAGATGGAGGTTAAGACATTAATTTAATCTGTTTCCAATACAGAGTGTAATTTTCCCAGCAAAATTTATTGATAATGACTTATGTATAATGCTACCTATTTCATATATTGAATCTCTTTAAATTTTAGGCTGTTTTGGGAGTCTCTTACATTTTATTGTTCCATTATTTTCCTGACCCTCGTACCCATAGCACTCCTATTACTGCCCTAGTGTTCATTTTCTTCTTGAATATACTGTTTATTTTGTGTGGTTGTAAGTTACACATAAATTATTTAATTATTTTATCAAGTTCCTCAAAGAAAATTTGTTTTAATTTTGATAGGAATTACATTAATATAGAGACATTGTCATTGTTCCATTTGCTTTTTAGTATCTAATAACAGTGTATATGTTTGCATCTGTTTCATGGTCAATGTGTTCAATATTTTTCTTATGAATATTTTATGTGTACCTAAAATATAGTCTGAAACAGTTTTTCATTTTTCATTCATTTAACCAATCCTAAATTTCTCCTTAAAATATAATTTTATCTCATATCTCAAGAAGCATTTTTAGTCATCTATTTATTTACATATCCTCCATTTAAGGCTCCTGGTGCTAATAATTTGTCCATTCTTTTTCATGTCAGTTCTCCACTTCCCCTCTGCCTCTGATTTGCATTTTAAATAATCACATTTCAAAGGACAATTTAACAATTGACTTCCTCTAATTCAGACAATTAGAGAGAAGCAGGATATATTTCCCTCTCCTATTTTGCTGCACTGAATGATTTTGGCATGGACTGTGCCTCTTCTCTCTGTACTGTAACTCTAGTTATCTCCCTCCATGGCCCCAAATCCCATCAGGCCACTTACCCCACACCCTAATTGTAGCTCCAGATCTCTCCAGATGGCCCTGGTTTTGGGGGTCTAGTAACACCATCTCCCTCTGTTCTCCTCCAAGGCTGTTAAGAAAGTGTCTTCTCCATGCTTACAACAGCAGGCTACCTCAGTGAAACTATTTGGCTTCTCAACTTGTTCATTGGTGGAACAACCAACCAATTCTCTCTGTAAGACCTAAGTGATTTCTGTTTTCTTTTTTCCTGAATTCTTTCATTACACTTCACATGTTATACTATAATAAATGGTTCACTAGCTTACCTTCTCAATAGACAGCCAGGTGCTTAATAGAAACATCTACCTCATCTAATATTTCTTAAAAACCCTGATACCTGGCTGTGGGAAGTGGGCTTTGTGGCTAGCGAGTGCACTGGAGCAGGCTTCCAGGGGTTGAAAGAAGAGATGAGTGGCAGATGAGACATGTTCTTTATTGTTGTGGGTGGGGGCAGGGAATGCAGCAGCAAGAGCATGGCTGAGAATATGGTGAGCGCTTGTATATGGCTTAGAACAATAGTGGCAGCATGCCATGGGAAAGCGTGATCACGTGGTTCACATGGGTGATGACACCTCGGTTACATAAGTGTGTTGACTTATGCTTCCCCGGAAGGCTCGCGGAAGACATGTGGGCAATTACTTTAGTCTGGCCTAAGAAACTTATTGCTTATACAAATGAATTTCCCTTACACTGGCACTCTTGTGTTTTTTTTTTTTTTAATTAAATTTTTATATAAATGATTGCAAGGATATTTTAAATTCCTTAGAAAGTCAAATAAATTTCATTCCAAGTATCTCACTAGTCACTTGTGAAGTGCTATTCCTTACTTCCTCTGAAACCTTCCATGTAAAATTTATGGTCCAGCTATGCCACAGTTTCCCTGTTTTCCCAATTCACTCTTCATAGTCTAGTTCTTCTGCATCTTTGCTCCTGTTTCTCTTTTTGACTTGACTTTCTTCCTTCATCTGGTGATCAAAGTTTATTTTTTAGTTATAAACCTCTTTATCCTTAATTCAGCTTCTCATCTGGGAATCTGTTTTAATTATTATGTATCTAATCCAGTGTTATTTTTATTAGCATTTAAGAAGTTATTTTTCTCTCCTACTTCCCATTTCCCTCTGTATGAATATTTTAGTTTAACTTTTCAAAAATTGCATTTGTCTGGATTTTGTTAAATTTTAATATTATCCAATCTTACCACTTACTTTTTTCTGTTTACCATGCTGTTTGCTTTCATTTTCTTCCTTATTATCTAAGTATTGTTAGATTTATCAAATTTTCTTTATTCTCTAACCACTGTTAGGAAATTATATATTTTATTTTTATTATTTTAGCAGTTTTTCTTATTTATTTCACACATTTGACTTTATACTTTCATAGTTAATTTTATCTCTCTTTTTATATAGGAACCACATATATGTATGTGCTCATGATCATGAATCACTTTGCAAACACATATCTAATATTGACAATTGAAGGTCAGTGGTGATACAAAACCAATGCCTAAGAATGACCTGTAAAGAATTAAAATCTCATCTTAATTTTGTTATAATTATTAGTAATTTGCCTAACAGAGCTTATATACCTGGCTAACTACTAAAGAATTTTGTTTCTTCTTCAAGGGCCTAGTTTCCTTAGGTAGCATAAGTTACATTATTTTTATGCATACAAATTGGCTCTTCAATGTTTTCAGCTTTCTGGTTGTGAAATGCTCCACACAGAGGGCCTTATTATAGGTTAAAAAAATAAATGAAAAACAGTATGATACAGAGCAATAAAGATCACATGAAATTTAATGTACTTTTCTCTGAAATTAATAAGTACTTATTTGTTTTGAAAGCAGTATTTAAACCACAGAGTTTCAATGATCTGAAATTTTAAACAGACATAAAAGTACTTCAGTAAGGAACCAAGTGTTTTGAATATTAACCACAAATATTAATGATTTGTTGGCTTGATACATCATTCAGATAATTTTAATGGGCTGCGGATTTATTTAGTCTTTCATCAGCCAAGTGTAAACTCACTAGAGGTTCCTCGTTCTGTACAAAAACTTTGAAATATTAAGCCCTTAAAATATTTTATTCCTACTAACAGAATCTTTTGAAATATGTTATAAAGAGGGCCAGGTCTAACTCAATTTTGTCATATGGCCTTTTGCTTTTAATTAAGAATGCAGTGTCTCAGGAATTATGTGATTATGTGAAATATTATACTGAGAACTAGAATATTAACTGACAAAACTAAAGGTAGACTACAGTGAAATATTTTTAAATGCTATAATTGTGAAGTGTTAAAGCGAAACTTAATGTGTTAAAAACTTTCACATAAGCCACCTAAAACATTCTGCTAAAACCCCAACCTAATGTCCTGATTTGCTTCTCTTCCCCATGTGTAAGGAAGTCATGGTTCAATACTTCTCTACACAGTGATAGAGAGAAGCAAAAAATAGAACATTTAGCAGTTGAAAATTTGAAGTAAAGAAGATATACCTATGAACATGTTTGAAAATTCCCATAATATTGAACTTTAAGCAGTGTTATAAAGTTTTTCTCCCTTTTTTTACATGTAAACCCCTTTTTAAAAGTAGGCATTATTTTTTTTTAATATTTGTGTATTTAAAGAAAAATTGAAATAGTACAGAGAGTACCTATATATTCCATATCCGGTTTTCCTATTATTAATATCTGACATTTGTTATGATTAGTGAATCAATATGGATACACTATGATTAATTAAAGTCCTTACCTCACTCACAGTTTATTAGATTTTGAAAAAATGTCATTTTTCTGTTTTGGCATCTGATCCAAGACACCATTTAGTTTATTTCTCCTATATCCTTCTTAGTTGTTAGAGTTTCTCAGACTTTTCTTGCTTGTGATATCCTTGACAGTTTTGAGGCATACTGTTGAGGTATTTGCAGAATGTTCCTCGGTTGGAATATGTCCTGTGAATTTTTGTGTCTACACTGGGGTTATAAGTTTGTGGAAGAAATAACACAGAGGTAAATTGCCATTTCCATCATATAATATCGAGGATACACACTGTCAATCTGATATACACTGTTTATATTGAGCTTGATCACTGGCTAATGTAATATTAGTCAGGTTTCTCCACAATAAAGTTACCTTATAGCTTTCTTTCCACACTGAACTCATTGAGAGGAAGTAGTTGTGTACAGACCACACTTAAGAGGTGGAAAATAATGTTCCCCCTCTTTTAGGGCAGACTATCTACATAAATTATTTAGAATTCTATATGGGAGATCCATCTCTTCTTCCCAATTTATTTATTTATTCAATCATATATTTATATTAGTATGGACCAATGGATATCTATTTTATACTTGGGTTATAATTGAATACTTCTTCATTTATTTTGTTGCTCAAATTATTCTAAGTTTTGCCATTGGGAGCTCTTTCAGTTGGCTTCTGTGTCTCTTTGATGTATACCTATCAATTTGTTCTATTTTGTTTTTAAAGCTTCCTTACTTTATGACTTTGCATGATGTGCTAGTCTTGTGTTTTTTTATTTCCTGTTCAAACCCTAGAATCAGACATTTCTCTAAGGAGTCTGGTTCACGAGATCCAAATTCTAGGTATACTCATTACTACTGGGGTGTCATTTTTTTCTAGGCTTTCTCAGCCTAGAAAATTTATGTGTAGACACTAACACATATTGCCTAATTTCCCTTGTTAGAATTTCCACTAAGATGTTAAATATGAAAAGGGAGAAAGGTCATTTTGGTTCCTAATCTTAGGAATAAATCTTCCATTTTCTCACCATCAAGTACATTTACACATATCTCTAAATACTCCTATGTTTAAAAACTTATATCTACATTAAGCTAAGTATGAATTCATACTGACGTTTCCAATGTCAATCTATCACCACCTATATCATTTTTGCCCCTCCCCTTGCTTACTTGAAAGCTCCCTATCCAACAGTAGAGAACCTGGCTTCCTAGCATTTGCCATTCATTTACTTAGTTGCCCATCTTCACTAAACATGTATAGCAATATCAGAATTATTAACCTGTACTGCCATAGTAAACAACTTTATCAACTAGAGTGCAGTGGTTATGTGCAGTTCCTTTTGCCTAGTCTTACTGTTTCTACTCATTTTCAAAGTAACTTAGGCTAGCACCATTTCCCCCAACCTCTTTTTGTAAAGTTGTTTTATACATTTGTAATTACAGTTATTATAGATTCTTTTCATCCTAGCCTTCATTCTATCCTAGGATCCCCTGACCAGCTAAATGATTTTGCTTATAATTGCATACATTGAGTTTGGCTCCATGTTGTCAGTTTTATGGATTTTAACAAATGTGTAACATCATGTATCTACCACTCTAGTATCATACAGAATAGATTCCTTGCCCTAAAAATTCACCTGCATTTCATCTGTTCAACCCCTAGCAACCAATTAACTTGTTATTGCTTCTACAGTTTTGCCTTTTCCAAAATGTCATATAACTCTTCTCATTCAGTATGTAGACACTTCAGACTGGATTTCTTCACTTAGTAATATGCATTTACAGATCATTCCTGTCTCTTTGTGGCTTGAGAGCTCATTTCTTTTTTATCATGGCATAATATATTGTTATACTAATGTATCACAGTTTATTCACATACTGAAGGGAAACTTAGTGGCTTACGTTTTTTAGCAATTATGAATAAAGCTAGTGTAAACTTTTTTCCTTCTCAATTTCTGTATCATTTATTTCATTTTCTTGTATAATTACCCATCTTAGGACTTCCAGTAAATATGGTAGTAAATAATGGCAAATATGAGTGGTGAGAAAGATGATCCCTTTCCTGAACTTAGGAAGAAAGTTTCCAGTTTCTCACCATTAAGTATGATGGTAGCTGTAGGTGTTTTGTAGATGTTCTTTATCATGTTGAGGGAGTTTCTTTCTATTTCTAGTTGTTGAGAACTTTTATCCTGACTCAGTGTTGTATTTTTTCACATTCTGTTTCTGCAACACTTGATATGATTATACATATATATATATTTTTTTCTTTAGCCCATAGATGTGGTTGAGTTTTCAAATGTTGAATCTTTCTTGCATACCTGAAATAAATCCCAGTAAATATAATCTTATGCTTGAGTCTCGTTCTTTTAGTGGGCTGTGTTCCTGGGCTCTGACTTTCACGAGTGTTTCTTAGCTTCTTATTTTTTCTGCCTATAAGTGAGACATGAAGGTTAGTTGGGGTTAGAGTGGGGGAAATTTCCTTCCCTCAGATAGGATGAGGCTCAGGTAAAGTCCTTTTTCCTAGAGAATAGAACATTTTTATGAAAAACACTCCGGTCCGATTTTGCATTGGCTATTTTTTCTCTCCCTCTACTGGAGACAAGAAAGAATCTTGCTTGGCTCTTTCTTCACTGTGATACTGCTGGGGTTCTTAGAGGTATAGCTCAACAAATTGTTGTGTCATTATACAAGTATAGCACTGTTCACATTATCTGAGGATCTTTCATGTGTAAGTCCCAAACATCAACAGAAAAAAAAATACCCTTTTTTCATTCATGGACAAATATTATAATTTCAAAATTATTTATAAATGTCTGTTGGCTTTGTCATTTTCATGTTCTCTCTCTCTCTCAATAGATTTTAATTCTTTCAAAAGTAAGTCTCATCTATTGTCTTCCATTATGTTCTTCCTGTGTTTAGCAGTTTTTGTTATCATTCTTATTTTTCAACAAATACTTGTTGCAGTATTTGACCACCTTGTTGGTAAATGCAATGGACTAAATTCAGATCATAAAATGCTAATTGGTAAGTGAACTATACATTTAGAGGTGGATCATACCTCTGGCATAGAAACATTTTATAATATCATAATGTGACATATTTCTAAATCCAATATATTCTATAAATGTTATAGACAATTAAAAATATAATTTAGATGTAAGAAAATCAAAGGCTATTACTATTTTTTGTGTGTGAAGAAGTAATATGCAACATTGGTGTTGTGGAATGAAAACTTCAAATTGAAAGAGAAAAGGAGAGAGTGAATTTTTCAGTCTACTCATTTACACATTTAACAATAAAGGCACATTATATGTCAAGAGTATGTATAGGCAGTTATTACAATAGTCAAAGGAAGAAGTGAAGGGAACATAAATTAGAAGATGACCCTCAAATAATTAACCCTTGAGATAAATTATGTTTAATGATAAAGTTGGTCTATATAAAGCATGTCTAAATACAATTCATTCTTATCAACAACAAAGAACAATTTTGTTTCTTTCCTCAGTACATTTTTATTTGCCAAAATTTCCACTTTTTCAGTATTTATGCTATGGCTCTCGTTATGCCATGAATTTTGTCAGTAATATTTATTCATGTATTGAGAGACAGATTTCATCAGTGCTGGTCATTTAAAAAGCACTAACCCACTTCAGGGCATGTTTTATGCTTCATTATTGGTCCTCTGGAGCACTGAAAATCACCGTGACTTCAACTTTAGTGATATTAGGCCCATTATACAGTAAAATGTGCCCAAATGGCATTATATTGCTGTTAAATCTTGCTCTTCTTTAGCATTATAGCATAGGCTTCCATATGAAAATGAGGAGCTTACCACAGGACTTAAACTTTGTGTTCCTAGTTGTATGCATTTGACTCCAAAGCTACGCATTAAATCACTGGGTGTAGACTCAATTTATATTTCTGAATCTTATCCTAATTACCCAATCATTCCACAATAAGGTAATATATTTTACTTTATTTCAATTAAAAATTGATCATTTTCAAAAT
>CM052437.1:86604210-86662626 GCA_028533085.1 Varecia variegata
ATGCTAATTTTATTGATAACTCAAAAGTTCTGAATAGAATTACTGATGCCAGCATATTTAGGACACTTGTAGATGGATATTTTGAAGAGTTATTTTGTTACTACCTATAAAGGACCCATAAGATTCTTAAAGGCAGTTCTTGAGAACAAATTGACACCTGAAGAAAAACATTGACTGGAATCAAAGAGAATCAGAGACAAATGTGCACCACTTCACTCTTATAATCCTGAAGGTTGTTCTGGAATGTGGTCTTTGTATAGATGGAGGGGGGTTAATCGAATCTTTTAATGTTGAGAAAAAGTAGTCTATATCAACCAACCTCAAGTTGGGGTTCAAAGAGTTCTAGAGGTCTCTGAGACATTTTCAAGGTGTCTGCAAACCATTTTCATAATAATATCACAACATTATTTGCAATTATATTCCCTTTCTTTCACAAGTATAAAGTAGAATTTTTCAAAGGCTAAATAGAGTAGCATGTAATATCACAACAGACTGAATGCAGAAGCAGATTGTAAGAAAACAGCTTTCCTTTCAGACATTAAAGAGAGTCACAAAAAGTAAAAACAATCCCGCTCTTTTTATTATATTTTTTATTTATTTTGGAAATACGCTTAATCTCATAAAACTAAGATCAACATGTTGTTACGTGTTTTTCTGTGCTCATGTTAAATAGATTAATAGGTATATTTAATATTCTCTTTTTTAATTGCACATAGAGTAAATAATAAATATATAACTCACTTAAACTAAATTCCAGTCAGGTTCTTAGGAAATTTTTAGAAGATAAATGGGTGCTGAAACAAAAAAGTTTGAGAACTACTGATATTGATTTTATTTCTTGAGAACATATTGAATTATAGGATTATCTATTCTCATAATGCAGTTTATAATTTTTCTAAGGTCATACAAACCCTCTTTTGTCCTGGTTTCCCTGGAAACACAAGGAGTTGGAGTAATGGCAATAAATTTTAAGCAATTTGACGAAATAGAATAGGTACACCTTTTTTCCTAGTATTCTCTTATTAATTTGTGCTATTTGATAAAATTTAATTTTGGCCCAATAAAAAGACTGTAAATAGGAAAATGATTTAAATATTTTAATTCTTTGTAGTAACCTTTTAAATGTTAATCTTTTAAAGGGGAAATTGACTTTCAAGATGATTTTCAAATTTTTTTTAAATGGAAGCAAAATCTATATCCATGAGAATAAATTCAAACTTGGTAAGATCAACCACAGTTTTTTTTTTTTTTCCTTTAAATAATACAGGCATTTTCCCTACCAAAATATTTGTATTTGTGCTAAAGGAAAAATTTTGCTTTCTAAACATATAGTTTTAAACCTCAATAAATCTTACATATATGTACACACATGTAACCAATGCCCAGGTTAAGATGTAGAATATTTCTAAGAATGTCCCATTTGATTATTCTTTAGTACATCTCCCCACATGTAACTTTTACTCTAAAATTATAAACAAGTTTTACCTTGATTAGATTTCACAGAATTGGAACTCAACAACTCATGCTGTCTTTTATAAAACTTCTTTTGCTCAATATAGTTTCGGTGAGACTGACTAATATTGTCAAGTGTAGCCGTTCTCCTTTTATTGTGGACACATTATTACCTTGTATGAGTACAATACAATGTACTTGCCCATTGTATCATTGAATATAGCTGTTTGAACATTTTTGTACATATTTATTAGACGAATTAACTCACTTTTCTTGAATATAATACCTAGGAGTAGAATTCCTTGGTAAATATGATTGTTTTAGTAGACATTGGTGAACTGTTTTCCAGAGATTTGACTAATTTTTATGTCCACCAGCAATCCAATTGTTCCACATTCTTAGCAACTCTTAACATCATCTAGCTTTTAAATTTTAGCCATCCTGATATATGTGTCATAGTTTCTTGTAGTCATTTTAACTTGCATTACTGTGGTGACTAATCCTTTTTTGCTCTATTTCATAGGATTATTGGCTATTCAAATACCTATTTTGTGAAATGTTCCTTCAACTATTTTGCTCATTTTTAAAATCAGTTGTACTCTCTATATTAGATATGGAAGTTATTTGTACTCTATATGCTTTACAACTATCCTTTCCTAATCTTTGTGCTATTATCCTCATATATTTTGGCTTTAAATAATTATGTCTTAAGAAAACTTTAAAATGAAATAAAAGTCTTTGTAAATTTACTTCTTTTTAATTTATGGTGCTCTTCTTTTATAAAACTCTAAGTTTCTGTCAATGGGAGGAACTTTTAGTCTACTTTTTTTATTGGTTTCCTACAGGAATATTCTATTTCATTTTCTTTTCCTCTCTGTTAAGCAAATGTCTAGAAATCTTTTGTCTGTGGTTATCTGTTCGTATCTAATTGTGAGACAATAAAAAAATAAACCCAAAACAAATCGAGCAAAATCAGTAAAAACATATACATATAACAAATACATACATATACATATATATATATATATATATTTGTTTTACATCTCATTCTAACTCATAGAGTGTCACTTTTAACTCAGGGTGGTCTGGTAAGACATCAACTGCCTAGAAGAAAAATCATCAAATAAAACAAATTTAATAGATCTTTCCCTTCAGGATGTTTCAATTTCCTGAAGTAAAAACAAACTTACTGAGTCTTTGCCTAGAGGACAAAAAAATAGGATTCTAGGCATTTTATGAATGTAAGTGGAATTAATTATTATGAATTCTTCATTTTCAGTACCAAATGCCAATTGTACCTTCCAGAATGCTCAACATTTCTCAGTTTTCAAAATATTTTGGGTCTTGCAGAAGAAGCTGGCTCCCTTCTAAGAGACATTTTCATCATTTTCCAGACTATTGCTCTCAAACCCATATTGGTCTCAAACTCAAAAATGGACAAGCATTTATATTGGTAACATTTTTCAGTTGTGCACACACACATACACACACACATGCACACACTATATATTATATATACATTCATGTTATGTAATATAGTTATTTTTATAACAGTTAATATTTTTCTATTCATAATATATTACTATTTATAAATTATTTCTAGGTGGCATTAGGATATTTACATTATTTATATACATATCATTTATAGATTATAATAGGAATTTTTGTCTTATATTATAATTCTGCACAAAATAGAAGTTTATAAAAATGTCAGTTTCCAATTATGGTGATCCAACTCTTTATAACCTGCTTAAATCATCATTTTAAAAAACCTTATGATGTTGCTCAGTTCTCAACATAACAGTAGGAGAGAAATCAGTTCTACCTTATTTAAGTTATTTGCATTATTAATATACCCTAATGTCTGGATATTTAAAGACAAAAGTTTATTTTTGGATGGTAATTATAGGAAAAACTAATTAAGACAATACATAAATCTAGTTGGCCGGGTACTGCTGAGCTGCAAAGCCTCCCGCAGCATGTGTGCAGTGCCACAGGGATCCACTGTGCTGTGGAATCCCCTCTATCTTGCTTGTCCATTGCCTTGAATGATGGAGATGGTACATGTAAAGTGTGGACCCTAAGAGGAGCCCTGTAATAATCTGCATCCTTAATATAAGGCAAAACTTGTGTTCTTTTCTAATTTTCATTTAAATATAAATACAAGTAAGAGTTCTAATACTTTCTTCCTAAAACGTGTAAAACCTTCCTGTGGTATGCTCACCTAGGTTTGAGGATGCAGGTCCAGGATGCAATTCCCCTGGTCCTGCGTTATCATTTACCAACCACCGTATGCCCCTGTTGTCAAAAAGTATAGACAGGTCTCATATTCTAATGCCCGTCTAGTTCACTAAGTTGTAACATTTTATTATTATTCCTTTATTATTATTTTAAATAAGTTGGTATGAAAAGAAGAAGCCAACCGAACTGTGGAGTTAATCTGTCATGTTGAGCCAAGACTCTGAGCAATACAATGTATAATCTATCTTCATTTGCCACAGGCAGACATAATTGTATCATATCATGTTTTAATTTGCATTGTAGTTATCATTGAAAGTTGAAATTTAATATCTTACTAAATTTATTAATATTTCTTTATGAAAACATTCAGGACATTATCACTTAAGGTAAAATTTAGTTTTTTAAAATTTACTTTGATCATGGCATACTTTATATTCAATATATAACATGCATCCCTCAAAATTAATTCAGATAATTTTTTATAGAACACCATTTATGCTCTTAGGTAAAATACAATTTTTCCCCAACTTGTTTAGTTCTTAAAGAATATTATATGTTTTCTAATTTGCCAACAAATGATGCCAAATAATTTATTGTATTTGTGTTGATGCCATCAGCTAACACAATCAATATGCATTGGAATTCATTGGGCAATCCATCAACTTAATGAGTAGTAATGCATGCTTTATCACATATTGAAAGGCATTTATTCTCTTATTGAATATATGTATAACCCTTATTAATATTTGTAAAACTTATATATAGGAAATATATGCACATAAAAAAGAACATTCAAAATATAAATAAAAAATAGCCCCTATGATTTTTCTCTATTTATCAGAGTGTATATTTGAAATTATATCATTTAAGGCAATAAATACTAAACAAATAACTTTATAGAATTTGTAAAAATGTAAATATCAAAGAATAAATAAAGCCTGTTTCTCTGGTCATTTTCCACTATTTGGAATTTTTTTCCAGATTAATAATTTATTATAAGACTATGTAAATTGATCTGGATATTTTATTTACTTGTGTATTATCCATGTTTCTCCTCGTTAACTGAATTGTTACGTATTACATTTGTAATATAATGTAAGATGTTACCGTGAGGATAATAGTGACCATAAGACTCACTTCCTGGTAAAAGTAAATTTAAATAATAGATTCATATAGCTACCTATAGAATATCTTACAAAAAAATGACAGATCTACATAAATATTTGAAAACAAAGTGTTCTCACTGAAGTTCATATCAGAGTATCCTTGGAGATTATATTTGTACTCTGGAGTCTGTTACGTTTTCCCCTCCAGAAAGTCTTAAGTACTTCTTTAAAAATTCACATTGTAAGAACTCTTAACATGAGATCTACCCTCTTAATAAAATTTTAAGTGTACAAATATAGTATCGTTATCCATAGGCACAGTGTTGTACAACAGATCTCTAGAAATTGCTGATCTGGTATAACTTAAATTTTATAATATCAGAATAAAACAAGCAGAAAAACTATGAATCAATGGATAATGATGTTATTACACATTAAAATTAAACTTTTCCATGTGATAGTGAACAGATGTGATAGTGAACAGATAAATATCTAAGATTTAACTTGCACATTAACCATATAAAAGAATTGAATCTGATGCTCTGTGTGGTACCTTTTAACTCTCACTCTCTGAGATTTCAATTGATATGAACAAGACAGGTATGGGTTTGGCCTTTTACTTCAGGGAGTAGTATTGCTTTCATGTTTTTTGGGTGCCTTTACCAATCTTCTAGCACTGTTTTTACAGTTACTGCCAACTTACCTGTCATTTCTGACTTCTACATACCTTACTGAGGATTATAGAGTGGTAAAAAGAGGGATGTACAGTATTGGGAAAAAATATAGGTATTTTTAGGCAATATAATTCTCCCATTCCTCTATTTATTGAAAGATACCAAATGCATGTCCATCCCATATAAACTTACAGACTGCACAGTCCTTTAGACAGACATTAATAGATATAGTCAAATTTCTGTTTAAATCTGTCAATAAATGTGTATGTTGGAAAAACTAGGGTAAAATACATGTAGAGGATAAATATTTAAGATCCTCTGTTGGTATTTTTTCTAAGCCATCCTCTCCTCATATTTCCAATAATGTCATTCTTAAGCACATTATTTCTTAGATTACACACAACTGTGGACGGATAAAAACTGTCTACCTTATTTTATTCCTAGAATATAAAGGGAACTATTAAGAAAACATTATTTAAAATGATATAAATTTTGATGCTCTGACCCAACATCTATGAACACTAAACTAAAATGTATAAAAAATGTTTCTTGATTGGAAATATTTAATATGTTCAAAAGATAAAAGAAATATAAACTCGGTCATGTTATGCAATCAATTAATAATTAATCATGGAAATAATACAGAAACCTAAAAAAATGACATTTTTATAATGTTCAGTGAAATAAATGAACTGCAACATTTTATGTGCTATGATTTTTATTAGATAAATATATGGGAATTTTGACAAGAAATAGAGTAGAAAATGATAGCAGTTGATTTGTGAAAGGATAGGATTGTGAGTGAATTATATCTCTATTAAATGTTTAAAGTAGTTTGTGCTGCTAACAAGTTATGCAGCAAAGTATGAAAAAGTATTTTTGTGAATAAAATTAAGATAATTTAAGTTCTCCTAATACTATATACCCAAGAAAGTTGCAGAGACATGATCCTAACCTAGTTATGCCTCACTTACATGCATGTACACTCTCTGTTATGCCAAAATATCCTTTGTTGTTTTCATGTCCCCTACATCAATAATAGAGCCAAAATGGTATACATGTTGATACTATATTTTGATCATTAACAGTAACATCAGTTTCATATTTTAATATGTGCCGCTTATATTGTTTATAAGTGATTAACATTGTAATTATTAGAGTCAACTCACTTATATTTTATTCCATATCATCATAAAATTTATACAAATGCTAGAAATATAACAATGACTGGTTAATCAGATAAGAAAATAGCATAAATTTAGAAAATATATAAATTACAGAAATATAAAATTAGAATTTAAAATTCTCTGTCATGCAGAAACTTGATATAATTTATGACTGTGAAATGTAGTAGGAATAAATATAAGGCTACTTATTATTTTAAGGATGTAATATTCCTAAACTAAAAGTACAACAACCTAGGTTTTCATGTGAAAATTATTTTAACTTATTATAGTCAAATTTGATAGCACAGCAAAGTGACTATAATGAACAATAAGTTAGGATATAAATAGAAGTATAAATCCTTTAAAAGTATCAGCTCTCTACCACAGATTATGCTCACCTGGGGCTTTCCTGAAAACCTATCAGAGAATGGATTTCTATTCTGACAGACCATTTTATGTTTTCTGTCTGAGGTTTATGAAGCTTTCTGAATCATCAGCCGTCACACAATTTCATGCACATATCAGGTAGAGCAGACCTATAAGTGGTACAGGTTTGAGAACAGACCAAGAATGATGATTTGGCTTGTTTGAAAGTTGTTTTATTTTGTGCAAATGAAAAGTATAAAGACTCTAAAAAGAAGACAACCCTTGTGAAAAAATGTGTTTCCAGTTTTCAGTCTTGCATTTCTCAGAAGCAATCTTATTTTTTTTCTTTATTTCAGCATATTACGGGGATACAAATGTTTAGAGTACATATATTACCTTTGCCTCACCTGAGTCAGAGGTTCAAGCTTGTCTATCCTCCAGACTATGTACACCAGAACCATTAAGTATGAATATACCCATCCCCTCATCCCCGCTCCCACCTGCCTGACACCTGATGAATGTCACTACTATATGTGCACATAAGTGTTGATCAGTTAGTAACAATTTGATAGTGAGTACATGTGGTGCTTGGCTCCAACTCTATCAAGTTTAATACAAGAGGAGCTAGATCACTACTGTTTTTTTTCAGGGTGAGTAGAACTCCATGGTATACATATACCACATTTTATTAATCCACTCATGTATTCATGGCCACTTGGGTTGTTTCCACATCTTGCAATTGTGAATTGTGCTGCTATAAACATTCTAGTGCAAATGTCTTTTTTATAGAATGTCTTTTTTTCCTTTGGGTAGATGCCTAGTAATGGGATTGCTGGACCAAATGGTAGTTCTACTTGCAACTCTGTGAGGTATCCCCATATTACTTTCCACAGAGGTTGTACTAGTTTGCAGTCCCACCCTCCATGAATGTGTGTTCCTAATTCTCCTCATCCATGCCAATATTTATTTTTTGGGACTTTTTTGATAAAAGCCATTCTCACTAGAGTTCTCATTGTGCTTTTGATTTGGATTTCCTCGATGATTAGAGATGTTGAACATTTTTTGTATGTTTCTTGGCCATTAGTCTATCTTCTTTTGAAAAGTTCTGTTCATGTACTTTGCCCACTTTTTGATAGGATTGTTTGATTTTTTTCCTGCTGATTTTCTTGGGTTCATTATAGAGTCATCAGCCCTTTCTTGGATGTGTAGCATGCAAATATTTTCTCCCATTGTGTAAGGTGTCTGTTTGCTCTCATGATAGTTTCTTTGGCTATGCAGAAGCTTTTAATTTGATCAGGTCCCATTTATTTGTTTTTGTTGTTGCTGTGATTGCGCTTGGGGTCTTCTTCATAAATTCTTTCCCTAGGCCAATGTCTGTAAGAACTTTACCAAAATTTTCTTTTAGAATACTTACAGTTCATTCCTTAGGTTTAAGTCTGTTATCACTGTGAGTTGATTTTTGTGAGAGGTGAAAGGTGTGAATCCTATTTAAGTCTTCTACATGTGGCCATCCAATTTCTCAGCACCATTTATTAAATAGGGATTCTTTTCCCCAGTGTATGTTTTTGTCTGGTTTGTCAAAGAGTAGATGGCTATATGTGGATGGTTTTATATCTAGGTTCTCAGTTCTGTTTCATTGGTCTATGTCTCTGTTCTTGTGCCAGTACCATGTCATTTCAGTTACTATAGTCTTGTAGTATATATTGAAGTCTAGTAATTTGATGCCTCCAAATTTTTTCTTTTTGCTTAAGATTGCTTTTTCTATACAGGCTCTTCTCTGGTTCCATACAAAGTGTAGAATCAACAAAAATAATGAACGACAAAGCTGGTCACTATATGATGGTGAAGGGCACAATTCAATAAGAAGACATACAATTATAAATATTTATGCACCTAACTCATGTGAACCCAGATTCCTAAAGCAAATCCTACTTGATCTAAACAAAATTGTAAACATCAGCACTGTAATAGCTGGAGACTTCAACACTCCTCTGACAGAACAGGACAGATCCTCCAAACAGAATATAAACAAAGAAACAATGTACATAAACAGAATTTTAGAACAAATGGGCCTGATTGACATTTATAGAACATTCTACACAAAAGCCACTGAATGTACATTTTTCTCATCAGCTCATGGCACATTCTGTAAGATTGAACATATCTTAGGTCACAAAGCATGTCTCAGCAAATTTTTTAAAAATGGAAATTATACCATGCATCTTCTCAGACCAGAGTGGAATAAAATTAGAAATAAACTCCAACAGAAACTCTCATCTCTACACAAAGTCATGGAAACTAAACAATATTCTACTGAGTGATTATTGGGTTAAGGAGAAAATCAAGATGGAAATCAAATCTTTTGATGGAATTCAAAGGTTCTTTGAACTAAATGATAAAGGAGACACAAGTTATCAAAATTTGTGGGACATAGCTAAAGCAGTCCTGAGAGGAAAATTTATATCCATAAATGCCTACATTCAAAAGGCAGAAAGATCACAAATCAACAATCTAATGAATCATCTCAAAGAACTGGAAAAGGATGGGCAAACCAACACCAAACCCAGCAGAACACAAGAAATAACAAAGATCAGAGTGGAACTAAATGAAAGTGATAATAAAAAAAAAAAAAAAACTATATTGAAGATTGATAAAACAAAAAGTCGGTTCTTTCAAAAAATAAAATTGACACGCTTCTTTGCTAGATTAATGAGAAACAGAAAAGAAAGGACTCTAATAAGCTCAATCAGTAATGAAAAAGGAGAAATTACAACTTATGCCATGGAAATACAAAATATCATCTATGAACACTATGAAAACCTCTATGCACATAAACTTGAAAACATGGAGGAAATGTACAAATTCTTAGAAACCCACAGCCTCCCTAGGCTCAATCAGGAAGAAATAGAATTCCTGAACAGATTGATACCTAGTACCAGAATTGAAGCAGCAATAAAAAGCCTTCCTAAAAAGAAAAGCCCTAGACCAGATGGTTTCACATTTGAATTTTACCAGACCTACAAAGAAGAACTGGTACCTATCCTGCAGAAAATATTTCACAACATTGAGAAGCAAGGAATCCTCCCCAACACAGTTTATGAAGCTGATATCACCCTGACACCAAAACCAGGAAAGGACACAGGAAAAAAGAAAACTATAGACAACATCCTTTATGAATAAACACACAAAAATTCTCAACAAAATTTTAGCACACAAAATTCAGACGCTTATCAAAAAATAATTCATCATGACCAGGTGGGCTTCATCCCAGAGATGTAGGGATTGTTCAACATATGCAAATCTATAAATGTAATTCAACACATAAATAGAAGCAAAAAGAAAGACCACATGATTCTCTCAATAGATGCAGAAACAGCAGAATGCTTAACAATATAAGCATAGATGGGACTAATGTAAAAATGATAAAATCCATATATGACAAACCCACAGGCAACATCATACTGAATCGGGAAAAATTGAAAGCATTCGCACTTAGAACTGGAGCCAGACAAGTTTACCCTCTATCACTGCTTCTATTCAACTTAGTGGTAAAAGTCCTAGCCAGAGCAATAAGACAAGAGAGGCAAATCAAGGGCATACAAATGGGGGCAGAAGAGGTCAAACTACCTTTCTTTGCTGATGTTATGATCTTTTATCTATAAAACACCAAAGATGCTGCCATGAGACTACTGGAATTGATAAACAAATTCAGCAAAGTCTCAGGTTACAAAATCCATGTACAGAAATCTGTAGCATTCCTATATGCCAACAACAGTCAAACAGAGAACCAAATCAAAGACTCAATACCCTTCACAATAGCAACAAAGAAAATACAATACCTAGGAATATATTTAACTAAGGAGGTAAAAGACCTCTACAGGAAGAGCTATGAAACAATGAGGAAGGAAATAGCAGAGGACATAAATAAGTGGAAAACCATACCATACTCATGGGTTGGTAGAATCAACTCTGTTAAAATGTCTGTACTATCCAAAGTGATCTACAAATTCAATGCAATCATGTTAAAATACCAGAAGCAATCGTGATGTTTAGAAATTTGGGGCATATAGTTATATGCTCAATAAATTAGCAGATACCTGATTTGAGGGCACCTTGCTTTTTATATCAATGGTCAAGTCACAACCAAAAAGAAAACAAAAGTAAAGAAATCTAAATAAGAGAACACTACCTTAAAAGTCAGTCATTATAGCTAATCATTATGGCTTATGTCTGCATTTATAAGCTTTCAAAATTTGGGTTCGCTAGTACTAAAATCTCTTCTATGCTCAAATTTCTAGAAATTTTGAGTTTATGTTCATTTAATGTCCTGCCACTAAATGTGTTTGAATACATGCATTTTTCCCAAAAAGAGAATTTTAAGGCGATCTATGGTCCAAAATGTAAACTATAACAGATATACCCTAACATACAAGCACTCAGACAAATATCTTGGTCAGTTGAACAAATGGGTTAATCATTACTTTAAAAGTGTCTATCTTTTACATTTTCTTCATATTAAAGACTGTTAAGGAAGTTCACATTAACAAGTTTAGAAAGAATCAAAAGTTTTATTGCTCTTGTCTTTTAGATGAAATATAAATGCCAATCTAATTGGTAGTCATGAAGATTAAATCATTTAACAAATTCATATGGTCATAAAGTTGGAAAATTAGGACTTAGCTGTACATAACATCACAGATTACTCCTTCTACCTAGGAGGATTCTCTACAGAAATAAACCATGATGCATTAAATGATTGTACAAAGATAGGCTACCTTAAGAATGGAGATGCTACCAAGAAGAGTGAAGATAGAAAACACCCTGAAACAGTCTCTAAAAATAGTTACTATTTTGACAGCATAATTGCAAAGATTAGGGTAATTAAGCTGTATATTGAATATTTTTTAGTTATAGTTACTGAGTCAGCTTTGCATGATAGGTTTAGTTTTATTTAATAGGTATAAACTTATGGCAAACAGGCAGAACTTATCCCATAATCAATATGTTGAGCAGGACAGGCAGTAGAAAAAATAATAAGCTGGATATAATGTCAGAAGAAGGTTCAATTTAGAGTGCTAATAGGCTCTTGTATTAGTAAATTATTATAATTAGGGAAATGATAAATAAATAACTAAATGTTCAAATTTACATAGCTGGGAAATGTAATAGTAGGTGGAAGAAAACAACAAAACATGGGAGAAGCCATGAGTATTCCTCATGACTCTGAGGGATTGGCATCAGAGGATCCTTTGGTGCAGGATGGAATCCTTGTCAGGGTCATGGGTAGGGTTTTGTAACATGGACTAAGACAACAACAGTGGATGACAAGGCGATGAGATGGGTAAAGTGAAACATGATTTCCTGGGATCACCCAAAGGCCATAGGCCCTTGGAATTATTAGCCAATTAGGAGTTTTCTGGAGTGATGCCAAGTTATAATATCATGGCTGGTCCTCCATGTGCTTTATTTACTCCATGGTACTTTACTCAAAATCCTGTTGATTTGAAGTGGGGGAGCTAAAGCTAGAGGAATACCTAAATTTTGCAAGAGCTTAATTGGGTTAAGAGTACTGATAGAGACTTAGTGTCTAGATTTGAGAAACCAGATGTGGTAAAAAAAAAAAAAAATTAAAAGGGCAAGGAATGCAGAAGATTAAAGATTTGTCTCCAACTCTTATATGCTGTATCTCTGCAATTATAAAGGTCCAGAAGTCCTCTCTCAGAAATTCAAAGATACACACACACACACACACACACACACCCATCACCTCTCTATAGTTAAACTAAATTTTCTTCCAGGAATCTTAAAAATATATAGAAAAAGTAGCAATAATTTTTATTTTCAATCTTTTGATTAATATTTCAAAACTACTAATTACTGTTGCTTCTTAGTGTGAATACATGGTACTTGAGGTATAGTTTGGGCTAGCCTGGGAACTTAACTACCAAAAATTGTAAGGTTTACACAATAACAGTTACTCAGAAATTCAAGTGAGCAATTTAAAACAGGAAGAACTACTTTTTTGTGTGGGTTCCCTAGAAGCTACAAGCAGTATTACAAATTTCATGATTAGACTTGAAATTGTTGCTAAGATATTGCCTCTAGCATTCTGCCTGTGTTATGGGTTATTGGAATAAATCTTAGAAAAACCAAAAATGGGACTACGACAAAGTAGCAGTTGGACATGTTAGCAGAAAGCAGTGCCATGAAAACAGAATGGTGTAAATCATGTTTCATGAAAGTTGGCAGTTTTATAGGAATTGTCTGGCTCTTAGTTTATCATACTATACTTGTTTACTTGAACCAAATATGATAATATGCTGTCAAGGCATAGTCAAGTGTGTGGATGAAAAGCAGTTCAGATGAGGCTAGGACTGTGATTTTAGAAAAGATGGGTATGTTATTTTTAAGAATTGTGGCACATTTCAAAAGGTGGTTAATAATTGGGAGAAAAAAGAAAAAAATGAACTAGTGCTAGTTTTATATTTGTCAATTTTCCATTTCTTCACACTTTCCTCTTAAGATAGCTGAGTTGAGAGGATTGCAATTATTCTTTCTGCTAAAATACAAGATATTGTATCAGGAAATGTTAAAATGAGTTTAAATCAACAAGGTTTTACAAATGAAATTTACTCATTTTTAACGTGAGTTAAAATCAAAACAAGTTATCATGAGATGGAGGCTGAATTGGGTCACGTTAATAAAATTGAAAAAGCATGAACAACCTGATGAAGCTTGGCAGTTTCATCATCACAAACATTCCCTGCTGAGATAACGAACTTGACAATAACTCTACTTATTCTTAAGATGTGATTGCATAAAGTTATTGTATAAAATCTCAGAATGAGGGCAACTCCTGCTGACTACAGAATCATTCCCTAGAGACCAAGAGAGCATGTGATTGATGTATCATAAAGCAACTCCTTCACGTTCACAGGGGAAGGACAAGAATTAGAATCACATGGTTCTATTTATAATATTTGGGTGATGCTGCCAGAGATCTCAAATAATTGTGAGTGATTTGCAGAAGTTGGTTATTTGAATTAATTTTCCCAAATGTTAAAAATGACAGAGAAAATTTCAACAGGAAAGATTTGTGTCAAAATGAGTGGCTCACCAAGACCTTATCTATTTATCTAACTTCTAAGCAGAACTTAGGTTTATCCAAATATTTCTCATGCCTGTTATTTTGCATACATTCCTTCTCATCACCACCACCTCTTGTTACCAGCCCAAGAGGACTGCTCCTAGGCAGATAAAAGTTAGATAGAATTCCATGGGTAGTTATACTCCAAGCCATTTTTTTAATCTGCTCTTTTATTTTAAGAAAAAGTCCCAAACCTGTCTATAATAGAATATCTATATTGCATATATAAATCATGATAATCACAAAGAGTTAAGACTATCCAATCTGCAGAAAGAAATATTGGCATTGGTCAAACATTTTGGTTGTCAGAGAGTTAACTAGCAAACCTTATTAAACCCAAATATTTACACTTCTTTAGGGATTTGGGTAGGGTGTCTATAGCATCCCAAAGGATTTATCTGCCTGTGATAATAGGTGGTGGGCTTGCAGGGCCATGACTAATGATGCCAGACATATGTTTATGCTCCTCAGAAATCTTATGCAGTGACAGGAATTGATTAAAAAGCTTGAGCAAGGTATATAGTAAGATATGTTTAATTGCCCTAATACATGACTGTGGCTGAGAAATAGCTATATTAAACATCATGCTTAACCCAGGTACTCCAGCCATGCCCCCTGGGGATAATGCATTCATACAATGTTGCTTTCATGTTTGAAATACTCTACAATAGTTTGAGAGACTACTCAAAAGGATAGACCGTAGCATCTGTGAGTTAGTATTTCCCATGCAGGAAAAAGCAGGAGCTAGAAGTCTTTTGAGGAGTACTTTGCCAAAGTTATAAATGTATATGAAAAATAATTTTGTGTCTTTAATTCTATACCTAATTTCTCGCATTACTTCTAGCATCTCTTCTGTTGTTTCTTAATGTTGGTAGTAGACAGGGCTACTGCAGAAAGCAATTAACTGAGAAGCAAAATGACAGCATAAAATCTATCCTTTTCCTGATTTCCCAAATCATACCACCTAATACAGTGTCCTTCTCAGAGAGAAGGATCCAAAGACACACTATGTAAATGCAAGTAAATTATTCTGTCCTCAACAATGAGGATATCATGTTGGGAGAAATGTTTCTTCAATTTAAAGAGTTTTAGTGAAGGCTGCCAGTCTCTAGCCCATACCCTCTGAAAAGAGTTGGACTTATGAACCCCCCCACCCCGCCACCGCAAATAATCTTAACATGGCATTTCCTTTCATTCTCTCAGGCATGTATGTTGGTCCAGGAAAGTCATAAATTCTAAGCTAGGCTTCTCCAAGTCTTCTCTGGGATTTTAAAAATTTCGGTTAGTGGAGATGATCTTTTTGTGTATCCATTGTTTATCCCTGCATGACTATGGACTCCATAATCTCTTTAACCCTGCATTTCAAGAAATGATTCCATTGCAAATACTGGAACTGGTGTATAATGATTATAAGCATGAGCATTGTTCTTAGAAAGCTCTGAATTTAAACACCATTAACACTTCTGTTATGGTGTCAGTCACATTATGCAAGGTATATAATTTCCCCATCTCTTGTTCGTGATGTATATGGAGTTAATAATTTCTGCAAAAGAGGCATGCTATGTTGTTATCACACCTTCCTGGTCTAGAATAAGTGCTTAATATGTATTAGCAATTTTTATTATTTACGTAGTTTATGAGGCATCAACAAATGCATTTTTAGTTGAGATTCGCCCTTCCTTTTTGTCCTAGTTTCATTGAACTCTGAATCACAATATGTATTGTTGCTATTCGTTTTATTTTTTAAAATTTGCTAACACAGATAGCTTTTTGAAATTAAAATGACTGGCATAATGTAGACGTTTAAAAATAGCATTAATAAAGTAATACTTTATTGGTTTTGTCTAGCCAGTCTAACCATCTGTGTCTAGCCAGTTTACTATGTGATTTACAAACATTTTACCATTGTAGCCTCACCAGAAAACTATCATGTATAATTTTACTGTCCTCACTGACAGACTAGATAATTTATCCAAGGTAACACATATAGTACTAAATATAGCGTTTTAACTCAAGCTGTTTAAATCCAAAATTTATGTTCTCCACCTCCGTGGACTACAGCTTATTACCATCTATATATTGCCTGAATTAAATATAGTTGTCCCTCGGTATTCATGCAGGATTAGTCCTTGGACCCTCTGTGAATACCAAAACCTACAGATGCTCAAGACCCTTATATAAAATGAGGTAGTATTTGAATGTAACTTAAACACATCTTCTCATATACTTTATATCATCTCTAGATTACTTGATTGCTTATAATACCTACTACAATGTGAATGCTATGTAAATAGTTGTTATATTGTATTTTTAAAAATATATTATTTTATTGTTGTGTTTTATTCTTTTAAGTATTTTCTATCCATGGTTGGATTAATCCACAGATGCAGAACCAGCACCTGTGGAGGGCAGACTGTACCCCACTACTGCATTAACCCTATTCTCTAATGAATTAAAATATTTTGGTTCTGTTTAAGTGGCACATTAATTGTGTTTAAGATGGTTTTGTTTAAGTGGTACATTAATTTTGACAGGAAAAAGTCAATATAATGACATTATTTATATTTATGCTTTGCTTGACATGATAAGATCGTCCTGAAGTAAGCAGAATTTTCCAAGGATGGATGGAACACTATTAAAGAACTCTCCATTTGGATTTTAGCCCAAATGCAAACAATAGTTTAAATAGACAATAAATATTAGTGTAAACATTATAAACACACTGAGAACAGCAATAAAATCTCATAGGAAGCCTAACTTTGAGTTATACTCAGATATCAACTCTTCAAATATATAATTAAAAGTCTGATAGTGTTTGTTGATTAAATAGTGGCTATTGCAGACAAATACATTAGCTTAGTGTGGACATTAAAGTGATGGAATAGATATAGCATCCCTAAATTATTTTAAGTATAATTGCATATTATAATTACAGATACTAAAAAAAAAATAAACAAATTAGTCTGTTAAAGCCAGACATTCTTTATAAACACAGCTATCCAAATCCATTTTGTTCCATTCTTCTGTCAAGAGGAGATCTTTAAACTGGCAAGAGCAGAACAAATACCATTAATAGGAAATTAAAATCCATGATTGGTTAGATTATAGGAAACCCCCAGTTGCTTAAAATCAATTTAAATCTTTCGGTCTCTAAGATTTCCCTTACAGGGAAATCAGGGTATTTGCATTATGAACACACTAAGGGACTTTCAGTAAGCTTTCAGAAGTGGAAAATAATGTACCATATTCTGGAAGATTAGCAATTAATAAATTTTCTCTGTTTTTTTTTTTTTTTCAACATAGGGTTATACGGGTTATACCTCTGAACCTTTTTTTTTTTTTTTAAATCGTGAGTTGATAACATATGTATCTTTCCCAAGGAGAATAAATACACAAACTATTAATGTGATGATTTAGGTAAATTAGGAAACAATGATCCCTGAGAGCCATCAAAAATTCACCAAGAATGAGTAGATTTAAGGTTTTAGAAAACATTAGACCATGATGTTCTCATCATTTTTGCTATATTTGCATATGATATGTGTTCTTATTTTATTATAATTCTCTTTAAATGAACTCAGGTTTGCTTTTACTTATATGAAAGTATTTTTAAAAGGTACACACTGGGCCAGGTGCAATGGCTCACGCCTGTAATCCTAGCACTCTGGGAAGCCGAGGTGTGTGGATCGCTCAAGGTCAGGAGTTTGAGACCAGCCTGAGCAAGAGCAAGACACTGTCTCTACTAAAAATAGAAAGAAATTATCTGGCCAACTAAAACATATATATAGAAAAAATTAGCCGGGCATGGTGGCGCATGCCTGTAGTCCCAGCTACTCGGGAGGCTGAGGCAGTAGGATCGCTTAAGCCCAGGAGTTTGAGGTTGCTGTGAGCTAGGCTGATGCCACGGCACTCACTCTAACCCGGGTAACAGAGCGAGACTCTGTCTCAAAAAAAATAAATAAATAAAATAAAAAAATAAAATAAAAGGTACATACTGATAAGAAGGAGTGGAAAAGATGGAGGTCAAAGGGTAGGAAAACCATGTATTCAAAAAGAAAGCACTGCAGTTAGATTTAGAGGGTAGAATTTTAAAATGCCAGAGACAATTAGATAAATGAATCTGACTATGATAACAGCCCAAGGAACCGAGAGCAAATGTCATCAGGTAGATAAAGGGAGAAGGTAAGGGGCATACAGTACTGAGATATCTGGTAGCCATATGGAAAAGATGAGAGTACAGCCCAAGACAGAAAACATGGTAGAATAGAAGTGACTAGGGAAGGAATCTTAAGATATTGGGATGCTAGGACTATGGGGAAAAAGCACACTTAAGAGAGCAGCATGGGAACCATTGCTCTCTGTAAGAATACCTACTAAAATTCAAGTTATTTTCCTGGTTTGTAAAGTAATATTTGGGTGTGACAGTTGTAAAACTACAAATAAAGATATTAAAGGAAGAAGTGCAAAGGCAAGATTATGAGATGAACCCATTTTCCTTCTACTCTTAAGCATGGTACCTTTTAAAATCTATTTGACTCTTCAGCAACCCAATGCATAGGTTTTATCCTAGATTCTTCATGGCTTTAGAACTTAGTTCAATGAATATTTAGGAATGGGTTGAGGATGCAAAGTGAAGAAAAGGGCCCTGTAAGCTGAGAGATACGTGCAGCTGGATAAACAGGTGTACAAATGAATGTTGGCATGTTGGAAAGATTTTTATGAAGAATAGTAAGGGGATAGAGATTAACACATGGTGTGGTCCATGGAAGGGAGTTACAGGACTGAGAGAGAACTCATAGAGCTGGGACCCAGAAGTAGTCACCAAGATGGGTAAGTAAAAATGGGAGAAACGGGATCCAGATAAGGGGGGGGAAATGAATGGGAACTAAATAATTTGTTCTGTGAGAAATGTGGAGGCTCATGAATTATTCTAGTAGAAATAATTTAATAAGAAACTCATTGAATGAACATTAGAGAAATTAAGATGACAAAAGGGGACACTGAGGTATTACATTACCATGGATGTAATCAGCAAGTAGCTAACTTCCCACAGAATGAAGAAAAAAGAGAACATTTTAGACATGTTAGAAACTAGGACCCTGAGGAGGGGCATGTAGAGTTGGGCCCCAGATCTCTGCGGAGGTTTTGCTGAGGAACAGGTGTTGACACCTCAGAAACAAGGAAAACATAACTTGTAGAACTAGAACTGAACTTCATAGGAGGAAGTGACAATGGCTGATGCTGGCACATCTGAGGGGACCTAAGTAGGCCAGTTCTGAGAGTATGGAAAGAAGCTTCTGGATCCAAGTGACCCCAATTGCTACTGTTGATGTAAAAATCCATTTTTAGGATGACCCAAGAAGTCAAGCAAACAAAAACAAGTAAATTATTTCTCATCTTCTCCTGAGTTCCAATTTCTCTAATTCTTTTCATTGGCAAAATTTTATGGGACATCATCTGACAAAGGAGAAAGGTAATTTTCCAAGTCCCAGCCCCTGCTGCACACAGGTACACACAGGTGTGAAGGTACACATGCATACACACACACACTAAATATAAAAGTGGAAAGACTAGATTTGGAAATTAGGGACAAAATCTTAATGATATGTACAAATGTCAATCTTGAGACATTGCACAATTGCTTTCTAGAGATTTCGGTTCTCAATTCTTTCCTCTTCAACATTCCCATAAATGATTTAAATGATATCATAGGTGACATTATAACTCTTATAAATCAAATATGGCAGTTTTTCTTGTCCTGATAGATGATATTAAGGATCTATAAACATTCTTTTTTTTTTCTGTCAGTAAATTTAAGCACATTTTTATTAGTTTTTGTTGGTTTAACTAATCTTTTGTTTGTCTCTATTTTTAAAACGAATTTTAAATTCTTTTTTTTTTTTACTTTTTTAAATATTTATTATAGCTTATTATGGGGGTACAACAGTTCTGGTTAAATATATTGCCCATGCCCCTCCCATCCCCCCGAGTCAGAACTTCAAGCGTGTCCATTCCCCAGACAGTGCACATCGCACTCATCACGTAGATATACACCCAACCCCTCCCCCCACCACTGTCCGACACATTCTTAATGGAGGTGAAATAATTTAAAGTTTTATTAATAAAGAATGTAAGGGGCAAATATAAAATGAATATGGTTTGAAGTTGGAAAGGAAATTTTTGGCTATAAATTGCATAAAAGTCAATAGAGTAAACTGCATGTCAGATATGCTTATATAATCCTGCCTATAACCAATGAATTCTTAGTAATATTATTATGTTAGCTAATATATGTTGAGTATATTTTAAGTGTTAAATATCATGCCAAGTGCTATACAGGGATTATTTCTTTAAAAACACACCCACAAACTCTCTGAAATAGATTTAATTAGTATTTCCACTTGATCTATAAGGGAATGGAGACATAGAATGAATAAATCCTTGAAATGGATTTGGCTAAGCTTCACAATAAGTGGTGGAAGGATTCAAGTTTAGTTTTTGGCCAGACTTTGAACCATAATGGCATTATCTGTGGTAGAGAGAATAATGACCCTCCAAATATGTCCAGGTCCTAATTCTCAGACCCCATGAATATGTTCCCTCACATTGCAATAGGGACTTTGCAGATATGATTAAGTTAAGGATCTTGAGATGCAGTGATTATTCTGGATCACTCAAGTGGACCCAGTGCAATCACAAGAGTTCTTGTAAGTGAAACAAGGAGGTGGGAAAGTCAGAGAAGATGTGAAGAATAGACTGAAGCAGAGTCAGAGTAATTTGATGTGCAGAATATACAACCTGTCATTGCTGACTTTGCAGATGGAAGGGGGCCACAAACTAAGAAATGCAGGCGGCCTCTAGAAGCTAGAAAAGGCAAGGAAACAGATTCCTCCCTTCAATCTCCAAGGAAGTAAAGTTCTTCTAATACCTTGATTTTAGTTCAGTGAGACCCATTTCATATTTTTGAACTCCAGAATTTGAAGGCAATAATTTGTGTTCTATAAGTCTCCAAATTTATAGTAATTAGCTACAGCTGCAATAGGAAATTAAACAGTACCTTTTTACTACAGGCCAGATGACCATTCCATCTTCCTGTACCAACAGATGAAGCATGGTGTTAGGTAATGTATCTTCATGCTACGCTTAAAAAAAAAAAAAAAAAAAAAAAGAAGAAGAAGAAGATGACGAAGAGAAGAAAAAAGAACAACTGAAAGACACTCAGAGGAGACACAAAATAAGCTATTACTGGCTCTCCGAGGCAACTTGTTTCTTCTCTCTTACACTCCACATACAATGGCAAATCCTGTCAACTCTGATTCTTAAATTATCTGGAATCTACTTCTCACCACTTCTCCTTGATCCATTTGATACCACTCACATCTGCCAACTGGATTATTACAGTAGCTTCCCAAGTGTTCACCTTGAATCCCACCTTGCCTCCTACAGCTTCTTTTGATTCAATAGCTAGTTGTCTTTTCAAAACCAAAATCATAGACTATCTTTCCAGTTATTCAAGTACATCTTTATGTCTTTCATGACTGATAGTTTATCTGAGACTTATTGGGGTTTTTTTTGTATATTTATTTGTTAAATTGTCATTTGATTAAAATTACTGTAGTTTTCATATTGGTTGCCAGAGATCTAATTCTATTAACTTCAAACAGATCAAGCCTCAGAATGCTTGATCTTGTCTAAGTACAATGGTTAATAGCTCCAATATGTCCTAAAACTGGTATAGAAAGTTGGTATATTTGTCTTGTTCCTGATATTTGTGAGAAAAATCATATGTGTTCCCCAATAAATAAGATATGGGCTGTCAGACTAAAGCATACTTTTCAACACAAATGCCAGAAAGAATTTTATATATTTATGTGATTATGTATACACAATCATTTTAAGGAAGAATTCATCAATTTATTATTTATTTATTTATTTATTTATTTTGAGAATGCTCTGTTGCCTGGGCTAGAGTGCCGTGGCATCAGCCTAGCTCACAGAAACTTCAAACTCCTGGGCTCAAGTGATCCTCCTGCCTCAGCCTCCTGAGTAGCTGAGACTACAGACATGCACCACCGTTTGGCTAATTTTTCCTATTTTTAGTAGCTATGGGGTATTGCTTTTGCTTAGGCTGGTCTTGAACTCCTGACCTCAAGAGATCCTTCTGCCTTGGCCTCTCAGAGTGCTAGGATTACAGGTGTGAGCCACCAAACCTGGCGTCGTCAATTCTTATTTCATTGATTATTTTAAATCGGAGCAGGTGCTAACTTTTGTGACACGTTTTTTTCTTTCTTTCTTTTTTTATTTAGAGATAAGGTCTCACTATGTTTTCCACGCCAGAGTGCTGTGACTATTCACAGTCGTGATCCCACTACTGATCATCACAGGAGTTGTGACTGGCTCCATTTCCCACCCGGGCTGGTTCACTTCTCCTTAGGCAACCGAGTGGTCCCTCACTCCCAGGAAGTCACTATATTGACAAAACTTAGTGTAGATGCCCTATCAGCGTAGCACACTGCAGCCCAGAACAGACAGACTCAAGTGATCCTCCTGCCTCAGCCTCCGGAGTAGCTGAGACTACAGGCACCTGCCAGTATACCTGGCTGTGATATATTTTCCTAAAATCTATTGAGATGAAAAGTGCAATTTTTTCTCCTTAGCTGTTTATGATTATATGATAACATTATTGGATTTCCTATTATTTAGCTACCTTTACATTCCTTGAATAAAGTCCACTTGTTCATAATGTATTTATTGCACTTTTAATGCACTTTTAAATTCTATTTAATATTAAATTAAGATTTTCATATTAATATTTATTAGTAAAATTGGTCTGCAGCTGTTTGTTTTTTGCTGTAATCTTTATTAAGTTTGGGGATTAAAATTCTACTTTTTCATAAACGAAAGTTAGAAGTTTACTTCATTTTATACTCTAGAATAGTTTAAGTACCACTAAACTGTTGTTTTAAGGTTTGGATCTAGTACCTTTTCTCTGCAGAGTTCTTTAATTTCCTTCTTCCTTTATGACTGGATCAGACTCTGTATCCACTCTGGACAATATTGCTAAACTCATCTTTTCTAGATAACTAATCATTTTATCTATTTTTCTAGATTTATTTCTGTAGGGATATACCAAAGGGTCTTTCAAATAATTTCTCTATTTCCATATTGTTTGATCTTTGTTATTTCTAAATGTATATATTTGAAATTTTTTCATTTGTAACTAGCAGTGCTATATTTTATTGATTTTTTTCAAAAATGATTTTTTAGGAAAAAAAGCATTAGCATTCAAAATGACATTTTTTAAAAAAAAAACTTTTATCGGTGCTTTATTTTTTAACATTAATATGTAATTTTCATTCATTATCTTTTAGCTTTTTTGGTTTAAATCATTTCAAGTTTTTTAAAAGAAAAATGTGTAATTAATTTTTCTTATAATTATTATAACTAGTATGTTATTATTAATATTATATTATTTGTAAAGGTCTGGAATTCTTGGACCCAAAAGTAATTTTGTAGCATTTCTTTTTCCTGGGTTGAAAGGCATTTGTTTGTTAATTTGTCTATTAATATCTCATTTTTTTGCATTGTGATAAGGACTGTTTTTATTTTTTGTCTTCTGTAGAATTTATTGAAATTAATTTTGTTGATAAAATATAGTTAAATATCATGAATAATGAATATGTATTTATTATCTATTTTCAAATGTGAGACCCTAAACATATGAGTCATAAAGAAAAAACAGATTTATGTACAGATAAAACAAGATAAACTCAAGCATTTAAGCCATCAAATTTTACACTTGATTCAAGCAGAAATGATGGTAAAAATCTCTTTAACTTTCTGATTATGGATGTCTTCATCTTTTACATGAATTTATTAAACCATATAACTTTTTCAATGACTTTGTAAAGAGAGTAAATATCCTATATATAGCTGGAGCCCATTGTACTGAGTGAAATATCACAAGAATGGAAAAACCAGCACCACATGTACTCACCATCAAATTGGTATTAACTGATCAACACTTACGTGCACATTTAATAGTAACATTCTTCAGGTGGCGGGCAGGAGGGAGGGAGGAGGAGGGTATGGGTATATTTACACCTAATGGGTGTGGTGAGCACCGTCTGGGGGACAGACACACTTGTAGCACTCACTCAGGTGGGGCAAAGGCAGTATATCTAACCTAAACATGTGTACTCCGATAATATGCTGAACTTAAAAAAAAGAATCTGAAAAAAAAAAAAAAAGGAGAGTAAAAATCCCAACAGCCAAAATTAACTACAGGTGATTTATTGAAAGATCACTTTTTAAATATTTATTGTCTATGTACATGTTTTTATTCTTTCCTTCACATATAATGGCATGGATCAGGTTCACAGTTTACCTACTTTCATAACCATGTTTTCTTTTCTTAATCAAAAAAAAATATAAATATGTTACAGGTATCTTTCTTTTTAAAATAATAATAAATGGAATTTATTTTTATTTTAAAATTTGTATTAAATTATTAAAATGTGCAATTATTTTAGTATAATTCTAAAGGCTTCTAATGTCTAATTATAGTTCTTTGTCTCATCACTTATACTCCTTATCCTGTTCTACAATGGCAACTACTTTAAATTTTAAGCTGTTTCTTTTATTATTTTACTCATATACCTTAATGATATACTTATGTCACTGTTTCTTGATTTTTCACATATAGGTATTTTCTATAGACTTCCTACCACAACGGTTGAAGATTTGTCCCTTTTATTTGCCACATGTGAGTAGGCACACACTAGCACACGTGGGCACAAATACACAGACACACATATTTCCCCTAGTTTTGTCTCCCAATAATGTTGAAATATTCTATCTTTACCTTATTATTGCCTTAATATGATTTGTAGTTCATACCTTAGTCTTGAAATATATTATGAATTCATTCCCTTTCTTGCACCTTGTTTTGTTTTCCATTGAATAAATAATTACCTTGTATTTATCTTGTTAATTTTTACATACTATTATTAATTTAACCTCTATTTGATCCAGAACTACAGATTACACCTTACTATATTAGAACTTATCAGGTAACTTCTCATTTTTATTTTAATTTTCTTGGATAAATCTCAAGAACATAAAATACTCCCCTGACAATATCAGGTAATGGTGAGGACAGTAAGCACCTGAAATCCTCATTCATTGCTGATGGAAATAAAAATGGCTCAGTCTCTTGGAAAACCAGTTTGACAGTTTCTTATAAAGATAAGCATACCTTACTATATGACCTAGCATTCTCATTCCTATGTATTTACCCAAGATAAATAAAAATACATATTCCCACAAAAACCTATACATGGATGCTTATAGCAACTTTATTAATAATAATAACAATGGAAACATCCAGATACCCTTTCATTTATAAATGGATAAGTAATTGTGGTATACCAATACAATGGAATACTACTCAATAATAAAAAGTAATGGATTATTGATACACAAACAGCATAAATGAATCTTAATTTAATAATGCTGAATTTCAGAAGCCACATCCAAAATGCTGCATAGTCATTGATACCAATTAAATGAAATCTGGAAAAATAAAATTGTAGTTACCAAGTTGCCAGCCAGGAGTCGAGAGTGAGAAGTCAGAATGACTATGAAAAGAAAGTATAAGGAAATTTTGGGGGGTGATCAAACTGTTCTGTACTTTGCTTGTGGTAGTAATTACAAGACTACACATTTGTCAAATTTCATAGAACTGTACACCTAAAATAGTGAATTTTAGTGAATATAAATTTAAAATTAAATTCTAAAAATTTTAAAAAAATTGGTTATATATTAAATAGAAGTGGAAACCTTTTAAGTCTGTTTTTTTTTTTTTTTTTCCTTTTGTTCACTTCAATTGCTTAACTAAATCTCCACTCCTCTATACAAGGACATGCTGTATGGAAACACATGACTACATTAGTTATTTTAGTTTTTCAACTCTAGTAGCCTTTTTATATGTTTTTTTTTTCCTTTCTGTAAGTCGTCCTTTTCTTTTGCTGATTAATCTATTTTTAAATTATATTTTGTTTCATCTCATCCAAAGCCTCTCCCACCTTCCAGGCCAGGAAAGATGCAATTCCTGCAGGTTCCCATGTATCCTGTATGCAACTCTTTTGTGCTATTCATTATAGTGAATTATATTAATAATTGCTTACTTTTGTGAGTACTCACCATGCTAACATAATTCATTGACAAGGCCTTACCTAATGTCTAGAAGAGAAAAGGCATTTGAGAGGAATATTTCAAGTGAACAATAATGAATAATGCATTCCACTATTTGATATCATATATTTACCCCAAAATGCTTTTTTTGGAAATTTTTGTTTAAAAATATTACATGGTATGGCTACTTTATATGAGAATAGTTTCCAACTCTTAATTCCAGGGTCTACCTCTCTGAAACACATATTTTTCTGTTTTTTCACTGAGGCAGAGATCAGGAGAGTGTATTATCAACTCTAAGATAAATAGATTATTTTTTCTGGCTTTGGAAATACCTAATTTAGAGATATACTTCTAAATCCAATCTAAACTTTAGCTCGATGAAATTATTGTTGAGATTTTTGGAGTTCTACCATACAATAAGGCTAGCACACAAATAACTACTTCTATAACTTTAAATTACTTTATATATTTATTGAAAAACTTAGCAGGGTTCATAGATAAATTTTCAATCTTCATTTTTTATATATCTGACAATGCCTCCAGACTACAGAATCTCAGCAAAAGATATTATTTCCCCACTTATCATGTTTGGAAGTGATGTTCTTAATTACTTATACTTTTTAAAACACAATACACTGGGTAACTAGAGTTATAATTCAAGGTCAACATTAAAAATATTATAGAATTCTGTTCACTTTCCAACTTTTTGCAAATTGGCCAATATAGGCAAACATGAACTCAATGGATGACAATTGCAGCTTCTCTTAGCCATGTTTAATTAGATTATAACAATAGAAGTAATGATATACTTATTCAATATCCTAACATTTTTATATTTTAGAATTAAAAAAAAATTTTTTTGATGTATTATCTCCCAACATAGAGGGTTTTTTTTGTGTGTGTGTGTGTGTGTGTGTGTTTGTGTGTGTGTGTGTATAAATACACACTAGATGAAGTGGAGAGATACCTGCTTGGATATGTCACAAGATATTGAACTATTTTAACTTCAGTAAACACACACACATGCAAAAAAAGACCAAAATTTTACTCTAAAAAATACTGGTTGAAAAGAAGAGTCAAGTATGCTAAACGTCAGAGAGACATACGTATAACTTAATTGCTGTAGTTTAATTTTTCTAAGTATTATACATTCTTGAGCTTTGATTCCCAAAGATATTTACTCTTGAATGTGTGCAGTTGGCCATTTTAATGCTAACCTCTGAATAGACAATATATTTACCAATTGTATATTTTAGAACTTTCACATTTTTGCTTTATTAAAAAGAAACACACAAACAAAAAGAGAGAGAAACATTAAACTGAGGGGAAAATTAAAAACTTCATACATAGAACATGCATGAGGGTAACTTTACTAGCATTGTGAGATATTAGAGTCTATGATTTTGAAGACAGCCTTAATAATAATTAATGAATAGAACAGAAAACCAGCATTAACCTTCTATCATGTCTACAAATTACTGCTAGTATTTTAATAATATTTCTCAGTAAAATAATAAAAACTTATATTTTTGAATGTGTGTAAATATTGTATAAATTGGTTACTATTAATTTTTCAGATATCAATTTGTAAGTGGGATCCACATAAAGAGAAGAAATTTGTCCTTGTTACTAGCCTAACTCCTCAACCTCTATCTCATCTTATATCAATTTGCTTTTGGCAATAAGTAGCACAATACCTAACAAAATGGAAGGTTAGATAACTTAGTACTTTAGTTCTTTTATGTTCTATAGCATTTCTGAAGTTTTCTTGACATTCCCTATATTCCAAAAATGGCATTTGCTGATCCAAAAATTACATTTCCCAATAAATACAAAGACCAGAAGGGAAGGGAATAAAAAGTCATAGTTACCTTGACTTTTTTTAATCAAGAGAAAATCTTCAGAGTTTCACTCCAACCCTCAAGAAATGGTCCCTAACTTCCCCTTATACCTCATTGGCTTATACTTGTTTACATTCCTTAACCTTATATTAATCTCTAAAAAAATGAATGTCACTTCTATGCTTGATCTAAGACAATTGGCTTTGATCAATAATAGTTTATCACCTAAAGCTGGACAGAGAGTCCAAATTCCCTGAAAAATTTGACACCCTCACATTGGATCACTTCCCAAATTTATCCTTTTATTTTTTCTTTGTTCCTTAGTATTACTATCTCTGCCTTAATTTCTTTGTTCATAAATTTTTATTCTCACTATTAGTTCAGTTCTTCAAGAAGCACATACCAAGCAGTATGGGCCATGTAAGAGATTTGTTGAAAATAAAACATGTGAAGGACAAAGGATGAGGGAAAAAGAACATGATGCAGGTAGGGAAAGCCTTCAGAACATGATGCAGACCAGACACTTTTCAAAGGTGAGAGGGAAAAAGAAATTGGCAGAGAAAGCCCCAGATGGCTGACAATTCTGAAAAGTCTCAGCCATGCATAGAGGAGTCCCTAAGCCAAGAATCATCTCAGACTGTTGTCCACCACAAGAATCTAGGAAATGGCAAGGAAGGATTCTTCCCTATACGTTTCAGGAGGAACATGGCATTGAAAACATCCTGATTTTTGACTTTTAACCACGAGAATACGGAAGAAGTATATCTCTGTTGTTTTAAACCACCTAATTTGTGGTACTTTATTATGGCAGCCCTAGACAACTATTGTAATACATTTATTATTGTACGACTTTATAGACTATCAATTTGGCTTGAGCCAATTATGTTTCCCAGAATATACTTGCTTGTATATTTCCAGTTTGGGTAGATCATAAGAAATATTGTTTTACAAGTTTCGCTAGATGAAGGCAAAGCAGCAGCCATTATATTCGTGTGGTCAAGGTAGATGATATTTTAGCTCACACATACTGTCACTTATCTGCTAGCTCACCTCAATTATCACCTGGGCATAAGCAGGTTTGCAACTAAAGGTGGCTCTCCATATGCATGGATTTTGCATCCACAGATTCAGCCAATCATAGATCAAAAATATTTGGAAAAAATGGATGGTTGTGTCTGTACTGAACATGTACCTTTTTTTTCTTGTCATCATTTCCTAAACAATACAGTATAACAACTATTTATATAGTGTTTATATTGTATTAGCTGAAACCTAGATTACTTATAATAATTAGCTATTATAAATAATCTGGAGATGATTTAAAGTATACAGGAAGATATCCATTGGTTATATGCAAATACCAAAACATTTTATATAAGGGACTTGAGCATCCCTGAATTTTGGTATCTGTAAGGGGTCCTGGAACCCATACCACATGGATGGTTCCACTAAACTTATTCCTGGATCCTTTTTTAGCTTCTTTGACTTGTAGACCAGTTATGTAGTTAGCTCTGGGACAAAGGATGCCAGATTCTTTTGGAGTGCACCTATTTTATCAGGGTTGTAGGCAGTGAGAAATGACATGAATTCTAGTCTGTCCTAAGAGTCCCAGCTCATGTTTGCGATTCAGTTTAGGCTTGTGGATTCCAGATTGTTCTTGCTGTAGGGGAATAGCTCTGTCATTGCATATTTAAATGTAGGCTATGTAGGCAAGGCTTCCATCTGGCATTAGACTACACAGAATATCCTGTTATATTCCAGGGACATGAGAACATGAAAAGACTGTAAGGATCTGCTAAAAGGTCATTTCCCACCCACCTCCAATCTACCATGGTAGTTTCTGGTTTCTTGATACACCCAAATGCTGATGAAGTTTTAGGCTTTCTTCCTTACCACTCTTAAAGTGCAGCTGTAGTATATAAAACTGCTTAGCTATAGCATGTCACTATCTTCTCAGTAACATGGTCCCTTACATCCATTTTGCTCCATCACAGGGTCCTTTTGGGTTGAGTGTCATCCTGTGGGACAAACTAGCACCTTTGGTTACTCTTGCTTTCACATTCTATATAAGTGATTCAGTGTATTCAGGTTACTATTAACACAATAACATAGACTGGATGGCTTATAAACAATAGAAATTTATCTCTCACAGTTCTGGAGGCAGAGCAATTCAAGATTATAGTCCCAACATGGTCAGTTCTGGTAAGGGCCCTCTTCTGGGTTGCAGACAGCTGAGTTCTTGCTGTGTCCTCACATGGTGGAAGCGGCAAACAAGCTCCCTCTGGCCTTGTTTATAAAGGTAACAATATTATTCATGAGGGCTTTGTCATTATAACCTTATCACCTACCAAAGACCCCACTTCTAAATGCCATTCCATTGGGGATTAGATTTCAGCATATGAATTTTGTGGGGACACAAACATTCAGACCAAAACAATAAGTAGTAAACTATCTAAATCTAAAAAGATTTTTTTATGACTCTTTACTGGCAAAATCTGATAATCTCACCTTGATATGCCTTGATATGCGCTGTCCTCAAGTTTATGTTCATTTTTTCTTCCAATTGTCCACCCTATGAACCAGAAACCAGATATAAAGACAATAGAATTTTTGCTGAAGATCAAATCCATGCTAAATAAAACTGTGTGTGTGCATGTGTGTGTGCATGTGTATGTGTGTGTGTGTGTGTGTGTGTGTGTGTGTAGTTTCAGGGAAAAAGGAAATTATCCAGTTATGAGGGAAGTTACTGCACAGTGGCTCTACAGTGACGCTAATTACCAGAGATGCACAAAACCATTGTGGTCCGCCATGCAGGTTAGGGTTTATGGAGATTAGGTGATCTATGGATTTTTAGCTCAGACCCTCCTCACAGTGAGACCAATGGATCCCCAAGCCCACTCTATGATTATTTCTCAGTCAGGATAAACCTCCTGAATAAACCTCCTCAGCAATTAGCACTTGAATCATAGAGTAGAGCTATCATTATAGGAAAGGCCATGTTGAAACCACCAGACCTATTACAGCATGCAAAAATAGCAAGCCAAAAGCAATTCTATATTCATCAGGAAATTACAAATATTAATTCCATGAACATAATTTGAAAGATGAAGGGTGATGATTTCTACCAATCTCCATTCAACTCATTTATGTCATCTGTGAAAAATAAACACAGATCTTGGAGAATGATAATGAATTATTGTACAGTTATCAGTGGTGACTGATTGCAGCTGTTTTTTCCAGATATACTTTATTTTTTTTTCAGGTTTTAGGAGAAAATTTATTGCCATGGGAAATTATCCCACAATATGGTGCTTAAAAGGAAAGCAGGTTATTCTCATTTTGAACTTTTATATATGAAAAATGAATCAGAAAGACATATACCAAACCGTTAATAGAGGTTCTCTGGTAGATACTAAGGATTTTCAATGTTTTAAAATTTTCTTTTCTATATTTTCAAAATATTCTAAAACAAACACACCATTTTAATTAGAAAAAAATAGAAAAAAAATTTTGTATCCACAATCAAGGATGGAAAGAAGGAGCAGGGATGGCTTTAAAGAAGCTAATGAAGACCTGGGACTCTCCTATAAACCGTATTCTGCAACACACATTCACACATCACCAAGAATGTCTGTGTCAGATATACTTTAATTGCTAGAGCAAACCTACATATCCCTTGGAACCTGATATGCAGGCATTGAGCTGGCAACTGCACTTCCTCTGTTCCTGTAAATAAATATCATCACAAGTAGTTTTATTTCAGCTGATAGGACAAACCCTTGGTTACTTTGTCCCACCTTAGGATGATATCAACTATCCAGCCTGTGTCATATATGAGGACATAGAGACCTTGATCAATTTTTCAGTTTATCAGTTCACTAGCTCAGAAACAAAAGAAAACTTGGCAACAGATTTAGGCTGCAGTGAAAGCTGCATTTGAGCCAAGTGAGTTAGCAGATCTGATGTTGCTTGAAATGTAAGTTGCAAATAAGAATTCTTTACAGAGGCTTTGACGGGGACTTATAGATAAATTACAGGGGAAAATCTTAGGGTTTTGGAGCATCATAAACTGGATATTGTCTGACCCTTCAATCCATAAGGTTGGTCATGCACAGCATCACTCCATAAAATGAAGGTATTAGTAGTATATGTGGTATCAGTCTCAAGCATGTCCTGAAGTCACAGTGTACGAACAAATAACCCAAATCTCATTGCATGTATCCCTACTGCACTGACATTTCTTTTTCAGTCCATACATATGTGTTGAACAGTTGGCTGAGGAAGAAAAACTCAGTCTTGACTTCCAGATGGTTCTGCACAATATGCAGGCACCATCCAAAGATGGGCAGTTTAAGTACTATTGCACCAACCAGGATGGTCCTGAAAGACAATTCTTATGGGAAATCTTCCCAGTGAACAGAACTTCAAGCAGCACACATTGTTATCTATTTTACCAAGAAGGAGAGGTGACCAGAAGTATGAATCCCCACAAGTTTGTGGGTGGTGGCTTTGCAACTCCAACCATCTAACAAAGGATACTAAAACCACAGAGATTTGTTTCCAGTTAAGAAAATTTAATGGGATCATTAAAGATATTATTTTCCCATGTTTATTATTAAGTGACCTTCTGTATATTTTTATATTGTGATTAACAGTTGAATCCTTAAATTGAAAGTTTAAAAGTTATTTTTTGAAAAATTAAAAAGGATGAGTAGAAAATTCCATCTTATAGCCAGATTTGTGATGAAGCAAAGAACTGTAAGAAATATTTTAGGCCTTGGTAGCTAAAAGATAAAAACAGGATGGAGAAGAGGAAGAAGAAGAGGCAACAGGAGGAGGAGGAGGAGGAGGAAGAGGAGGAGGAAAAGGAAGAAGGGGAGGACGAGGGGGAGGAGGAGGAGGAGGGGGGGAGGAAGAGGAGGGGGAGGACAAGGAGGAGGAGGAGGGCAAGGAGGAAGGGGAGGGCAAGGAGGAGGGGGAGGGCAAGGAGGAGGAGGAGACTTTAGTTGTCTGTTGTTTCCAGCTGTGCTCTGTAGTACAGGGACCCTTCATACTTGAGACTGATTCCACAATTATTTTCCTTACGCTTTTAAAGTTTAGTTTAATTGATTTTTTAAAATCTAATCTATCAGATCCGAGTTCTCCACCTCCTCTATAACATGCAAATCTAATATCTCAACGTAAATGGTTTTTTCTTTCATATCTCTCCTTTGTAATACATATTTCTACTTCTCTAAGTTTCTATTCTTTAGGGGACTTCACAGTAGCACACTTCACACTAGCTGGGAAGTGAAAGTGGCAAAAACGGAAACTGAAAAAGGTACTTGACTCTAAATATACTTGAACTTTCACCTATAGCATCTTTCTACCTCTGTGTGCATGGAAAACTGGGATTATGAATGAAGTGATGGAAATTTTTATGACACTTATGAAAACTTAGAATAACTTTTTAGACCCTCCTTGGGATTTTAATACAGATGTACTTGTAGCACTCTATAAATACCTAGTGTTTTATGACTATTTAGAAAGAATGGTGATGATTAAGGCTTTTGTATGTACTACTGTACAGTTTGTGTTATGGATAAAAAGAAATATCCATTAATATGGCTGCAGTAGACCTTACAGACAATGTAGGCAAGATAAATAAAGTGATTTACCCAAATTAGTTATGAAATGAGACTCGAATTTTCCTCTTCTATTTCTTACATCAATTTGCACAATGTGAATTAATCAATGGTAGAGATTATGAGATTTATTTTTCATACTTATAAAGATACATGGATGCAGAGGTTGGCTATTTCATTAATGCATATGAGAAAATGCAGTAAAAATTAATAAAATGTCCCCTGGCATTTGTATCATAGAGATCCTAAAAACAAAATTCCATTAAGTCAGAGAGAGAAAGAGAGAGAGAGAGAGAATTTTATGGAAGATTATTATCGAGATGGTCTCTAGGGTTTGTAGAAGAGCAAAGTCTGGAAAGGAAGCCTCAACCTCTTCTCCACCCCACCTTCCTCACCCTTTCCCTCTCCCTCAGTTTCACCCTGTCCCCCTCTCTCTCTCCTCCCTTGGCCTTTCTCCCTTTCTGTCTCTTTAACTTTAACTATGACTTTATTCCTGTTCACTTCAGAGGGACTTTGTAAGAGAGTGATCTGAGCTCACATTTTCCAAGCCCCACAAACAGAGCGAGAAGAAATCATGGAATTATTGTGGCAAGCTTCAGTGGCTGTACAATAAAATGGAGAGAAAGCACACAAACAGATTTATCTTGGGAAGATTTCCACACATTAATCATTCACGGTGGCTGGGGTGGTGGAGTAAGGCAATCAGAAGACAGCTTGCTTTCAGGCCTCTTGATTTTTCTAGGGAAATTAAGAATCATTTCTAAAAGTGGCTGAGGTTGAAACCTTATGGCCCCTGGAAAGAAAGAATCATTGTGAACTAAATAGACACCCTTCCTACCTACACTACTTCAGTTTATGACATCTAATTAAAATAATGTGTTTGATAAAAGAATGCTCAAGATGATCAAAAAGAGTAGGCTTCCAACACCATAGATTACTGATTTTTTTTTTAGTTGCAGGCAAGGGGCAATTTCACTGAAAAGTTTTCTTTATTTGATTCTGCAAAGGTCATTGATATTTATATTCCAAATGAAGTCACAAAGTAATATGAAAATGCTTAGAGATTTTGAGTTGTATGAATGGTTTTAAATATTCCTGCAGAGCATAACAACATAGCTGACAGAAAACCTCAGTCCCCTGCTAGGCACAGCCACATCTATTACATGCCACATTAGGGATAAAAGAGCAAGCCTGACATTATAGTATTAAAAAAAAAAAAAAAGATCATCTCTTCTCTCTCTTTTTCTGCATATTTTTAGCTCACATATCTATGTAAATATGTGGTCAACTCCTCTGAGATAAGCACAGTATTATTTTGGCAAATAATTAAAACATTTAATAAAATAAATGAATACAATTTAGTTTTACACTCAAGGTTTTAGGATAAACAGATTTATGATGACATAAAATTTATGTAAATTTTAAAATTAATCAGTGACTTTTATGTGATTATTATGTACATGGTTTCTGAAGAAGCATTTTAACCTCATTTAATTTTAACCATTTGCCCTTATACCTTTGGTTGAAGCCACCGTGATCTCTCACCTGTATTATTGCAATAACCTCTGAACTGGGCTTTCTATTTGCACTCTTGCCACCCTTTAATCTACACTTAATAGAATAGCTAGAATGAATCTGTAAAAATGTACATCAGATTATTCAGTTGCATGCTGAACACTCTCCAGTTACGACCCATTTCACTCAGAGTAAATGACAAAACAGTACAGTGGATTAGAAAACTCTACATGGTCTGAATTCCATTATCTCTCTGAGCTCATCTTATATCACTTGCAGGTTCTACTGCAAACACACTGGCTTCCTTCATGCTCCTGGAACATTCCAGACTGACTCCTGCTTCAGGGCTTTTGCTCTTACTACTCCTTCTTCACTTAAAGCTCTCCTAGATTTATTTTTTCTTGTCTTCTTCTCCCTCACCTCAAGCTCCCTCAGGTGTTGACTAAAAACATCATCTCTGTGAAGCACCACATCAATCATATTTCAATGTGCAACTTTCTACAAACAGGTCCAGTATTTCCAATCCCCTTTTCTTTCTTAGTTATTTTCCATAGCACTTAACATTTTCTAACATTATAGATAGGTAAATGAATCAATAGAGTAATGGCTAGTTTATATGTCAACTTGACTGGGTCATAAGGTACCCAGATATTTGTTCCAACATTATTCGAGGTGTCTGTGAAGGTGTTTTTGGATCAAATTAACATTTACGAGTATATCTAGTAAAGCAGAATACCCTCCCAAATGTGAGGGGGCATCATCCAATTAGTTGAAGGCTTGAATAAAACAAAAATGCTGACCCTTCCCCAAGTTAGAGAGAATTCATTCTGCCTAGCAGCCTTCAAATTGGGCTTTTTCCTGCCTTTAAATTTGAACTGAAATATCAGCTGTTCCTGGGTTTTAGCCTGCCAGCCTTAGGACTAGAGCTACACCATCAGTTCTCCTGGGTCTCCGGCTTTCCAATTCACCCTGCAGATCTTGGGACATGTCAACCTCCATAATTGTATGAGACAATTCTTTATAATAAACTCATAAGTATATACCCCTTTCTATATGCATACACTCATATAAATATCTTTATATATGTATACATACATATATACATTTCTGCACAAATACATATATACACATAAATCTCTTTTTATATATAAATACACATATACATGTTGCTTCTGTTTCTCTGGAAATCTCTAATAGAGATAGCTACATAGATGATAGACAGATGGTTGATAGACACACACATATGAACATACATGTATATGTGTATGTACAGTTTGTTAACTTTCTGCCTCCCCCTTCTAGTAAAATGTAAGCCCCATGACAGTGTGAAATTTTGTCTTCCTTGTTTTTTGTTATAGTCCCAGTGCATTGTATGAATGTACCATGACTGTGTGGGAAAGTGAAGCAGTGAGGTTACATGTGTGATAGGGAAAAAATCCTTGATATAGTCACTTCAGTTATTTTGCTTCTCTTTGCCACTAATCTACTTCACAAAATGGCTTCTGCAATTAATTTCCTAAAGCTGGGTTTCTGAAGTAGCTGAAAATAAGTAAAATAAATTGTAATAGGCAATTCTAATGGCTCAAACAGTCACAAAGGGAAGGGAAGCAAATGCAGTTGTTGATGCTTTGGTGATGTAAATAGTAGTTCAGACTTGAATTAATCATTTTCAGCAGCAGCACTGACATCACTTATTAATTGTGTGGAGCTGCTGTGTGTCATTGTTATTCTTAAAGATTTCTCTCTTGACTCAACAGCTAGATTATGCATTATTTAGAGGGAAAGGCCTGTTTGTATCATCATGCACATAGTAGGTCCTTAACAAATTTACATTAAATATTTCAATGAGGTGGATGATAAATGCAAACTCTGTGCCAATAAGTGTGTCCAACCTACCCTCTGCTTAAAATTTTCCAGTATTTCCTGCCAAAAAAAAAAAAAAAAAATACAAATGACTTAGTCTGATAGCCAATGCCCCTTTCAGCCCTTCTTCACTTACATTTTATAACATATCTCTCATCATTCTCCTTTATTTTCCCAATGCACCAACCAAATAAAATGTTTTTTGTTTCTTGAGGATAATTCATTTTTTTCCATCTCTGTACTTTTGTTCATATTTTCCCTTCCACACACATACAAACAATAGAAAATAAGAAAAAACATCATTTTTACTACTCTTTCTGAAATAATCTCTTGATAATACGTGGCTATATTAAAAAAAAAAGTACTTCCTCAATCTTTTCTAATCTTGTCAATAAGACTGCATTCCTTCTTTATTTAATAATACAAAAAAGACATAATATTCTTACAGCTGATTACAACACAGATGTAGGAAATAGTCGATTAAGACTTCAAGTTCTTAAAAAACTGAATCCATATTTTGAAACTTCAGTATAGAATTGGGTACCCACAGATATCTGTTGAATTGAGGAGATGATAAATAGATTTATTGCAAGACACGAGGGGAATTGTTCAAATAATTTAAAGAAAAATTGCTTTTCTCCGGCTCTGATGGACATTTTTAAGCTTATATATCAAGCCATTCACAATGAAAATCCATGTTTACAAATTCGTTAATACTAAACAAAATATAACCAGGACTTTGTTAATGATTTTAATGTATCCCCTTTTCTTATTATTTTTTCTTTCTAACAAGGCTCTTTTTTTCCTAATATTATAGCATAAAGCACAGTGCACTAAATAAATATCCATGCTCTGGTTGTCTTACTAGAAAAGCACTCTCTTTTCTTCCTCATTGTGTAACAAATATCTGGCAAAGTGCATAACGCATAGCATTTTCTGGAATTGAAATCCATGGCATTAAAAATATTATTTTGGAATAGACAGAGATGTCATTGAGTCCTGGTTCCCTCTCTTCATATTTGTGTCATTTTTCTCAGAAGCTAATTTTATTAGTTGCTTTTTTGTTGTTATAAATTATTTTGCTGAGACACTAATTTTCAACTTCTTCATACGTAAAATGGAGACAACAAAAGCAACTAGTTAAGAAGATTATTGTAAGGATTCAAGTGCTTACTGCAGTGTTGGCACACAGGAGGTACTCAAGGAACCTTATCTGTTAATGGAGTGGATGGGTTGGAAATCTTGAAATCTGGACTAAGCGCTCTAGAGATCTAGATTAGATTGTCAGCCCCGTCACATAAGCTGGCTGACATCCGACAAGTTGCTGAACTTCTGTGACTCATTCTTAATTGTAAACATTGGGATTATAAAAATTTATATATTTAAGAGTTATTCTGAGAATCAATTGAGTTATATAAGGATACACAAAATAGTTCTTACCTTTTAGAGTGAACACTGTATAAACAAATATTAATATTATTTATTTAAAATTTGAGATTTTCCGCTTTAATTTCCTATGTGGTTTCCAATCTATGTCAATAGATTTCCTTTATTTTTATATGTACTTTTAAATCTATGCCCAAATCCTTTAATGTAAGCATAGATTCTCCGCCTTAGTTCTGTCTCTTACCTTGTTGTCTCTGGACTATTGCTACAGTCTTCCAAGTGGCTTCTCCATCTCCCATTTTCTTTCTCTTCAACCCATCCTTTACTTTTCTCCTAGATAATCTTCCTGATTATGCCAATCTCATCCTTAAAATGCCTCAATAAGTTCCTTTTTCATAGGCAGTTTTCTTGATATAGGACACACAAACCCATTATCTGTTCTTCTATTTCCTTAATCTCATTATCTGCCTCTATTCCCTACCTATCATTCTTACATCTTTGAACTTTTGCATATGCTATTCCTTCTGTTTGAAATTCTTTTCTGTCACCCTCTTATTTTGCCTTATTAGCTTCTATTTAGCCTTCATATCTCAACACAAATGGCTTTTTCCCTACCACTCTCTCCCCAACACAAATTCAGTTAAGCAACCTGCCCCCTGTGGTCTAAGAACACTTGGACTAGGCCACCAACTTTTGTGTTCATGTTTATTTTATTTTCTGCCTCTCCTTCTAATCTTGAAGTTACTCAACAGCAAGTGGGGCGCCTTAATTTTCTTTACATCTGCAATATCTTCCAAAATGCCAGATGTGAATAGGTTTTCATTGGAAGAAAGGTCTTCACAATTATGAAACACTTATTAAATAAAAAATATGACTATCTTTTTCTAAACCTTTGTAGGACTCATCTTAAACCCACTGTGAATGTAATAAATGCACTGTTTTGCTTTCTTCCCAATAGGTCCTGAAGGATGAACTTGACTTCAGTAGCACATAGATTATAAGGTTTAATGAAAATTTATATAGACTCTCTGGTTTAAGGAAAGTATGTTCAAGTGATAGTGTAATATGAAAATACATATTCACATAACATAAAAGAAATAAATTCATGAATCAAATTCTATTAATAAGGCTCATGTGAATCATTCTTTTTCATGGCTGAGTAGTATTTGGATGGAACTGGAGACCACTATCCTAAGTGAAGTATCAGAAGAATGGAAAAACAAATGCCACATGTACTCACTATTATATTGGAACTAACTGATGAGCACACATGTGCATAGAGGGAAGTGAAACTCAGTGGAAATCAAGTAGGAGGGAGGTGAAAGGAGGATAGGCAAAAACCTACCTAGTAGTTACCATGAACACTATCTTGTTGACAAGTTGATGGGCACACTGTTAACCCTGACTCAAGCATTACAAAGGCTATCCATGTAACCAAAAACATTGGTAGCCCCATAATACTTTGAAATAAAGAAAAAGGCTCATGTGAATAAAAGGAGCTCATGAGGCATTTCTCTTCATGCCAAAGAACAACTGGTTGATTTACTGAATCTGATGAAAACTCTGACAAACCCTTTGTTTCCTGAAAGTATCAATAGCCTGTGACACAAAGAGAAAAAAATACCAGTCTCAAATAAGAGAATCTGTCTAGAATCCATGTCTTCAAGCAAAGAATTAGTTAATGCAATCCAAAGCCTTGTCATAGAAGAAGGTAATGTGCTGGAGAAAACAGTTGTTTTTTTGTAGGTGCCCAACACTTTCCCCAAATTATAAATTACAGCTATCATTTTACTTATAGAAGAGCTTTCTGAAAGCAACGGATCATTATGATAATCATGCAAATATTTTAATCAATCATGCAAAATACAACTGGATTTGAAAGTAAATGGACCTATGTTGAAATTAATCTCCTATACTAACCAGTTGTGTAACCTTGGGTAAATTAGTTTTTCAAAACCTCAGTTACTGCATGCCTGATGAGTAAAATGGGCATAAGAATAACACACTAAAGGAATTGTGGGAAATACGAAGTGAAATTTGTACCATTGATAAATCATTCAAGGAATTGTGGTTAATATGAAGTTAGACTTGCGCCATTGATAAACCATTCAGTTGCACTAATGGAAAATCTCAGTATAAAGAGTAAAAGAGTATTGATTAATGCATGAGTTATTGGAATGACACTGACCAAATTGAGTCAAGCATCAATCCCTGAACAAATTTCCATGGTGCCTAGCAAAATGAGCTCTGTTTATTCGCTATGGCACCTAGGTTACATATCCTCTCTGCAGTCCCCAACCCCCGGGCCATGGACCCATTACTGGTCCATGGCCTGTTAGGGACCGGGCTGCAGAGCAGCCGCATGCCCTCCCTCATGTCCGTGGAAAAACTGTCTTCCATGGAACCAGTCCTTGGTGCCAAAAAGGCAGTTGGGGACCACTACCTTATTCAGAAACATAACCTCATAACTACTAGGTATAATATGTCAGGGAATAGGAATTTGGCTTTGCACAACTGTTGGAGTGAGTTAAGCATTCTCTGTAGAGATGTTGTGTTTATTTCTGAAGCTAGAGCTTGAAATCCACAGGGCAAGCAGTGAGGAAGGTAAGATGAATGTACAGTGAAGGCTGAAACACAAATGCATAAATTCAAAGCCCAGAAGGAGAGATTTAGTCTTGTCAGCACTTCTTGCCTTTGTTGTCTGGTGTACTATACAAACTAGAAGTCTTGCTCACTGAGATAAACACTGACACGTACATACACACATACACACCACACACACACACACATGCACATACACCCCCCTACACACATACACACCTAGTTCAGGAGTTAGAGGAACTGTAGGAGAATCCAGCAAAAAGTTGAGCAGTTCCAACCCCAATGTTATTTCTTTCAGCCTAAGAAGGTGAGTCAGCAATAATGTATATTAGTCACAAAATGGCTGCTGTTTCATTTCTGTCTTCCAAATTTCCCAAGAATTTTCCATATGCTCACTCCAACTGGAAATAATACAAGCAAGAGAATTCTGGGAAATGTAGTTTAGCCTAGTTGATGCACTAGTTTAGCCTCCTCACTACCTTAGAGTTAAGGGTATAAATCAGCTCCATCAAAGTATAGGAAATGAGACTCAACAAGGATTATATTTGCACTGAAAGAATGGGTAATTTAGATGTGGTGGCCCAAAAGTAAAGATACATCCAATTGATCTTTTAAAATTGTTCAAAGTTGAACCTACAAAATTGTAAGCACTCAGTATTGGTAAAAAGAGCAAAAAAGTAAAACAAAACAAAACAAAAAATACATTGATTTAAAAACTTTTAGACAATCTAAAATGTATATAATGAATACCACCTATGCAATTATGAGCATCTTGCTGTAAAAAATACTGGTTATTAAAATGCATTAAATGTCATTACCACAAATTTTTAGCTATCCTACTCTAACCCATGTTTTATCTTTGTGGTTCATCATGTTGTGATTTTCCTCATTATATGACACAAATCTTAGCCTATTGGGATAAAATGTAAAAAACAAAATAACGAATAACACTATGTTTTTTTTCTTAAATCTCCTGGATACTATGCTTAAGCAAAAACAAAAGGCAATTTTCATAAATTGCTCTGCTCTCTGAATCCCTGCAAGAAAACTGGCATTTTGTTTAATGGAAACCTTCTTCATAACCATCCTCTTCCCATGAAAGCAGTCATTGGAGACATCAGTGCGTGTGTAGGTCCATTATAAAACCTAAACACTTCCATTAGATAAAAGACCTAAAATGATTATGAAAAATGTTCTTTTCCTTCCAAAGTACACTAAATTAAACACTCAGTAGTACAATATGTTTTAGGTTAATTAGTTTAATCCTGTTTTAATTAAGTTGATGTTTCCATGCCAACAAATGGTTTTTAAATTGTTGAAATCTTGATGTTTCAGAATATGACTAAAATTAATTACCTAAGAGCATTTGACTCAATTTTTTGGAACCATGTAGTGCAATTTTAGCATCACCATAGCAATGATTTTAATATTGGCAACAAATGATAAAGAACTTTGAAAAGGAAACTGTACTATAAGGTTTAATTCTATTTCCAAATTTTATTCATGTAATTTTTATGATGCACAGTTACTATTTGGATTATATATAATTTCACTAAAAAATAATTAGATGCACATGAAGACACAAACACAGGCACATATGCACCAACTAGAGGTCAGCCCTAAATAAGCCCCATTTCCAAATGTTCGAGGTCTATTTTCTGGTAATATTTTTCTGTGACTATACATTCAACTGGAGATTAAGACCAAAAAAAAAAAGAAATATAAGATGACTTTGACCTCATTGTAAAATTCTAGTTCTCTCACAAAGTTGCTTAGAAAAGAAGAAAAATTCTCAATCTGAGATAAGGACAAGCATGACTCAGAAATGCCTAGAAATAGTGATATACCAATTGAGAAAAAATGTATATACTTTTAAGAGTTTTATTTATACGTTCATATTACCTTTTCTTGGAATAGCCTTGTTTTTGTCAGGACCAAGTAGGAAAATCAAAACCATCTTAGTTATTTCAACAGAGATAATTTATTACAAGGAGCTTGTTACACAGATATTAGAAACCTAAATGCATAAGGTGGACCTTGAGTAACTCAGAGATAATAATTATAAGAAACAGCTATTGTGTCTGTGGTGGGGAAAAGAACAGGATGCAATTGGGATTAACAGAACATAGACGCTCAAGGGAGGGACGTCACATAGCTGGGGCTCAAAACTCATATGAGAGGGTGTGTCCTGGTTGCTGTCAGTATCTATGAAAAAAGTGCTGAAGGATAATAAAGGCTGGAATGAACTGATGATGCTTAGTAAACTGCTGTGGCTGGGCTGAGGGTTGCTGCTCCTAAGGGATCCCACCAGGAACAGAGTACAAAATAAAAGAAGAAAGTCTCTTTTCAATCTCTCCTCTATGCCTTCTATTGCATGTATCTAATGCAGTTCCAACTAACAAAGAACTATGGTTTGCATATTGTCAGCCACAGCATTCCAGAGTGATGGTAAATATAATTAAAGGATACATTTAAAGCGGTAAGACAGGAGGGAAATGGCCAGAACATTAGAGTTTTAATTTAGTTTTAGTTTTCTTAGCTGGTCTGTTAGTGTCTCTCTTGCATTAAATGGTTCTGTGTTATTCCTGGAGCTTTCCAGATTGCTTGATATCATTCACATCCTGCTAATTTTCCACTTTACATTGAAGTTCCTGGTCTTTCTCATCAAATCAATGTCAAATGGGCCACTCCTCCATTTCATCAAGTGTTTCTATACAGAAACATATTCCAGTGTTGTCTGTCTTGCAAACTCTGCCCACCTAAATTCTCAAACACTACTAGAAGAACCTATTACTCCCATACTCTCCAAATTCAAATTATAAGAAGGAGAAAACAGGTTTATTGAAGAACATATCATTACATTTATACTTATAAGAAATCAGGAATGAAAAGGCAACAACTATTAAATGCAATGTATGGGTGATGCTAGGATGCCCCTCTGCTTTAACTGGCTATTTGACAGTGATAAACATTTAAACATTTAAATTTCTCAATTTTTAAAATGAAGATAATAATACATCTACTTCTTTGCTCATGGACTGTTATGAGGGCTAATTAAAATCAAAGAGGAGAAGTGTGTTGTAAACATTAGGAACCTGATAGAAATGATGGGTGCACAGAGGTTTCTGCAGAATTTTTGGAAGAATAATTACACAAAAACCTTACTGGTACTTAAACCTGAAACAATCAACACAGAATTACTCATCTGCAAAACAAACAGCTTATTAACAAATCAATGCCTGGAATTCAATGTATCTGATACTGTGACTTCCAATTTGAAACTCATATTTAAGACCAAATTTTCTTTACAGTAACGTTGATGTGTGGCCTGTTTCTTCAAAACCACCATGACATATCATCCTACCCTAGCCAGAATGCCTACTTATAAAAATACAGAAAATAACAGATGTTGGCAAGGGTGCAGCAAAATGGGAACTCTTTACACATTGTTGGTGGGAACATAAATTGGTACAACCTCCTTGGAAAACAGTAGGGAGACTTCTCAAAGAACTGAAAATAGAACTACCATTAGATCCAGTAATCCCACTCCTGGATAGCTATCCAAAGAAAAAGGAATTATTACATCAAAAAGATAACCTGCACTTGTATGTTTATTACAGCACTATTCACAATAGCAAAGATGTGGAATCGACCTAAGTGTCCATCGACAGATGATTGAACAAAGAAAATGCCATATACGTAACAACATGGAATATTAATCTGCTATAAAAAATGAAATTATGTCTTTTGCAGTAACATGGATGGACCTGGAGGTCATTGTTTTAAGTGAAACAAGCCAGGAAGACAAATATTGCAGGTTCTCATTCATACGTGGGTGCTACAAAATGTGTACACATGGACATAGAGAATGGAGTGATACACAGTGGATACTCGGAGGGGGAGGGGGAGGGAGAAGGGTGGATGATGAGAAATTCCTCAATGGGTAAAATGTACATTATTTATGTGATAGATATCAAAAGCAGATATATGAAAATTATTTTTATACCTAATAAATTTATATAAATTAAAAATAAAAGCCACATGGCCTCACATTGATTACTATTTTTAAAAGAAAATAAATTCTAGTAGATATTGAGGGGAGAAGAATAAGGGATTAATAGAAGAGAAGACATAAATTAATATAGATTAATAATAGAATTTTTCCTTGGTATTTCTTTATAAATTAATGTAGATGATAAGTTCCAGAATAAGAAATCCTGAGACTATTTCCAAGGCAGCCTAATGAGATATTTATTCATTTTGGGGGAAGCAAGATGAACTTCAACATGGTACACACAAGTTACGCACTTGTCCCTAAGTTCTGTGTCATATCAATGTTAATTCGTGTAGGTATAATAATTGAATGTTCAGGGTAAAGAGAAAACCTAGAGGACTTGATTTTCAGGAAAAAAAAAAATCTCTGAATTGCAATTTTTGAGTCCTAAAAGGAAGAAAGCTACATGAAGGCACTTGGCTTGGGTCACTGCTAAAGCATGCTCGTAAGAAAAGATAAGATTAATGTGCTTACTTAAGAGAAGCCTCTCTTCTACAGCAAGCCTGAATATTAATGAACCTTCAGCTTTGCTCTCTTCATAGGAACATGTTTGCTTGAATAGTTAATTCTACCAGAAATGGAACTTGCATCCTGATTGGTGAGACACCTAAAGAGCTAAGTCAAGGCCATTGCTCTCAAAGGAGCGTTTTCTGAAAAGAGACCACAAAATAGGACAGTGAATCTTTGAGAGGGGCTTATGTATAACAACTTTAGAAATAAGCTGACACATGCCTACAATAAAATTCAGAGTCAAAAATAGAGTCAGATCAGCATTATGCTAATTCAAATCACTGCAGTGAAATGAGAATAAATAACTGTGCTTGGAACAAGATGACTTTAGGGAATCAAGGTTTTAGTGAATTGCTCCAGATCACAAAGGCATTTTAATATCATGAATTATCACATTTAAATAAAAATATGAGAGCATGCAGAAGTAGAAAAATAATACCTTATACACAGAATACTGTGCATGTTCCTATTTTTATTGTGTCAAGAATAAGATTATATTTAAATTTAATTGCTGACCTACATATTGCCATATCAAAAAAGCCAAGTGACTGCAATATCTATTTACTAAGGAAAAAATAAATTAAAATGTGCTTAAAGTAATTCTTGCATATGCTTTTTTAGTTGAGAAAAACTTTTATTGTTTTTTTCTCTAGACCTTAATAAAATAAACAAGCAAAGAAAGTAACAAAACAAATGCTTCATGTATCTGGCAAGAGGTGAAGGGAGTCACCTTGATAATTGAAGTATAAAAGTAAAACTTACTGGAGAAACAGTGTTGGTCAGTTGTAATTTAAACCAACCCTTGCAAAAATATATTCCAAAGAATGTTAGTTCTAAAAGATGCTACCAGTGCGCGTGCACACACACAGACACACACACACACACACACACACACACGCACACTCCGATTTTGGGGACTTATATTTTATCTCCCCCTTTTGGAGACTTAAAAATAAAAACTCACATTAGTCTCTATTAATTATTAGATAAAAGAAATGTTCACATTGTTATTAATTCAGTATCCAATTGTGCAACAAATATATTTTTCTCTTAACACCTATTAATATCTATATTATTGGTAATCAATGTTATACTTGTAAGAAAATACTAGTTTAACTATTTAGGATGTACAGTTCTCCAGATTTTCCTAGAAAACCTCACAAGTAGAGGTCTTATATGATCACCTGATAGCTCATCTCATGAATTTATACTCACTTCCCTCACTTTAAATTGACTCCTTTATTTAGTCTTCCATAGGCTGAGACATAATATAGATATTTCTCACGGGTTCCTATTCCTCCATAGTCATAACTTCCTATTCCTTCATAGTCAGAAACATATAGTAATGAAAATGCTCATAAATTGTATGAACTATATAGTTGCCCTATTTGCTACCAAACACTAGAGCTTATTCTTTCTATTTAACTATATTTTGTACCCCTTAACTGTCCCTTCTTTGTCTCCTTAGTCCCCACTACCTTTTCCAGCATCTGGTAAACACCTTTCTACTCTATATCTCCATGAGTTCAATTGTATTTTAGCCCCCACGTAGGAGGGAGGACATGTGATATTTGTCTTGCCATGTCTGGATTATTCCAGTTAACATGTTGTCCTCTGGTCCCATCCATGTTGTTGCAAATGAAAGAATTTCATTCTTTTATATGGCTGACTAATAGTATATTATGTGTATGTACCCCATTTTATTGTTGATTTAAAAATAGCCAAGAGTTGGATTGGAATGTTCCTAACACAAAGAAATCATTATATAAATGCTTGGTGTGACAGATGCTCCAATTACCATGATTTGATCATTACACATTGCATGCTTATATTACAATTTCACATATTCCCCATTAAATATGTACAACTGTTATGAATCCAGAATAATTAAAAGATTTCAAAAAGGGGTTCATAGAAGTTATCTTGCAAACTTATAATCACTTTTAATTGAAAGCTTTATTGAGATAATAATAGATTCAAATGCAGCAGTGAGCAATATAATCCTAGATACAATTTTTCTATATACCACTTGTACACTATGATATAATACCACAACCATAATCCACCAATATATTTATACTTCCTCATATTATCTTGTACTCATATGTGGCATTTAATTCTATACAACTTTATTAAGTGTTTAGGTTAATGTGTCTGCTACTGCAGTCAAGATATTGAGCAATTTCATTGCCCAAAAGCCCCTTTTGCCCTTTCATAATCATATCTACTTCTCTCCAGCGCTTCATATAATTCCCTCAAATTTCATCCAAATTGTGTGTATTAAATGTTTGAGCAGTTTTATTTCTGAGTAGTGTTCCATGCTATGCATGTACCACAGCATTTTCACCATCTGTTGAAGGATTCTGTACTTAGGTCATTATGAACACAACGTCTATGAACAATTGTGTACTGATATACGTGTAAACAAATTTTGATTTTTGTAGCATAAATGCTCAAGATAATAAATGGCCAACAGTTTTCTCCGAGTGGCTATACCTTTTTACATTCCCATCAGCATAGCATGAACGATCTAGTTTCTCCAGATCCTTGCCAGAATGTGTGCTGTGACTGTCACTATTTTTTTGTTATTCTGATGATATGTAGTAATATCTTATTGTGTCTTTAATTTGCATTTTCTTAATGGCTAAGATTTAACACGTCTTCATGTGCTTCTCTCACATCTGTATATTATCTTCAGTAAAATGTTCATTTCCTCTGCCCATCCAATTTTTTATTTTGATGGTTTGATATATTTATTGTTGAGTGTTTAAGGTTCTTTGTATATTCGGTATACAGTCCTATGACAGATATGTGTTTTGGAAATATTGTCTCCCGCCTCTAGCTTGTCTTGTCATCCTCTTTATATGGGATCTTACATAGCAAATTTTAAATTGATGAGATCCAGTTCATGACTTTATTTTTTTCATGGATTGTACTTTTGGTGTCAAGTCTAATAATCCTTTGTCTAGTTCTGGATCCTAAGGATTGTCTCCTATGTTTTTTTTTTTTCCTAAAATTTTATAGCTTTGCATTTTAAATTTAAGACCATAGTTGATTTTGAGTTGATTTTCATTATAAGGTTTGATGTTTAAGTCCAGCTTAATTTTTTTTTTTTTTTGGTCTATGGATATTCAATTACCCAGCATCACATGATGGTAATCTAGGTACTCTATTACTCCTCATTTAAATTGCTTTTACACCTGTGCCAAAATTCACCTGGGCATATTCTTGTAGCTCTATAATCTGTGTTCTGTATTCTATTTCATTAATTCATGCATCCATTTCTCTGGTAATACTATAACATCTTGATTACTAAAAATCTTTAGTGAGCTGTAAGTTTGCGTAGACTAATTCTCATTTAATTCTTCCTTGTCAAGATAGTTTTAGATATTCTAAGGCCTCTACCTTTCCAAATAAATTTTAGATAAAGCTTGCTTATATCAACAACATGATATGGGCAGGAATTGCCTTAAACTATAGATCAGTTTGAAGAGAACTGATATCTTTTTTTGTTTGCTTATTAACATTGGGTTTTCCCACCCATGAACACATTATGTCTCTCCATTTATTTAGGTTTTCTTTGATTTCATTCACCAATAATTTTTTACTTTTGGCATACAGAGCCTATATGTGTTTTGGTAAGAGCACATCTATATATTTCATTTTCTCTGGAGTGATTGTATAGCATTTTGTGTTTTAATTTCAGTTTGCATACGCTCATTGCTAGTAAGCAGAAATGTAATCAATCTTAATGTATTGGCCTTGTGTCCTGCAAACTTTCTGAGATTACTTATTAATTTAGGAGGTTTTTTGTTTGTTTTGTTTTAGGCTCCTTTGGATTTTTACATTCACAATCAAGTCATCTGCAAAGAGTTTACTCCTTTCCAATCAGTATGGCTTCTATTTTCTTTACTTACCTTATAGCAGAAACTAGAACTTTCAGTATTATGTGAATAAGAGTGATGATAGCAGACATTCTCGCCATGATCTTGATATTAGGGGAAAACACTCAGTTCTTCATCAGTAAGTATAATGCTAGTTGTTTAAGTTATTTGTAGATACTCTTTATCAAGTTGAGGATATCTTCCTATAATTATTAACTTCCTGAGAATATTTATCAAAATGGGCATTGAATTTTGTTAAATGCTTTCACTGAATAAGTTGACATGATTATATAATGTTTGTTATTTAGCTTTATAATATTGTGGATGAAATAGATTTTTTTCAAATGTTGAAGCATCTTTTATTTCTAGAATAAACCCCCATTGGCCATGGCATAAAATTCTTTTCATATATTGCCAGATTTTATTCACTAATATTTTGGTAACAATTTTTGTGTCTAAGTTCTTCATAGATATTGTTCTATAGTTTTATTTTATGTAATTTTTGTACTTCTTTGTTTTTCCTATCATTGCAAACTTATTTTCATATGCTGAATTGAGAAATCTTCCCTCCCTCCTATTCTATTTTCTGCAAGAGATTTTTTAGATGTGGTGTTAATTATTAATTGTTAGGTATAGTTGTCCAGTGAAATTATCTTGGTTGGTGATTTTTTCTTGGTAATTTTAAATTACAAATGCAATTATTTTTATAGTTATTGAAATATATTATTTGTTCATAGAATTCCCTTATTATTTTTTAGAAGCTGCAATATCTATAGTGATACTCACTATTTCATATCTGATGTTAGTGATTTGTGTTTTACCCATTTTTAAATGTTTTTTCTTGGTATTGCTAAAGTTTTATCAATTTTATTGATTTTTTTTGAAGTCAATTTTTTTTTATCATAGGAAATGGTCTGTGAGTACTTGGGAAAAAAAGTGTGCTGTTTTGGTTGGAGGAATCTATAAATGTCAATTAGATCCGACTTGTTGATTATGTTGTTCAGTTATTTTATATGTTTGCTGATTTTCTGTTATTTTGGTTCATAAAAGAGGGATATTGAAGTTCCCTACCATAACTGCGGATTTGTCTATTTTTTTCCACCACTTCTATCACATTTTACTGTCTCTATTTTGAGACTTGGTTATTGTGTAAACATTTAGGATCATTATGTCTTCCTGGTATATTGATCCTTTTACCATTATGTAATGTCTCTTTTTGTCTCTAGTCATTTTCTTTACCATGTACTCTACTTCATCAGATCTAAAATATAGCCACTCCTACTTTTTTGTATTAATATTTCCATATGGTATTTTTCCCATCCTTACTTTCATAAGACTTACATTATTGAGTTTGAAATGTTTCCTTTTAGTAACATATAATTTCCCCCTCCCTTTTGTGTTATTAACTTTTATAATCTTTGAATTTTGATTGGTGCACTCAGATTATTTACATTTAAAGTAATTATTGATATGTTAGCAATTAAGTATGCCATTTTATCATTTGTTTTATGTTTAATTCTTCTGATTCCTAACCACTGTTTCTTATTTCTTGCATTCCTGTAGTTTACTTGAATAAAGGCTTTATCTTGATTTATTTATTGTGCTTTTGAGTATATGTCTTTGAAATTTTGTATATTTGTTGCTCTGGGGATTATAGTATAGTATGTGACTTATAAAAATCTACTGCTATCAATATTTTATTAGTTTGAGTGAAGTATGGAAACATTACTTTCATTTGAGTGCCTTTAGCTTCCTGCCTTGTACATATCATTTTCTTGAGTATAAAACAGTGTTAAAATTTTTGTTTTGATCATCAAATATGAGTTACAAAACTCAGGAAGAGAAGGATAGACTATTGTAATATATTCATATTTCTGTTATTTTCCTTACTTCTTATACTCAATGCTTCAAGCTTTTAATATGTATTAAGTGTTATAAATTGGAGACATTCCTGCCTAGAAATAAATGATTGAGATGTGTTATCTCATTATATCAACATTAGTGCTTCTCTAAATTAATACATGTGAAGCATGGAAAATAGTGTCTGACATGTAGATTAGGAAATGTTATACATCATCAGGTTTAGCTTCTGCTCACACTTTTACCTTCTCTACCACATTTCTTTATTATACACCATATATCATCAACATTAAACCATGTTATAATTTCCAATTATGTCACATATCCTTATGGCATGTTTATATAAGTTGTTTTTTAATTCTACAAATCTTTTCCCATTTGGCAGTTTCTTGCTCACTTCTCAAGATGGTTTCAAGTACCACACCATTTGTATTAGTACAGGTAATACATCTCAGGGCAATCCACATCAGGTGATAGAGTGAAGCAGAGGCACAAAGTTGAGCTATTTAGTTTTGTTGCAAGACATCTCTGCTGGGCAATACTAGAGCTTCCCATTGGGTTGATGGGTTTACACAGACTTTTTATTTCTTCCTGCCACTAATCCTGTTTTCTTTGCCTGCCTTCTATAGGTGTTGATCTCTAATAAACATCTTTCACATTAGACAGCTTCTGTTTCCAGAAGGCCCAAACTGGGACAAATAATATCATAAATATAGTCAAGTGAATTGTATTTTAGGCAGTGAATTAATATGTACAAAAATTAGAATATCAGGAAATTAGATAATCCAGAATTCCAGTTATTTGGGAGAAGCCAACAACATAGCAGGGACTGGGCAATCACAGTGAGTACATGACCAGGTTCAGGAATTGAACCAGATTGTAAAGCCCAAACAACATTTCTACAGTCTTCTAGGTAGGAATATCCTAATATGTTTGATCTACCTGCTGATGATAGAAAAGTTAATAGGATAAGGATAGACCAAAAAAAAAATAAGTTTAGCTAAAAGAGGAGAGCATTTAGACAGAAAATATGATTAAGTATGGACTGTTTGGCAAAAAAAAAATACAAATACAAAAATAATTAATCCACTGAAGATGCTTAATTTGACTGATGAGTCTGCCTATCATGATCATGCCTGTCTTTGAGAAAAATTGAGGTCAGGCATGAATAGGCAGTAAGTGATAATAAACATCTTTTTGTTTCAGGATGTTTGAAAATGACATTCAGAAAATGTTAAACACATTGTTTACATATAAAAAGGGCAAATATAGAATGCAAATTCACTGATCATGTTGTTGAGGTAGTGTTTTGGATAAGAGAAAGAAAAAGGCACTTAAGTCTAGCATAAGTGCAAGAAAGGAAGATGGAATAGACTTTATCCTTTTTTTGTACAAAAGGTAAAGAGAGATGAAGAGTCACATATTGAGGTTATAAAACAATAAAAGGAAAGTTAATAATGAGAGTTGGCATGAAATAGAGAAGTGAATGAAATCAATGTTGCTGTACATTTTTAAAGTATATATATTATTTTTAACTCATGACCTCTAAGGAATACAGCCCAGAGTCCTGAATGTATTAAGTACTCAAAAAATAAATATATATGTGTTTGAAGAACAGTAATACATTATTCAAGGGGAGGTGTCACTGGAATCTTATGTATGGTTGTTCTTAACATAATATCTTGTATTAGCTGTTTGGGCTAAGGATATACAGAAGTGCTTGTTCACATCATTATAGAGATAACTATTTTTTCCCTCCTTTCCTCTTCTTTTTCTCCTCCCCCTATTGTTCTCCTCTTTTTTCTTCTCTTTCTCCTTTTATTAATATTTTGAGAGAGCACAAAAATAAAGAAGACCAGAATTGAACACAGAACTGGGCAAGTTTTCAAGACTTACTCATTCCTTAGTTGTTGGAGGAAGAAGAACCTGTGTATGAAACAATGATACATGGGAGAAAAATTAAGTACCAAGAGAGGGCAAAGTGTTGGATTCAACTGAAAATTTTCATGACAAAATCCATCTCCATAAATGTTAACATTACAGAGTAAAAGATAAATTTTTTAAAAATGGGTTTAAAATGAAAGATTCAACTTAATTAACTAAAAAACTTTTATTTTTTAAAGTAAAAATTCAACCTATTAGCAATGGATAAAATTGTCTTTGAAATGGAAGTGCGGAGAAATCCAGTAGGAAATGGGTCCAATGTTAACTTTTATGGAGCATAGGTAATAAATCGGGTCCATGTACAATAAGTCTAAATTCTTTGAAGTTACAAATCAAGACAAGCAACCACTAAATTTAGGTTTTATCTTCTTACCCTGCCAGTTATATGCCAATAGCAGTCTTAAAACCAGGCACAGGTTTAGACAGATCCCCACCCAGAAATGGTGATGCAAGGATGCTGCCCCTCTCTCCTAGCTCAAGATTCCACCTTGCTTCTCTTACTACTCCTGATTTCTGCACTCAACACCCTCCAGCACACGTGTCCAAGCTTTGGCCACAACCTCGAAGAAACCACCATCCCTTGGCCACTCTTGGAAGCATGTCCCACCAACTTCATAATGTTTCCTTGAGAGATTTAAGCCGTGGGTGATGCCCGTTGGATTATTGGAAGGTGCCTTAAGGCTATGTAGACAGGACATGCAAGGTCCTGAATATCTGGCAAGGCCACTTGGATCCATGGTTTGCTAACTATTTGGTAAACAGAAGCATGACTAGAATAGGGGCAGAGTGAGGCCCTCTTATCTGAATCTGTGGGTATCCTGAGTCTATGTGCCAACATACAAGTAAGACCTACATAAGAATTTGACTCTGTTTTCCTCAAGACAGAATTTAGTCAATGAACAGAATCTTTCTTCTTCTATATTCAAGAGCTTTGAATAAAACTAGAACATGGAGTACAGTTTTTCAAAAAGTAAATGTGTGCTCAGCTTCTTTGGAGGAATTTTTTTTGGAGGGTGGTAACTTAGCCCCTGTTCCCAGTGGGAATAGTACAGATCTATTGAGAAAGTGCTCTAGACCATCTGGAGTGTTACAGTGACATTTACTTTCCTCTAATTTGCTCTCAGTGTGCCACTCAACTTTTTCTGTTCTCGAAGGACATCCCTGAGTTTTAAATTGGCTGTTTTCTTTATTCATTATCAAAGACTAACATTAAGACAACACAGAAAATAATGTTGCATTTCAAAGCAACAGCTGCACTGTCTTCAACAGTGCTTTATTAAAAGTCTCTAAGCTGTGTAGCACATTGAGTTTTTAACTTTTCAGAGAACGACACCAATTTTTAGCCATTTCCCCAGATTTTTAATGAGCAGTTTTTCCCCTGATGTCTATGTCAGAGAGTGGAGAGGTATGGTTTTTTGGTTTCCGGCTGTTTCAATTAAGGAGATGATCATTATTTTGTGTACTCTAGCATCTCTAATAAATCCGATTAGGGAAAATTCTGACACAAAAAGTGGTTTAGTTGACATTGATTTTAAAAAGACATTGATAATTACTCCAGATTGATAAACCTCATCTGCTTCAACAACAGATGCTTTTCCACTAGAAGGCCCACACTGTAATTTATCATCATTTTTCCTCCTGTATTTTCTACTCATCATCCTGCACATTCTGGAGTGTGTAGGAATAAATAATCTCCTACAGAACAAAAGGCAGAACAGTAGACTCAAATCTAAATCAAGTCATCAAAGCCCCTCCGATTGCACAGCGATGCAAAGCTGCACAAATCATCATTCTACATCTATCAACACTTTCATGCTGTTTCCTCAATAGGAATAATTGGATGATTTATATTTCCTGCTGACTTTTCAACATGATTGTCAGTGAATAAAACAAATTTGTTTTAATAAGAACTTTCACATAAGCACAAGGAAATGGATGATGAGAGAAGTAAATGGAGGTTTACAATGAGTATATTGAAAGAACTACTCCAAAAGAATATTCAAATAATTAGGATCATTAAGCAACAATCAGCATCCCACTTTTTACTTTAACCTATTTCAAAATGTCTAATGAACTTATTAATGAATAGCATACTGTCTTTAGAATAATGAGCCCTTTCTTATAATACCAGTACTGAAATGTTATACTGATGAGAGTCAAAGCTAGTCACACTTGAAAAGGTGATAAAATACAGACCCCATAGATTCCTTGCAAGTTTCTTTATGAAATGTCTTAAAGGAATCATACTTTACTAAACTTTGGGATTTTCATATTTTTTAAAAATTTATTTTAGAACATATTTTGAAAAGAATATCAAAGAATAGTTGCTGTTTCATTTTTGGGAGTGTATTGATTGAATTATGTAATGTTTGAATTTAATGACTTTGTTATTTTATATATGTTTTAAATGCTGGCAGAGATAACCTGACAAATAAATTTTATAATATTATGTTTTTAATGCACAAAATTGTCATAAAGCAGAGAGATTAAGGTCACATGCATAAAGCCTGTTCACTTAAAGTGGTGACTGAAGAGAAGTCAAATAAGCGAAGCTGGTAAAATTGGTTGGGTCAAATTAAGTCACTGAGGAGTCCATATGATGAGCTTTATTTTCTAGAATCTTTTAATGTAAAACAGTTTAGTTAGTAAAATTGATGCTTAAACAATGCATGGTTTAGGGACATTGATCCTCTGAACAGCTGAAAATCCACATATACCTTTGTATTTTGTTTTGTTATTTTGGGTTTTCTATTTCAAAATATCATGGGGGTACATAGGTATTTTGTTATATCCCACATATACCTTTGATTCCCCCCAAACTTAGCTACTAATGGCCTACTGTTGACTGGAAGCCTTAGTGATAAATAGTTGATTAACACATAATTTGTATGTTATATATAATGTGTATATATATATTATATACTATATTCTTAAAGTAAGCTAGATAAATGGAGTTATTAAGAAAATCATAAGGAAGAGAAAATATATTTACCATTCATTAAGTGGAAGTAGATCATCATAAAGGTCTTCATCCTCATCATCTTCACATTGAGTAGGATGAGGAGGAGGAATAAGAGAAGGACTTGGTCTTTCTGTCTCAGGGGTAGCAGAGGCAAAAGAAAATTCATGTAAAACTGGAACAGCACAGTACAAATCCATGTTGTTCAATGGTCAACTGTATATTACTACATTGTTTCAATTATTTAAGAACTTAACCAGATAAAACAGCTGGTAATGGATTACAGAAGTTTGATGACTTTCCTATATTACTGGATACCCTATATAAAAATGTATATCACTAAATTATTTGCCAAAATGACTTTTTATATATTCATGTTAAAGAAGTTACACATTATTGCATGATGCATTATGTCCTTATTGGGACATTTGCAAATTCAAATTGAAAAATTCAGCTTGTGAGATACCATGAGTAGAGGCTAGCCACTGAATTTTTAAGAATACTTCTCAGTTTAAATTGAGCAGTTAAAAAAAGAAAAGAAAAGAAAACAAACAAACAAACAACAACAACAAAAATCCCTGAAACTCCTATTTGTTAGAGGAAGTTTTAGTTTTACATTTCTGGAAATAAAGTTTTAAACTTCATAGCAGCGTCCATCTAGCCCTTGCACAGAGGGTGTGGTAAGGTATAGCTTTCATTGCATCTGCTATTCTTTTGTATACGTCTGCAGGTCAAGGAGATGCAAGAGACTCCGGTCATACCCAGGATGTATAATTTGGAATAGAGAGTATTAAAATTATTTCCAGGGACAGAAAAAGAGTTGGCTTAACTGCCTGCAGGACCATCCCAAAAGTCAACATTTTTAAACCAAAATTTCATTGAACCTATTAATTAAACAGTGCTCACCAAAACTGTACCAGGTAGAGAAAAAGAAAGCTATTAAGATAAACAAGGGTCAAATGGTCAAAAAATAAATGATCACCAACATGTAAGCTAAAACTTCATATTTCAGATATATATCTCTCTCTATACCTCCCTATGTATATATGCATATATAAGATATATAATATGTGTGAATGTATAAGAATAAATATAAAGATATAATACAGATATTACTGTATATAATGATATAACATATTACATCTTTTTATTTATTCTTACATATACTATATGTACTTATATAGTATATATAGCATAAAGTTCTGGAAAGATACAAAGTAAACTAATAAAATGGTTAATTTGGAGAGGATGGGGAGGGCAATGGTGTTCAAAATTGTCACCAAATCAGAACTTTTTCCAGAACATATATTATGTTCTATTTTTATAGCTCAAAGCAATCTTAAGAGAGTTATGTGTTACGTGAACACAAGGATCTTTTTTTTTTTTTTTTTTTGAGACAGAGTCTCACTCGGTTGCCCAGGCTAGAGTGAGTGCCGTGGCGTCAGCCTCGCTCACAGCAACCTCAAACTCCTGGGCTCAAGCGATCCTACTGCCTCAGCCTCGCGAGTAGCTGGGACTACAGGCATGCGCCACCATGCCCAGCTAATTTTTCTATATATATTTTTAGCTGTCCATATAATTTGTTTCTATTTTTAGTAGAGACGGGGTCTCGCTCTTGCTCAGGCTGGTCTCGAACTCCTGAGCTCAAACAATCCGCCCGCCTGGGCCTCCCAAGTGCTAGGATTACAGGCGTGAGCCACCGCGCCCGGCCCACAAGGATCTTAATCGCCAGTGGAGCTTCCAGCAAATTCATGCACAGATGATTTCTTGCTTTGAGGTGATGGTAAGAGCCAAGAAAAAATAAAAGTAGATACTGCTCTCTACTATTTTCGCTAATGCTCTTTATTGCTCAGACACATTTTTCCTTTGGAAAAGATCATCCAGTCCCACATGATCTGTGTCTATTGTGCCTTAGTGGCAACTCATTTTGGAGGTTACCACTGCTTCCTCGGCCTCTAGCAGAAAATGTTAGTATCACTTTAGCAAATTTAACAAATATTTTATTCACTTATCTACATCCTAATT
>CM052437.1:86663126-86679039 GCA_028533085.1 Varecia variegata
CAGTGTATGAGTGTTCCTGTCTCTCTGCATCCACGCCAGCATGTATTGATTTGGGACTTTTTGATAAAGGCCATTCTCACTGGAGTTAAGTGATATCTCATTGTGGTTTTGATTTGCCTTTCCCTGATGATTAGAGATGTTGAACATTTAGAAGACATTATTTTATTTCTTTTTATGGCTGAGTAGTACTTCATGGTGTGTGTGTATGTGTGTGTGTGTGTGTGTGTGTGTGTATGTACACACACATATGTAAACACCAAAATATATACACACACAAATATATACCACATTTTCTTCATCCATTAATCAGTTGTTGGGCACTCAGGTTGATTCCATATCTTTGCAATTATGAATTGGGCTGTGATAAATATTCAGGTGCAGGTGTCTTTTTAATATAATAACTTCTTTTTTGTTTGAGTAGATGCAAATTAGTGGGATTTCTGGATCAAATGGTGGGTCTACTTTTAGTTCTTTGGGAGTCTCCATACTGTTTTCCATTGAGGTTGTACTAATTTACTTTGCCACCAACAGTGTAGAAGTGAACCCATTTCACTGCATCTGCAGCAAAATCTACTGTTTTTTGACTTTTTAAAAATGGCCATTCTGACAGGCGTAATGTGGTATCTCATTGTGGTTTTATTTGCAGTTCTCTGTTGATTACTGATGTAGAACATTTTTTCACGTATGTTAGTTGCATATCACCTTTTGAAAAAAATCTGTTCTTGACTTTTGCCCAATTTTTGATGGGGTCATTTTGTTTCCTTGTAGATGTGTTTGAGTTCCTTGTAGAGTCTGGATATTAGTTCTTTGTTGGACATACAGTTTGTGAATATTTTCTCCCATCCTGTAGATTGTCTACATAACACTTGAATATTTTCTTGAAAACTTCTGATTATTAAAATTTTAAAGACTTGGGCTTAAATTAATAGCATATGGATGATGATGCCTTTAGGAGATTCCTCAAATATACTCTCCTCAAAAGCAGAAACACAGTTTAGATAGTGACACTCATCATTGGGAAGCCCTGTTAGGTATCCATCAAGAGGCGAAACGATGATGGCTTGAATGCAGAGGAGCCGAGTAAATATTCTCATGTACAGGAATTTGGACAAATCTTTTCCTGTATAACAATTCCGATTTTAAACAATTAAACACCATTAATAATTGTTTTTTGAGAGGCCATTTACACTAGATGTTATATCAGTGCTTTATATTTTTTTCCTTCTATTTCTATAATATGGAAGATCGGATATAACTATTAATTTTGTTCAACCCAGTGGGTACTCTACGAGGTAACATAAATAAATTTACAGATTAGATAAAGCCATTTTTAGTTTAGAAAACTAAACCAAAATAGTCCATACATAATAAGTGAGCAGACCATCAGTAATAGAAAAATAATAATTTATTCTTATCCTTCAATGTTGATGTAACATATAATTTCATATGAGAGAACTTTCCCGAAGTCCCAATAATATCAGGTATCTTTGTAATCATTTATTCAATATACATTATTTTAATAATGTACTCCTTTTGATTTTCTCTTTTGGTCTTTACAGTTTAAGAAGGCAAGGACTGCTTCTATTTGCCATGGGGTAACATTATACCCCTAGGGACTAACATAGCTATTTTCTCATAATAAATGCCTAGTAAGTACTTCTTGAAAGATGCTGAAAGAATGGTCAGTAACTGTACAACCAAATATCCACAGAACAAAAGCATTCCAGAATTTTAGAACTCCAATCAAGGTAACTGAGGAACAACCTAAGTGTGGAAGGAGTAGATGGCATGGTAATTTGATCAGTAGTTATATTCATCTTGGTAGGAGAAAGATTATATAAACAGAAGGTAGCAGTCAGTCTAGGTAAAATAGGAAAGGACAACTACAAATATTGAAGGTAACAGTGCCAAGCTGATCAATTATTCTGTTGGGCTACATGACTAGCTACATGCCTACTAATCAGGTCTATTTTTTGAGAAGGTTGCATCAAGCTATTAGAGTTTAGCATTGTGACTTTTGAAACTTAAAATAATTCTTCTGGTGTGAATTCTGAGTCCATTAATAATCTTTTGATAATCTGAATTCACATATTTTTCTTGCAAAGAGAAAAATGCCGAACAGGCTGATGCAAATGTCCAGTTGATTTGACATTTTAATTCTTCCTCTAACTTTATAAATTGAAATTTCTAATTTTATTATTTTATTAATTTTGTTAAGATGGCATATCCCAGACAGATATCAAAATATCTTAGATACCAGTTTTCTAAAATGTGGGGCTGGGTCTCTGTGCCCAGTTTGGTGATAATGATACAAATTAAACATTACTCATGTGGCTTCTTGCCTACACTTGTGATATGAGGCCACATCAATTAACTTTGCCAATGATCAAAATGGTATTATATAAAACACTTTAATGACCTTTCTTTTAACAGGCAGCCAGTTGCTGATTTTGACCAAAATGTAGCTTTTTGTTATAATGGATTTGTAGCACATCTCTAGTTTTGATAGCATGCAAAGAACCAAGAGGTAAAAATCATCAGATCACACACGTACATATCTATGAAGCCAAATTACTAATCAGAAAGTGGATAAATTTCATGAATAAGTCAATGAAATTGAGATACTTCACATTTGTTTTTCCTCTTAAAAAAAACTGAAATTTGCAATTGAACAAAAAACTTCAAAGCATTTCTAAATTATTTTGCACAATTATTATTTATACAGACCCCAAAAGATACTAGCCTTTGTGCCAAATACAATTAAAAGGAACTTTAAACCATTACATTTTGTAAACCCACATTTTTTAATAAAAAAAATGATGTGTTCAATAAAATGTCTGCATTCTAAGGATAGTTGAGACTAATGTCTTCAAGATCATTTTTTTTTTCATTTTGTGTTTTTATTTATTTATTTATTTTATTTCAGCATATTATGGGGGTACAAATGTTTAGGTTACATATTGTGCCTTTACCCCACCTGAGTTAGAGTGCCAAGTGTGTCCATTTCCCAGACGGTGTACACAGCACTCATGAAGAGTGAATTTACCCATCCCCTCCTCATCCTTCCCACCTGCCCAACACCTGATAAATGTTACTACCAAATGTGCACATAAGTGTGGATCAGTTAACACCAATTTGATGGTGAGTACATGTGGTGCTTGTTTTTTCCATTTTTGTGATTCTTCACTTAGTAGAATGGGTTTCAGCTCTATCCAGGATACTACAAGAGGTGCTAGATGACAATTGTTTTTTGTGGCTGAGTAGAACTCCACGGTATACATATACATTTCATTAATCCATACATGTATTGAAGGGCACTTGGATTTTTTCCATATCTTTGTAATTGTGAATTGTGTTTCAATAACCATTCTAGTGCAGATGTCTTTTTTATAGAATGCCTTTTTTTCTTTTGGGTAGATGCCCAGTAATCTGATTGCTGGATCAAATGGTAGTTCTACTTGTAGCTCTTTGAGGTATCTCCATATTACTTTTCACAGAGATTGTACTAGTTTACAGTGCCACCAGCAGTGTGACGTGCTCCTATCTCTCTGCATCCATGCCAACATTTATTGTTTTGGGTCTTTTTGGTAAAAGCCATTCTCACTGGAGTTCAGTGATATATCCTTGTGGTTTTGATTTGCATTTCCCTGATGATTAAAGATGTTGAGCATTTTTTCATATGATTGTTTTCCATTAGTCTGTCTTATTTTGAAAAATTTCTGTTCATGTCCTTTGCCCACTTTTTAATGGGGTTGTTTTATTTATTTATTTTTTGCTGATTTTCGTGATTTCTTTTTGTTTTTTGCCTTTTTTATTATTATTTCAGAATATTATGGGGTAAAAATATTTAGTTACATGTAATGCCTTGCCTCACTCAAGTTATCAGCCCTTTATCAAATGTGTACCATGCAAATATTTTCTCCCATTCTGTAGGTTGTCTGTTTGCTCTTGTGATAGTTTCCTTGGCTGTGCAAAAGGTTTTTAATTTGATCAGGTCCCATTTATTTATTTATTTTTGTTGTTGTTGCTGCTATGATTGCCTTTAGGGTCTTCTTCATAAATTCTTTGCCTAGGCAAATGTCTCTAAGAGTTTTTCCAACATTTTCTTCTAGAATCCTTATAGTTTCATACCTTAGGCATAAGTCTGCTATCCATCATAAGTTGAGTTTTGTGAGAGGTGAGATGTGTGGATTCTGTTTCAGTCTTCTACATGTGGCTATTCACTTTTCCCAGCACCATTTATTGAGAAAGGATTCTTTTCCCCAGTGTTTGTTTCTGTCTGCTTTGTCAAAGACTAGATGGCTATATGTGGATTGTTTTATATCTGGGTTCTCAGTTATGTTCCATTGGTTTACGGCCTTTTTCTTGTGCCAGTACCATGCCATTTTAGTTACTATAGCCTTGCAGTATATAGCTTGAAGTCTGGTAAATTGATGCCTCCTATTATTTTTCTTTTTGCTTAAGATTATTTTTGCTCTACAAGTTCTCCTCTGGTTAAATACAAAGCGTAGAATTATTTTTTCTAGATCTGCAAAAAATGATGTTCACATTTTAATAGGGATTACATTGAATATATAGATCACTTTGGGTAGTACAGTCATTTTAACAATGTTGATTCTGCTGACCCATGAGCATGGTATGGTGTTTCACCTGTTTACATCCTCTGCTGTTTCCTTCCTCAGTGTTTTGTAGTTCTCCCTGTAGATGTCTTTCACTTCCTTAGTTAAATATATTCCTAGGTATTTTATTTTCTTTGTAGCTATTGTGAAGGTTATTGAGTCTTTGCTTTGTTTCTCAGTTTGACTGCTGTTGGCATATAGGAATGCTACTGATTTATTTACACTGATTTTGTAACTGCAGACTTTGCTGAATTTGTTTATCAATTCCAATAGTCTAATGGCAGAATCTTTGGGGTTTTCTAGACATAAGATCATATCGTCAACAAAGAGGGATAGTTTGACCTCTTCTACCCCCATTTGGATGCCCTTGATTTCCTTCTCTCTGATTGCTCTGGCCAGGACTTCCAGCACTATGTTGAATAGAAGTGAGGATAGAGGGCAACCTTGTCTGGTTCCAGTTCTAAGTGGGAATCCTTTCAGTTTTTCCCCATTCACTATTATGGTAGCTGTGAGTTTTTCATACATAGCTTTTATCATTTTTAGGTAAGTCTCGTCTATGCCTATTTTGTTAAGTGTTCTTATAAAAGTGTGCTGAATTTTGTTGAATGCTTTTTCTGTGTGTATTAAGAGGCTGATATGATCTTTGTTTCTACTTCTATTTGTGTGTTGAATTGTATGTTGAATTTGCATATGTCGAACCATCCCTGCATCTCTGGCATGAAGCCCACCTGATCATGATGGATTGTTTTTGACAACTACCTGAATTCAGTTTGTTAGGATTTTGTTGAGAAATTTTGCATCTATATTCATCAGGGATATTTAGCTTTCTTCGTTTATTTTTTTTTTGTTGTTGTTGTTGCGTCCTTTCCTGGTTTTGGTACCAGGGTTATGTTGGCATCCTAAAAGGTGTTGGGTAGGATTCCTTTATTCTCAGATTTGTGGAATAATTTCAGCAGGATAGGCACCAGTTCTTCTTTATAGGTCTGGTAAAATTTGGGTGTGAAACCATCTGGTCTGGGACTTTTCTTTTTAGGAAGGCTTTTTATTGTTGCTTTAATTTCAGTATTTGATATTGGTCTGTTCAGGAATTCTGCTTCTTTCTGATTGAGCCTAGGGAGGCTGTGTGTTCCTAAGAATTACTCCTTTTCCTCCATGTTTTCCAGTTTATGTGTATGGAGGTTTTTATAGTATTCATAGATGATATTTTGCATTTCTGTAGTATCAGTTGTAATTTCTCCTTTTTCATTCCTGATTGAACTATTAGAGTCCTTTCTTTTCTGCTTCTTGTTATTCTAGCAAGAGGCATGCCAACTTTCTTTATTTTTTAAAATAATTAACTTTTTATTTTATTAATCTTCCTCATCATTTTTTTTTTTTTTGTTATAGATTTCAATTAGTTCTCCCTGATCTTGGTTATGGGTTTTGGGTTGGTTTGCTCATCTTCTTCCAGTTCTACTGGGTTTTGGGTTGGTTTGCTGGGTTTTGGGTTGGTTTGCTCATCTTCTTCCAGTTCTTTGAGATGATTCATTAGATTGCTGATTTGTGATCTTTCTGCCTTTTGGATGTAGGCATTTATGGATATAAACTTTGCTCTCAGGACTGCTTTAGCTGTGTCCCACACATTTTGATAACTTGTGTCTCATTTACCATTTAGTTCAAAGAATCTTTTTGATTTCCATCTTAATTTCCTCCTTAACTCAATGATCATTCAGTAGAAGGTTGTTTAGTTTCTATGACTTTGTGTAGAGATGAGAGTTTCTGTTGGAGTTGATTTCTAATTTTATTCTCTGGTCTGAGAAGATGCATGGTGTTGTTTCTATTTTTTAATTTTTTTTTGAGCCATACTTTGTGGCCTAGGATATGGTGAATCTTAGAGAATGTCCCATGAGCTGATGAGAAAAACCTATATTCAGTCATTTTGGGGTAGAATGTTCTGAAAATGTCAGTCAGGCCCATTTGTTCTAGAGTTCTGTTTAAGTTCATTGTTTTTTTGTTTATTTTCTGTTTGGAGGATCTGTCCCATGCTGTCAGAGAGGTGTTGAAGTCCCTGGCTCTTACACTGTTGCTGTTTACCATTTTGTTTAGATCAAGTAGAATTTGCTTTATAAATATGGGTGCATGCGAGTTAGGTACATACATATTTAGAATTTTTTGTCTTGTTGTTGAATCATATTATTCACCATTAGTGACCACCTTTGTCTTTCATTACTTTTGTTGTCTTGAAGACTAAGTTATCTAAAATCAGAACTGCTATGCCAGCTTTCCTTTGGTTTCCATTTGCACAAACTATTGTTTCCTATCCCTTCACCTTGAGTCTGAATGCATCATTTTCAATTAGATGTGTTTCCTGAAGATAGCAGATACTTGGCTTGTGTATATTTATATATTTAGTCAGCCTATGCCTCTTTAGTGGGCACTTCAAGCCATTCACATTTATTGAAAGAACTGATAAGTGGGGCAGATTTCTGTTCATCCTGTTGAGTTGAACTTTGTTGCTTTGTTTTCTCTTAAGCCATTGTAGTACCTGGCTTTTGACCTTTAGCATTTGGATGATTTTATACTGGTGAGTGTTTATTGCGCTGATCTGTGTGTAACGCTGTTATGAATGCTTACTGACGGGCAGGCCTTGTTTTGATAAATTCCCTTAGTGTTTGATTGTCTGATAAGGTCTTTATTTCTCCTTTGTATAAGAAACTTAGTTTTGCAGGATACAAGATTCTAGGCTGGGCATTATTTTCTTTCAGAAGAATGAGATTGGGCCCCCAGTCCCTTCTGGCTTGTAAGGTCTCAATTGAGAATTCTGCAGTTATTCTGATGGGTTTTCCTTTGTAAGTTTCCTGCTTATTTCTCCTTACAGCTCATAGGAGAGCCTCTTTTGTGTTTATTTTGGCCAGTCTGATGACTATGTATTGTGATGTCTTCCTGTTTGCAATTAATCCCACAGGAGTCCTTTCAGCTCTCTATACCTGAAAATCTAGCTTTCTAGCAAGGCCAGGTAAATTTTCCTCTATTATATCCTCAAATAGTATATCCAACCCTTGTATGTTTTCTTCTTCACCCTCAGGGATGCCTATGATTCTCGTGTTAGGCTTTTTCACATAATCCCACATGGCTTGGAGGCTTTCCTCTTTTCTCTTATTTCTCTGCTCTATCTCTGCTAGTGACTCCTTTAATCGAAAGGTATCATCTTCAATCCCTGAGATTCTTTGTTCTGTTTGATCTACCCTGTTCTTGTGGTTTGCACTATGTTTTGTATTTCCTTGAATAAATTCTTAATATCCAGAATCTCTGTTTGATTTTCCTTTAATATTTCAATTCCTTTAGTGAATTTTTCTCCCAAGTCCTGGATATTTTTTGTGGTTTCTTGGTGTTGGGTGTGCATTTTCTCTTGCATATCATTTGGGCTTTCGTATAATCCATGTTTGAAATTCTTCTGTCATTTTAATGTTCTGAATTTGGTTGATATCTGTTGCTAGAGAGCTGGTGTTCCGCCTTGGAGATGTCTTTTCAGTTTGATTCTTCATACTCTCAGATTTCTTTCATTGATTCCTTCCCATCTGGACCAGCTGTTGCTTCTAACCTTTGGATTTTTGTTCAGATATTTACATGACCAGTTTAGGCTCTGAGCCAGCAGGTGGTGCTTGTGGGTGAGATTCAACTACAACCTATGTTATGAGTCAGTAAATGCAATAAAAGGGAGTGCAAATTGACCTCCCTGTCAGTTGGTGGTGCTTGCCAGGAGGAGCAAGCTGCAATGTTGCTTTTGAGTTCTATAACCAGCTCTTGTTTCTCTGGAGAGGCACTCTAATGCCTCAGGTGGTGGGTTGAGCCCTGGGACTCAACCCAGCCCAGGTGTGTTATTGTTCTCCAGCTCAGCAGGAGCAGGTAGGGGAGTGAGGCTGGGCAGGACAGGGTTGTGTCAGCCTGCCCTTAAGCTCCACAGATGCTGTTAGCAGGGGTCAAAGGTCTGTTCTCTGCTTCTAGGAAAAGCTTCCAGGGAGGGGCTGAAATGGCCCCACTCAGCCTAAAAGTTTGAGTGTAAAGGTGGGGCTGTTGGACACCTGCAGCCTGGAGCAGGCATTGTTAAGGTAATTTTTTCCTGTTGATTTTCTTTCTGTGTCCATTTGCTTGTGCCCTTATGACAATTACTAATTTCTTGAAAGAGGCTGTATAAGAATGATGCCAGCCACTGAACTTATCACCAGATGGATGACTCTCACTTCTGTCCTTTCACAAACTGAGCAAGGTGAGTTATTATTTCTTCTTGGAAGAGAGACTTAGCCTTGTGTATTATATGGGCTGACTTCAATTTGGGAGATGCTTCAGCCCTGTTTGAGCTTTGGTATGCTGATGATTTATCTTATCTTTCACAGTGAATCCCTCTTGCAATTATAGCTTAGATGTTGCTTGCTATTTTGTTTTGTGTTGCTGACTGTGAACCATTCTGGTAGGGCTTATTGACCTACCACCTGTGTGTTTTGTGAAGCATGGCAGCAGGTGAAAAGGCAAATCAAGTGGAGGCACATTTTAGATGATGACACCTGGTCCCCAAATCTCCTGATTTATAGGCCAATGGCCAATGAGTGATAAAATGGGTGATTAGGCAAGACTATTCAGTGTTTTGAAGACTGAAATAATTAGATCATTTTCCAATGGGTTTGGCTAAAAACGATATTGGGTGAGCCAATATTCAGAATTACATAATGTATTAACACGTAGGGATCTTTGGCTGGGATTGGATTAGTCCGGGCTACTGAGAATGTGCTAAGCTGTGAGTTGGCCATTCCCCATGCATCACAGTATGCTCTCTTTTAATAACTGTAGATTTGTGGCATGGGCTAATGCTTATTATGTGAATTCCTGTTAAACACCAAACACTTTCAAGTTGGACGTTTATGTTACAGAAATCCTGAGCCAAATTATCTCAGTGACATCATTTGTAAAATATGAAAAGTAATCAATGAAATAAGTAGGTGATACCTACCACATGGAGTTATTGAGAGGATTAAACAAGTTTGTACATGTAGAGCAGTGAGAACAATTCACAGTTTGTCATAAATTCTCAGTAAATGTTAGCTATGATGACAAAAATTTTAATAATGATAGAGAAGATGCAGGTGATCAAATCACGGATATTTCATATGACCTATAGATGTTCATGTCTGCTGGTTTCTAACACTCCAAAACACTACCAGACTTTGCACATGAAAACATAATTCTCAAATCCTCATTAATCAGGAAAATATGAAGACTTCAAAGAACCTCAACGAGATATGATACTCTAGTACATTTTATGAGGATAGCTAGAGAAGGCAAAAGTCATATAACTTACTTCCCCACCTGGGTATTCAATCTAATAGACTTAGAAACACTTCTCTAAATAGAAAATTAGTAGAGAAAAATATCCTGTTGGGTAATTAAAACACAAGTACTGTTTCAAATAATTCATTCATTACTCTAACAATTATTTATTGGGGACATTAATGGAAGTTACATTCTAGTGGGAGGATAATGACAAGATACTAAATATATACGTACATGACATTTCTTGAGGAGATAATTGGTAGTGAGAAAAGTAGTGTAAAGGAAATAGGTGCTGCAGGGCTGGGAGATGGTTGCTGCTTTATGGTAGGTCTTTAAGAAGACATCACTGAGAAGAAAACATATGAGCATATAAGAGGAAGAGGGAGGTGAACCACATAGCATTTGTGGGAAAAAGATCATTCCAGGTAGAGACAATACCAAGTGTAATGCAAATGTTTTGAGGCATTTAAGGCATGGAGATATTTGAGGGTATTCCAGAAATAATAATAAGCCAGTGTGGGTGAAAACCAAATGAACAGGGCTGGGAGCAATAAGAGATAATAGCAGATGGGTAGCCAGAGACATTTATATAGGATTTTTCATGAATTGAATGAGAAACTGCTGACAGATTTTGAGCAAAGGAATGAAATCAACTGATTTACATTTTTAAAGAAGTGCTTTGATGCTGTGTTAAGAACAGCCTTGGGAAGGAGGGTAAGTGTGCAGTATGAAATCCCTTTAGAAGTCTGCATTTGCTTGGATCATGATAGGCCTGGAAGCATTGGAAGGAGCTGAGCTCTTTTTTTTTTTTTTAAAGAACACACACTTTATTGAGGTATGATGGGCATACAAACAGCTGTACAATTTACTTTATACCACTTGATGGGTTTGTAGGTAAGCATACACCCATGAAATCATCACCACAATCTACGCCGTAAACATATCCATCAACTCTATAAAGTTTTTCCCACCTTCTTTATTATTATTGTGATAAGAACACATAAGACTGACCCTCTCAGCACAATTTTAAGTATATAATACAGCATTTTTAACTGTAGTCACTATGCTATAAAGTAGATCTCTAGGATTTATTCATCTTGCCTAATCGGAAGAGGCTGAATTCTGAATGCATTTCAAGTCAGAGCTAAAAGGACTTATGAATTGTATCTATGATAGAAGGCAGAAATACGTGTCGAGGGCTTTGGGAGGGGGTAGAAATGTAGAAGAATGTGGCTGCCTTTGGGGGAAATAAGGGCAGGACAATTTGGCAACAGTGGAGGTGAGGCTGGGGAATCAGTAAACCCACTGAAGAGAACAAGCAACCGAGAGAAAGTGATGTTCCAGATGCCAATGAGAAAAATATTTCAAGCATAAAAACACCAACTGTGCCAAATGATGCTGTTAAGTCAAGATAGGTGAAGAAAAATGTGTAAACATTTGACTTAGCAACACAAAAGTCTCTGGGCACCTTAACTGAAGTAGTGTGTTCAGAGGGGTGTCAATGCAAGAATCGCCTTTCATTTCTTGAGTACATTTTTACAGGGTATTTAGTGTTAAAGGTTTGTTATACTAAGGTCATTGAGCTCAAAGAGAGGTCTTTGTTGTTACTGGCTCAAGCTGATTCTTTTTCTTGATCTATGTGGATTCTAATGGAGCACAAAAGCTCTCGCAGAGTCTGAGTGACTGACAAGTGTGATTTTTTTTCTATTTTCTATTTTTCTGGTGAAGTAGGCCTAGCTAGCACTTTGACATCATAAAAATCTAGTGGATTTGATTTAATTAAATTTAATAAAGCAGTTTATGGCATTTGTGTGGTACTCATTACAATTGGCAGCACTCAGTAACCTGCCCATCATTGTTTAAGTCATGCATCTACAGCTGGAACCTGGAAATGTGGTAATGAATTTTATATCAACTGACCTAGTACTCAGTGTACAAGAGGCATGACAATCATCTCCTTTAGGAACCTGTTGTGTAATCCAACAAAATAAGCCTATATCATAGTGTCTGTGAGAGCTTTTTCTAAGTGTAAATTATGTTATATTGGCTTCTATATATCTCCACTTGGATGTTAGGAGACTTTGTAAACTTAACATAACATAAATCAACTCTGATTTTTCTTTGTTAAACCTGCTTCTCCTGGAGTTTCCTCATTTCCAACTGATGACAATTCCATCCTTTTGTCTAATGAGGGAAAAACACTTGGAGTCATCCTTAAATCCTTTTTTCTCCTATACCCAAATCCAATTCGTCAACAAATCCTATTTTCTTGACCTTCAAATTACATCCAAATCTAATAACTTCCAACCACTTCCACTGCAAATATCCTACCCTGAGCCACCATCAGTGCTCATCTAGATTACTGAAGTAGCTTTTTAATGCATTTTAGGTTTCTATGCTTGTTCCCTACCTACATGCTACAGTCCACATAGCAAAGGATTCTTTTTACAGGTAATCTTATGATGCAATCTTATGATGTCACTCCTCTGGTCTGAGTCCTGTAATAGTTCCAAAGCTATTTAGTGTCCTACAATGACTTACATTATTGGTCTTCCCCATCCTGATTTCTATAACCTAGTTGTCTTCTACTTTCTTCCTCACTCACTGTGTTCTCTCCAGCTGCCCTCCTTATTCTACCTTGGGCAGTTTATGCCTAATCCTTTCTTAAGACTTTAAATTAACTGTACCATCCGCCTGGTATGCGTTTCCCTTTGAGATCCTCATCACTCCCTACCTTCAAGTCCTTACTTATACCACCTTCCGTAGGATGCCAGTCCTAAGCACCTATTTAAATGGAAAGTTCTCCCACCACACAGAGTGCTAATACCTCCTAATCTGCTCTATTTCTTTTCTATTGTGCCTAACACTTGTATGGTAACATATTGTGTAATATATATATTTATTTCTTTTTAATTTCTGTATAAAAATTAATTTCTGTATCCCCTTGCTAGAATGTAAGCTCTAAGAGAGGAAAAAAAATGTTTGTCAGCTTTCTTCAGTAAAAAACTAAAAGTACTTGGATATGTCTGACAAACATAGTAGAGGCTTAGGAAACATTTGTTGAATAAATTGAATGAATAAATCAACCATTTAATCTTTAAAAAAATCTTATGATGTACATGCATGGACAGTGCTGTCTTACAGATAAAGAAACCTAGCCATATGTGATAGAGCTTGTGATTTAATGTAAGAAGCTCAGTTTTAGGAATCAACAATTGAGTAGTCACTCAAGTTAGTACCCTTGAGAACTATACTCCCTCCCTCTACTGTATGTTAATATTGTGAAATATTATTCATTTTGAAATTATAAAGAATAAGATATTTTTATGTGTACAGATATAAAGAGACAGCTCTGTCTTTAAGTAAAAAGAAAACCCCAAAACAATTAATAAAACAAGTTCTACAGTATATCATTTTGAAAAAAAATATGTATGGATGTATATACTCGTAAATATATATATATAAAATACATCTCTTAATATACACATGCATAGAAATTATTATAAGAAGTAGGACAAATATTAAGAAAATTTTAGGGTAATCTTTTTATTCTTGAATGTTTTGCAACCAGTAATTGTTGCATTATAACTTTGAAAACTGAAAAATTGAAAAATAACCACCAGAACAGAATACTCATACATACTGAACATAAGTTCATATAAAATTAACTTTCCTTTTCCCCACTGAGTCTCATAACATCTTTGTCTACCCTAAAATGGAGACCTATCCTTTAGAATGGTAATTGGCTGAGCTAATCTGGTCTCTAGGGAAGTGAGATGCTGCAGGAATCTTTACTATTCCTTATAAATATCATTACATTTCAATTTCAAAATACTTTCTTCAACAAAATCCCAAAAGACCTATGGAAGATGCTGGTATTGTATCCTTCTTTCAAATGTAATTTAGATTTCAAACTGAATCCCCTCACTCCTCCATGTATGGCTCTCTGAACATGACTAGTAATGTGGCATGATCCCCAAAGTAATAGCAGTGATTTCCAATAGGGAAAGAAAGCCAGGGCAGGAAATATTTGAGTTCTTTATGGGACATAATTCTTTGATGAATCCTTGAGGGTACACATTTCTTATTGGGAATAGATGTTCTAATATGTTAAATGAGTTAGGAAAATTAATATATTCCTAATTTATTCATTTATTCATCCTCAAATCCAGGACTAAATACATTTTTATATAAATTACAATATAAATTTATTGTTCTCACATGTCTTGGTTGCACTAGCTTTCTGTGTACACAGTAACTGATTTGTGGCCTTTGGACAATTTGTGAAATCAAACACATCTTTCTGAATCTTTAGAAGTGGCATACAAAGAAAAGTTCAACTCTTTCATTTTCTTTGCTGAAACAAATCAATATTTTTCTAGTGATAATTATTCTTTTCCTATTGACATTTAATATATACTGTATACATGTCTGTATCATTCTATCTCTATATAAATGTAATCACTTCACCTACATATGCATATCAATTTAATCATTTTTTATAGTATACCTTTCTTTAAATCATTAGCAGCAAAGTGAAAGCAGTGAACCAACTGAGGGGGGCAAATGTATTATCCACAGTGCTTTCCAGCATGGACAGACATATGGAAGAGCAAGCTTATGCCATATGCATGCTGCAGAGACAATAGGAAAGAGGAGTAGATAAATAATCTGATTGGATCACATGAAAAATAGCATAAAAGTTGAATTAACACAATAGTTCTTCAGTGTCACCTATAATACATGTTGAGTATTACTCTAAACATTTTAAATTCTATTTTAAAATTTATATTTTCTCCTTTTTGATGCTCAAAACCAACTAATTATTTTTTTCACTCAGTGTCATCAGCTCTTAACTGAATTGGCCATCTAAGAGCATTTCAGGGCCAAGGTCATTAAAATATTTCTAAACAAGAAGTAATTTCCCATGAAGTCTCCAAGGCATTGGATTTCAAACCAATACATCTATTATGGTATTTAGAACTCCCTGATTCTCATTTATGCATATCCCAGTCAGCATATGATCACAGCTGGAAAAAAAAAGGCTTGAGTAATGAAATAAATGAGATGCCAAAGCAATAGTTTTTCTTAGAATGGTGCCCATTAGGCTAATTGCCACAGATGAATGATAAACAGGTCTCATAGACCTGCCACTTCTGCCTTTTAAACTACAAGTATGAATATACCATTCTCTTTTACTTGTTGGGTGGCCACCAGAGTGGGGAAGCAAAATAAGCCCACACTGAAGAATGGTAAATTTCCAATTTCCTTAGGGAACATTCTGGGACTTCTAGAGTCTCAAAGTGATTCTTTGAACCTTTAGCTTCTTAAGTTCAATATGCAGGACATGGTAGATGGAGATGGTTACCCAAGTTCCTCACCTATAAAATGAATATTACCATAGTCATCTTCGTCCTCTGCCTCCTCCTCCCCATCATCACCATCATGTTCATTATCATCACTGTTCTCATTTAAATCCTAATAGTGTTGGATTTATTGAGACATATAATGCAAAACCTTTAGCATATTCTCTGGTAGGCACTAACCACATTCAAATATTCATAATGGATTCTAAACATAGCTTTTAAAATAAAAATGTGTTTTTCAGATCTTGGCTACTCCAGTTGCTAATTAAGTAAAATAGTAAAAAAGTTATATAATCTTGGTAAGCCTCAGATTCTCCACATGTAAATGGGGATTATAATGCCTGTTTCTGAGTTTTCCATAGTATAGGTATTAAATTACAAAATGTCTGTATGACAATTACATAATAACTTGGAATATAGTATAAGCTATAAAATTGACTTCAATTCCAGCAATTCAAAAATATTCTCACAAAACAGGTGGTCAAGACTGCATACTTTGATTTGCATTTCCCTGATGATTAGAGATGTTGAACATTTTTTCATATGCTTATTAGCCATTCTTATATCTTCTTTTGAAAAATTTCTATTCATGTCCTTTGCCCACTTTTTGATAGGGCTGTTTGA
>CM052437.1:86679539-86715766 GCA_028533085.1 Varecia variegata
TAAAGGAAGCATCTGATGGGAAAGAGGAGATTAGTTAGATTTGTCATGCTCTGAGTGGGTTGTTGAGGTCCCCAGCCATTATGATGGTGCCATTTATTTGTGTGCTTAGCACTAGTAAAATTTGTTTTATGTATCTGTGAGCTCCTATGTTGAGTGCATATATATTTAGGATTGTTATGATTTCTTGTTGGATAACTCCCTTTGCCATTATACAATGACCCTCTTTTTCTTTACCTTTGTTCAGTTAAAATCAATTTTTATCTGACATGAGAATAGCTACTCCTGCTTTCTTTTGATTTTCATTTTGGTGGAATATTTTTTCCATTCTTTCACTTTGAGTCTGTTTGTGGCCTTGTGATTTTTTATCTCCTATTTCTTCAAAACTAATAGTTTATTTTTCTCTATCAGGTATTATTACTTTGGCTAATTTTTCTAGGACAATATTATGCAGTAAATGATGTAGAAGAAGTTTTTATGTTCCTTCTACATGTATGAAAATGGTACTATATTTTGTCATTAGGTAAAATGATGGCTATCAGTTTAAAATAGAAATATTTTTAATCATATAAAAGATCATCTTTAATCTCTTCAATTATGAATGGGTGTTTAGTTAAATAGAATACCTTTCTTAATACCAATTTACCTATTAGTTTTATGTATTATCTCTTGTACATCTCACATCAAATGAATTTGTCAATACTAGAATAAATATTATTCAGGCTTTGTGCTTTAATGCAGTGGTCCCCAACCTTTTTAACAACAGGAACCAGTTTCATGGAAGACATTTTTTCCATGGACAGGTGGGGGATGGTTTTGGGATGATTCAAGCCCATTATATTTATTGTGTTGTCAAACCTCTCTGCTAATGATAATCTGTATTTGCAGCCACTCCCTACTGCTAGGATTGCCACCTCAACTCCACCTCAGATCACTGGGCATTAGATTCTCATAAGGAGCATGCGACCTAGATCTCTCACACAGCTTGCAGTAGGGTTCATGCTCCGATGAGAATCTAATGCTGCCATTGATCTGATAGAAGATGGAGTTTATGTGGTGATGCCAGTGATGGGAAGTGGCTGTAAATACAGATGAAGCTTTGCTTGCCCGCTGCTCACCTCCTGCTGTGCAGCCCAGGTCCTAACAGGCTGCGGACCAGTATTGGGTTGGGAATCACAGCTTTAATGTATTCCTTCATATGTGATTTATTGGTCTTTTTAAAAGATGATTTTATACTGATTTATTTCAGAATATTACAGGGTACAAATGTTTGTACAAATTGCTTTTGTATAGTAGTTGTAAGTTATAAGTGCATCCATCACCCATATAGTGTGCATTGTACCCATTAGGTGTGAATTTATCCATCCTCTCCTCCATCCTCCCACCTGTTTGATTTCCATTGAATTTTACTGTCCTATGTGCACATGAGTGTTGATCTATAAGTTTAAATTTAGTTGTGAGTACATGTAGTTTTTGTTTCTCCATTCTTGTGATACTTCACTTAAAAGAATGGTGTATAGTTCCACCTAGGTTGTTACAAAAGGCTTTAGTTCACCATTTTTTATGGCTGAGTAATACTCCATGGTATACATATACTGCAATTTATTAATCTGCTAATGTACTGATGGGCACCTGGGTTGTTTCCAAATCTTTGCAATTGTGAATTGTGCCGCTATAAGCATTTGAGTGCAAGTGTATTTTTTATAAAATGTCTTTTAAAAATATGGAACACTTCACAAATTTGCATGTCATCCTTGCACAGGGTCAATGCTAATCTTCACTGTATTATTCCAATTTTAGTATATGTGCTGCTGAAGTAAGCACAAGACATCATACTACTTTAAACATCTATAATACTATAATTCAACATGCAGTAGGTGATTCTATATAGCTAGTGGAAAATATTCACTATTTCATTTAAGCCTCAGAACATTTCTACTAAGAAATAAGTACCCCTATGTAGCAGATACTGAAACTTATGCTTTAAAAGTTACACGATTTGATGATGGTCAGCACTGGCAAAAGGTAGAACTGGGATTTTCCCCACTTCTTCTCCCTCCAAAGTTAATGTTTTTAAGTACTATGCTCCATTTTATTTCATTAATCACAAAAGTAGCTCTCTATAAATTAGAAATTTACATGTGTTGAAGGCATATTATTTATACAATCTTTGCTGCAAAAGTATAGACCTTTGAGGCCCTTTAGGAACTGTGCAACTTTTGAGTAGTCAGCACTTGCTTAAGCTTTTATCGTATTTTCCCTTTATTTTTATAGATAAATGCATAATGTAAAATGTGTAGTTATTTAAATTTTATTTTTCTAATTTTGGCAACAAATACTTTAGAGCTATAAATTTACCTGTAAATAACTCTTTGGCTACCTTCAAGAATTTTAGTATATGTTAATTTCCTTGTTATCATATTTTCTTTGGTTTCAGAAGAATTAAGAGAAAAAAGAAAGTTTGTTTTATTTTCAAATAGATTAAGTTTTTTTTTTTACATCCCCCCTTCATTTCATGTTACGTTATACACAGAGATTATAATTTATACTGTTATATTTGGGAAATTAATTTAGTTTTAATCTGTGGCTAAATTTGTAATAGATAATTGACAAGTGCATTCTCTGAAAAAAGTATAACCATTAATGATGTATTTTAATAAAGATCAGAAAAAGATAAATTGTAATTCAAAAACCAATAATAAAATATTAAAATGAAATCAAGGAATGTAGAAGTTAAGTATTCATTGAAATTCAATTTGTTCTATCAGAATTGAAGGAAGCATTAATAAAGACATAGAGGTTAAAATATTACTGTAAGCATGAAGAGACAGATAAGTGGAGTACATCAGAAAATTTTGAAATATTGAAATGTTTCAATATTTATATAGGAACCTTGCATGTGATCAAGTTTTCACTGAAAATTTGTCAGGATACAAATGCATTATTACCTTAGTGGCATTGTGACAACTGGTGATCTGAATTATGCTTACTGAGGTCTTTCGGCATAATAAAGAAATTTAGCCTAGTTGTTACGCATAAGAGCTCTGAAGTCATATTGAAGTCTGAGATTCCAGCTCCCACTTATTTAGTACATAACTTTGGGAAATTGCTTGTCCCTTTACCAGCCTTAGTTTCTTTTTAAAATTAGGCATAATAATAGTCACTAACCCATTAGATTACTGTAAAGATTAAATACATTTTCTCTAGCACTTACCACAATAAATAGCATATGATATGATTTTCTTAAATATAGACTATTAATATATCATTAGTTACAAATGAAAGTCAGGTTAGTTTTTTCAATATTCTTGGTCCTAACAATTCATCATCAAACCCTTGTAGATATTATTTCATTGCCAGTTAGAAAATAGTATCAATCAACCAATCATCCATGTACGTGTGCATTAAACAACTGTTTATGGAGTGCCTAGAAATTTTCTAGGCACTTGGGAAACCACAGTGTATCAGGCAGGGTGCTAGAACCTGAGTGGCTTAACAAAGGCAATAAAGACATAAGTAAATAAGGAAAATATTAATAATAGCTAGTAAAAAAGGCAACTCCAAGAATTAAGTAGTTTGCTAGAATATTTAGGGGTAATGAAAGAACAAAAGTAAGGCTAACATTGCTGTAGCACAAGGAGGAAACTGGTGGGATGGACAGTTCTAGAGGACAGTAGAGGCTGGACCCTTGCTTTCAAGGCCGGAACAAGGAGTGTGGGTTGTATGCTAAATGTGATGGGAAACTACTAGAATGTTTTGAGCAAGAAGGTAACATGATCTAATTTATATTTTTAAGAGATTATTGTATAGAGAATGAATTATTTGGGGTGGATTATAAGCAGATAAGCCATGAAGAAATGATGGCGTTTTGGGACTAAGTTGGTTGTAAGAGAAATGGAAAGAGTTTCATCAAAGGACAAGTCTGAGATTGCCCTGATTTCCACGTGTGAGGCCTGTTTTAATGTTGTCGTTTGAGTTTATGGTTATTGTTAAATTTATTGTTTGTGAGATTTTTCTTTCTGGATACCTCTATTACATTGGGAAGTACTTGGCTTAAATGTCTCACATAGATATTAAAAATATGTGAAGATTTGGGTAGAACTATAATAGACACGATAAACTAGAATATTTGAAAAGGTAGAGAACAATGTAAGACAGAAAAAGAGATGAGTTTATGTGGTAAAAGGGAAAGACCTTGATTCCCTGATGCTAATATCAAGTTTCTATATCTTATGAGGACATAGTTATATTTGTGTGTTTAAAAGATTTATGGTATGACTGCTATTGATTATATATGTGTCCTGGAAAATAAGTTATGAAAGTGAAAAAAATTAAAGGGAATATGAAAATACACATGAAAATGGGAACAGATTTTTAACTCATTGCAAAAGCCAATTCAGTAAATAATATTTAGCATGTGCCATTTACAAATCACTCTGCTGGGAATTATGAAACAGATGCTTATTTATTTGAACTGAATGCATTTTTCTGAATTAAATTGAATAAAATTATAGAATAAGGAATAACTAATAGTCTTTATATCAAAATACTCAGTGTATCAAAACTAAGAAGAGAAATGTATGAATTTCAGAAGAGTTTGTTGGATGAGAGGAGCATAATACTAGGCTGGATGTGTCAGGAGTGAGCAGGTGTGCATAAAAGCATCAGAAGATGCTTTGTGATCCTTTCTGAGTATAGTATAAGAAAATAGCAAAGAAATAGCAACAAAGCCTTAAAAGCTAGAATAGTTAGTGTGTTGATTTAGATTTTTCCTCTTTTAATAAATGTGTTGAATAATCAGGAGACAAATAACACTATGTTCTAAATTAGAATTTTCAAAAGTTGGTTAAATTTGGTTTTAGAGGCATAAGCTTATATTGATGCACAACATAAATGAATTACTCTCAGGCCTGACAATTAAGTATGCAATAATTGTAGCATAATGAGATAATGAAGAGACTCTGTCAGGCTTTTTTTTAGGCAGAGAGGCTTGGGGATACAAATATTTGAAAACAGAGAATACCAATTAGTTTTATGCTGCCCTATTAGTAGGACAGAGGGTTATATTTTGTTAAATCTGCAGTGAAATGAAGGCAGAGGAAAACAAAATGCAGCTCACATCATGGTGCTCGTGTTAAACAAGTCATGGCCATTATACGCTGGAAAACAGTAGAGTAATTGAGAATCAGATTTCCTTTCCAGCAAAAGCCGCCTATGACTATTGTGGCAGAAGTGACACATAGGACAGGGTTACAGCTCAATTCCTATATTCTCTCTGTTTCCTTGGAATTAGGATCCAAAGTGCTACATTTATTAGTACTTATCTAAAGAAAAAAACCTTAGCATTATTTTAGGTTAATTATCATTATATTTACGCCCTAGCCTTTGATCTCTACCAGGTCTGGAAGGGTTGATCAATCTGCACTTAAATTTATACCACTTTGTGGGTGTCCAGTAAAATGGACGTTTTAAGTAGCTGTGCTCTAAGGTTAATTTGTTCTGTAAAATTACCCATATTTCTCCAGAGTATTCATTAGTGGAATAAAACAGAGAACTAATCTAGATGCTGTAGGATTATCACTATTGCCATACGGTTATTTTTGATAAAATTCCAATTGGTATTATCTCCCAGGGCTTGAACAAAGTATATTATGACAACTCTTGGCTCTCACATATATCTTGTAAAAACCACAGAGGAAATTCCTGAGAATTGCAAGCCAATCAAAACATTAGGAAGATACTTGATGCAGTAATTTATTGAAGAGCTTTTCAATGACATTTTGATATTTAACAGGTAACTCTAGCAAACATTATTAAGAAATAAATTAAGCTTCATATTCTGCTATAACACTTATCACATTTCAACAATTCAAATGTGTTTTCAAGAATCCTTTAGTCTTTTAAGACTGAAAATAACATATAGTTTCTATAGCAAACAAAGTATATTATATCTTTAAAACATACACACAGACATAAAGGAAAAAAATTAAAAATACATTGATATTGATCACCTTTTGAAAATAGACATATCATAAATTTTGATAATTCCCTATGTTTTTAAAAAAATTCTTGTTTGTATTTATATTAGTTGTATTACAAAAGACTCAGGCTATAGCATTGTGTATAAAATAAAACATAAAAGATCTTAGCTTCCTCCATATTCTTCCTTCATCAAAAGTAGTAGGTTGTTGTTAGCTATGAATTTTTTGACTTCCTGTTCCATTCATTTGCTTGCTCATCTCATATATGTACAGATTTATATTTTTGTTCAAATTGGATTAATTCATATTTTTCCTCTAATTTGACTTTTTTAACTTAAAATTTTTATTTGGCAGAATTTATTGAAGGAGATAAGGGTAACTTACAGAACGGAAGAGAGATTTCAACAACCACTGTTGGGCAGCTCTTCTGTGCATTCATCAGCAGGAGTTGGCTGACCATCCTGGGAGCTGACATTAGGGTAGAAAATCCTTTAATTTTTCTATGCCATGTAAATTTGAAAGCAATAGAAATATTACAGAACATGCATGTTTATAAACTACCTTTTTGTTCAACAATATTCCACTAGCATTTCCCCATGTCATTACACTCTAATTTTAAAGTTTTTGTGTTGCTTCATTGTATGTATTCACCATAATTTACTTAAATATTACATTACCATATAATTATGTTTTTAACTGTGGGAATTTTATTTTTTCTTCTGCTAAAGAATGCTGTGATTAGTATCATTGAGCATGAATCTTTTTTTACAGTTGAGGTCAATTTCTTAGTAGATTCTCAGAAGTGAAATACTATTTTAAAACGATTTAACGCTTTCAGAGCAGTTGTTGCTTGCATCCCAAGAATGGAAAAATAAGCACCACATGTACTCACCAGAAAATTGGTTTCCCTGATCATCACCTGGGTGCACATTTGGGAATAACTCCAATTGTGTATTTGACAGAGGTGGGGGGGTGGGGAGAGCGGGATGGGTGTATACCTACATGATGAATGCAATGTGCACTGTCTGGGGAATGGGCACGCTTGAAGTTCTGACTTGGGGGGGACGGGGGTGGGGGAGGGGATGGGTGTATACCTACAGGAAGAGTGCGATGTGCACTGTCTGGGGAATGGACACGCTTAAGGCTCGGACTCGGGGGATTGGGAGGGACATGGGCAATATATCTAACCAGAACTTTTGTACCCCCATAATAAGCTGAAATAAAAAAAAATAAAAAAATAAAAATAAACTGAGGTTAAATAGAGAACTCTTTTATTAAACCCTCAGAATGATATTAAGAGTGATTGTGGTTGCTTAATGAAATAAAAGCCTCTTAATTGTTTTGTTTTAAATGCTCCAACTGATAAGATTTTCATAAAGGTACTTCATTAATTCTGGTTTCCTCTAATGGCTACAAAACTTATTATATCCTTGGAACTGCTCTGTCTCTGTACACACTGGTAATTACATTTTCTCTAGAAGCTCTATTTGTTTAGAATTCTTGGTGTCTGCTCAGCTATAAGAAAATAAATCTCTAAAAATAAATCACTGAAATAAATAAATATCCAAAAGATTATATTAGATCTCCTAACTCTTAGCTGACAATGTTGAAAACCTTGCTTGGTCTACCATTCCTGAAAGAAATGCTCATCATTTTTCCCACCACCCCAAATTTTAAATTGTATCTACTTTAGTTAAGTTTCCGCAGTAGATTGAATTCATAGGAAGGAGATGGTCTAATGCACAGAAATGAAAAAAGACCTGAAAAAGTAGAGCTGAACAAACAATTTTGGAGCAGTCTGTTGACCATTTCAGGCAGCTGACATTAATACAAGTCAGTTCTAGAAATTCTATGATTTTAATGTCTCCAAGTCCAAATTTCATACTCCTAGTAAAGAGGATACAATTCAGCTGGCTATGTTCCAGGTACAAAAATTACAAAGCACACACAGCCACTGAGGATACAACTCTATGTGCTCGGTGGGTCAGAAAAATTATGAGGAGGCCACAACCTAATGGTCTTAATTAGTATCATCTGCTGTTTCCAAGAATATTGACAGTTATTAGTGATTATTTTAATAAATGCCATATATAAGTGAGAAAACAGGTTCAATGACTGGTATTAGGGAATTTGCTGGACTTGTCTTTTGAAAGCAACTGGCACATAAGGTACTGCCTAAAATTGGAAGTTGTATAACAAGGAATTTTTCTGTTTTGGCCCTAGCTTTGAGGAGGCTTAGAGTCAAATGAAAGACCACCCTTTATTGTTAACACATTTGCTTTTTCCTATGGACTTTGGTCTTGATGTTTCAATTATCTCTTCTTCATTCATCATGTATGTCATTGTAAATTGCTATAAATCCTGTGTCATAGGTTGGGAATATATATAAGTGCTGGAAATTAATATTTTTCATAAGGTTGTATAAATTGGGACTAATATTAAACCTGAGGTTTTGACTCAAAATATAGCTTCATTTCCATTTAACCATCACCCCCATTGAAACTCAAAATGCCCTCATTTGAAATTTCTACTCCACTCTTATTCCCACAGCTTGCTTTCTTTGCACTTCTTAGATTATTTTATTAATAATGGTAATTTTATGTTGACTAATTTAGAATGTATCTACTTATTTACTCTATTATCATATAGTATCTAAACACAGTCAATAATGCAATTGAAGCATTTGCCTAAAATTCCTATCATTGGGGCAGATGAAATCTATAAATCATAATTTGTGTTCACAATTATGTGTTTTAGTAATAATTTTTATCCTAAGAAGTGAAGGCCAACTTGAGTTTGGGAGTTTCAGAAAGATGATAATTCAGAAACTTATAAAATGATTATATTTTTTTTCACAGAAGAGATTAGGTAGATAGCTGTAGATATACATAAGTTCTACAATTAGAATGTCATTGCCCATCGCATTTCTAATAAAGGAGCTAAGAGAGAAGTTCAAATGAGTAATTTTAATAGGGTAAAAAATATATTACTTTTTCACCTGGCATCAGAATTTTCTTAGGTAAAAGACTGTCTTTTTTTAAAGTAAAACATCTTACCAACCCACTGTGAATCTAGATATTGAGATCTAGAATATATTATTTTGAAATAAATAGTAAAATACAAAGATAACTAAAAAGACATAAATTTTAAGTTGGGCTATATGGAGAAATAAGAAAGGAAATGGGATTGGACAAATTAAAATCATAGAACATGATTTCAGTTTAAAGTCTAAAAATCTGGGAAACATGATCAGGAAAGAAATTTCTAGTAGTAGTTTGTCCAAAAGACTTTTATGAACAGGAAATTTCTTAATATTGTATACTAAACTGTGTTTCTTTGATATAATTGGCCTTCCTCCAATGTCTGAAAAACATTAATAAGTTCTACTGTGTGCATGAATTTTATTTCAAAAATGTGCACACATTTTAATTTTGAGTTTTTCGGTGGGGAGAGATCTAGAAAAATAAGCTACATACCACCTCTTGTAACAGTACTGAACAGAGAAAAATAACATCTGCAGAATTTGAGATGAGAATGAAATCAAGATTTTGGTAGTTGTAAGTAGAAAAGACATGATTATTTCAATATGGTGATTTGAGTAGATTATGTTTAAATATGAAAGAATAAGGTAATCCACCTGGCATTTTGGATTCATTACTGAAACATAGGGAACAAAATAAGCACCATCAAAGAGGTAAAAAATGATATCATAGCAAGGACAAATAATTGAATTCAGAACTAGTTCAAACACTTGGTCATTTTCAAGAGGGTACTTGAAGATGATTTAGAATTCTTCAAAGTGAAGAAGGGGAGCTAGATTCCAGAAAGAAAAACTTGTTTAAAAGATTATTGGATTCCTTTGGCCTTCAGTACACTTACACAGTGTATCTGGCAGAAGTAACTTTAGAGACACACTGGTAAGATGAAGGATATTTTGATTAAAGATACTCAAGAGAGAAAATGCCTGTCAATGGGAAGAAGGGATCCTGAAATTGTGGGAGAAACACACCTATTCTATGGATATGCTATCACCTTTATCAAGATTTGAAAGGGCCCCAAACTGAGAGATCCTTGGAATATTTAATAATTATTACCTAGATGACTTGGCTAATTGTTGTACCTATTTTATAAATATAAACATGTATGTGTGTATGTGTACACACATATATATTTATTTTATTTTATTTTATTTTTTTTTTATTTCAGCTTATTATGGGGGTACAAAAGTTCTGCATAGATATATTGCCCATGTCCCTCCCAATCCCCCGAGTCCGAGCCTCAAGCGTGTCCATTCCCCAGACAGTGCACATCGCACTCCTCCTGTAGGTATACACCCATCCTTATGGGATACAAGGTGATGTTTTGATATATGAATATACATTATAGAATGATTAGAACAAGCTAATTACTATGACAAAGGCATAGTAGCTTATTTTTGAAATCTATCCTTCTATTTCACCACTTACCAAAGAGGGACCATCAAGATATTTGTAGAGGTATGTATGATTTTTACAAGAAATAGATATTTGAGTGTGTCTGGTGTATAGATGGTATTAAAATCTGTGTGGATTGATGAGGTCACATATAGATCACAGTGGTGAGATTGAGATAAAGGAGGTCTTACAAACAAGCCTGAGTCACTTCAAAATTTAAAGATAAGAAAGAGTAAGAGGTTTTACTAAAGGGCATGGAAATTCACTCCAGTGACTTACGAAGTTGCTTAATCCAGCTGAGACACAAGTTCCTCCCTTGTAAAACAGAATTACTTCAAACAGATATTAGGAGAATTAAATTTTTAAAGCTTTGAAAAGTGGATATAATATATTAAGCACTCAATACATGTAAATAAACTTGAGTGAGACCCAGGAGTCTGCATTTTATTTTTATATAGTTTTCTAAATGATTGTGATGAATAGCTAGGCTGCACTTTCTACTATATCATGGTTATTTGAAGAAAGGAAAAGATGTATTTTGAGCCATACACATGGACTGGCTTTTCATCCTGATACTCTGAAAGCATGAGTATAGAGTAGCATCTCGCAAAGATCACCTCAACCCATTTATTTTTTATCAAATTCATATGTGTGTTATATGTTCTTTCATTTATATTTCCCCTGTTTCTTCTGTTTCACCCCTTTTTGATGTTCTCCTAATTGTTGTATAAACCTAAGTACTCTACTGGCTTCCAACTTACTTTTCACAATTTGGGGGGAGGGGGATTTGTATGTATAAACCCATAGATTTGCCACCAAACAAAAGCAGTTAGGAGAGCCTGAAGCAGACTTAGGGACTTGTCATGGGTGAATGAGATGTTTGTAAATTTTTCTAGAAGTTCAAACTTGCTGTATGTAGAACAGAGCCGCAAGGATCATAAACACTGCCATGGAGAGTAATTGACTGTTTCTATTCCTTTGGATAAAGGAAGTTAATAAGTAAATCACACACAACAAATCTATACATCAATTAGCAAATTGTAAATTTTTAAATTCTGCCATAACAAGCCTGGGACATTGGTAATATAGGATAAAATTTGACCTTACACTTTTTAAATTTCAAATCAAATATAAATATGCTTCAAGTTCTCCTGATATTTACACTTTGAAGAGGTAACTTTATAATAGAAAATGCTGACATGAATGTGAGGCGTAGTGTTGACATTGCTGAAATAAAAATTCATTATTATTGTTATTCTCATGCAAATTAGTTAAATACAGCTGCAGAGCTTTTCATGTATGTCATATTCAGATCCTTCAATATATACAGATATAAACCTTAAAATTTAACAATTAAATTCTGTCAGAAATTATTTTCACATTGTTTCACCTGTGTCTCCCTCTCCTTCCTCAGTCAGATTTTATGCTTTTCAAGGGCAGGACTATTCTCAAAGTATTTTTACATTTCCCACTGAACATGTGATAATATTCCATGAAGACCATATAATTTAAAAAATAATTGATTGGCTCACTTTTAATGACCATATGTACCTGCAAATTTATTTTTGATTTTATGAGTGGTTTGGCAAGGTATTAAAAGGTCATGATTATGAACAAAATAAGAATTTAAACAAGTCAATAAAAATGGATATTTGATTAATTTTGTAATTTGATCTATTTAAAATTTATAAACATAACTATTTTTACTTTCACAATGAAAAAAATATATGTGTATTTCTCTGTGTTTGTATGCTTAGTATTTATTTGGAGAGGAAATAAAGGATATGTTCAAATTGAAAATTCAATTTAAACCTGTCAGTGGTCAATGACATTTTTAGGTTACATCACACATGCTGTAGAAGAAATTATCTGAGGAAAACTGTTTGTGATTTTCAATAGTATATTTAATTAATATTATTTGACATTGCTGTCTGGTAAACACAAAGACATGTTAAGCATAGTCTTGACCATTTAGAGCATAATATTTAGCAGAGAACAAGGCCGATGCAAATATCTATAAAGTAACTAAATCTGTACCAGATTATGTAACACCAGATGTATTCGCAGTGACATGACCATAGACACAACCACAGTAATGGATAAAAAATATTTTAATTATAAAAGAAGTAAAATAAGAGTACTGTCTGAGTTAAGAGAAAGGCAAAGTCCCTGGAGGGATAATAGAAACTGGGAAGAATTCTGTTAAGTGTGAAATTTAAACTAGCTGTTGAATAATGATTGTCATATATAGCTGCAGAGTTCAAGATGAAAAAATACATTCTGGAGAAGAGCAGCTTGAAAACTGATGGTGGTGAAATAGTACGTGGTGATTTTGAGGACTGGCTAACTGGTCTGGCTTATTAAGTTTTTTATGTGGGACAGCACATTTAGCATTATTGTTTGTTTTGTTTTGTTTTACTTATTCATTTTTTATTTCAGCATATAATGGGGGTACAAATGTTTACGTTACATATATTGCCTTTGCCCCACTCGAGTCAGGGCTTCAAGTGTGTCCATCTCCCAGATGGTGCCCACCGCACCCATAAGGTTTGAATATACCCATCCCCTCCTCCCCCTCCCACCTGCCCAACTCCCAATAAATGTTACTATTATATGTGCACATAACTGTTGATCAATTAATACCAATTTGATGGTGAGTACATGTGGTGCTTGATTTTCCATTCTTGTGATACTTTACTTAGTAGAATGGGCTCCAGCTCTATCCAGGATAATACAAGAAGTGCTAGCATTATTTTTTTCTGTTTCTTTGTTAGTTTGCTTTTTTCCCCTAACTCATGAGAGATGTAGGAATGGAATAAACCAGTACCAGTACTTATCCCAAATCCACTGCCTAAATGAACTTAAACTTTTGTTTCAATTCTCTGGTTTCTTTTATGATAAATTCTATGTTTTTCTCTGTCTAGCCCCTTGATTTTGGTACATCTCATGGCTGTTATGACTTCTATGCCTAGTCCAGCCCTGAAGTTATGGTTGTCAGCAAGAAGGCAGGTGCTGAAAATGCTGGGGAAAATATATGACCTGGGTTCATAGTATAGATAGTATTGATTGGCACTTAAAGTATTTTTTTATTTTACATGCCCCATATTTTCAATGGCAATAAAAATTTCCATATCTTTCACATTTTTCCAATCAGTCATAAAAATACCCTGGAAAATTTAATCTCTGAATCCTAGAATACATATTGTGAATGTCTGCTCATATCCAAAGATAGCATAGAATTTATTAAACTATCAATATGCAGCCAGCAAATATTTTTAAGAAGATGAAATAAGATACAACTGTGAGGTTATAGAATTATAAAAGTGCTTTATGAAAATAACATCTGGATATATACTTTAAACTACTTAATAATAACATTATTTTATTTTTGATGTAAAAGTTTGACACTTTTCTAGAAAATAAAGTTCTTTGTTCAATTTTTAAATTAAGAATATTGTGATGTATATAGCATGTACATATATGTTTAGTGAGCTCCTTGAAAATTTGTGTAACATGTATATCCAAACTTTGTGTTTTAAAATACAAAAGATAAGGCAGACAAGTTCAAAAGATAAGTATACATATAAACGTTTGAAATGACTAAGTTCAAAACTTAGAGCTGAAAACCCCAATAAATAAAATTGAGAATTGAATGGCTGGGCATAACAGAATATTAGATAAGGGTGGGGAGGTTAGTTGATTTCTAAAAGAGAAATAACCATGTGGTTCAGTAGGAAAAAAGCTTGAGTAGAGTCCTAGTAGAGAAAGAGAGCAGAGCAGGTACATTTTAAAAGAGATATTGACTAAGATTTTTCAAAACTAATTTAAAGTCTCAGTCCACACATTCAAGAAACATCATTTGCCCTAAATATGATAAATACTAAAAAACCCCACACTACAGCATACTATAATAAAACTGATACCTGCACCCCACAAAAAAGGAGAAAATAAATTTAAACAGCCACTGAAAAAACAACTGATTACTTTCAAAGTAGCAATAATAAACTGACAGAAGACTCATTCAAATAAACACTAGAGGGTGGGAGAAAGTGAAATGATTCCTTCAAGGAGTTAAAAAAAAAAAAAAAAAAAAAAAAAAAGAGAGATCACTGTGAACAGAATTCTATCCCCAAAAAGAGTTCAAAAATAATGATGCAACTAAATCATTTTCAGCAAATTTAGGAAAAAACGAGCTTAGAGAATCTGTTACCATCACTAAAGAAAATATTAAATAATTTTATTTTATGAGAATAAAGGTAATCCTAGATAGAAACTCAGGGAATCAGAAATGAACAAAAAAAGAAAAAGAAATACAATTATGTATATTATTAAAAGTAATATGGACTCACTAAAAATCTCAGTAATAATGATTTGCTGGTGTATTACATCTATAGAAGAAAATAACCAACAAGTATAGCATTAAAATAGCAAGGTAAATGAAGTTAGCAGGAAATAGTAAAATTATTAATTTATGTTAAACTTTGATAAGTAAAAGATACTCTTGTAATCTTTTAGGTAACCATTAAAATATTTAATTGTTAATATAAGGGAAATAAGAAAACCATAATCTAGGCAGTAAGGAGAGAAAAAATAAATAAACATAGAGATTTGAAACCAAAAGAGACTTGAAGACATACTGGGACCGACCATCTAGTCAATGACCTGTGAAGAGAATAACAAGACGGTGCACAATAGCATGGGGCTTCCTTTCCTTAGATGGGGAAATGATGGTTTGATGTTGATCCATTCTTTATGAAAATTCTATGTAAATATTCTAGCCTGTCTCTGCCAAGGTGGGCAGTCTGAAGGGAGATGCGTGGACTTCCAGTTCAGTCATGGAAATGGCACCATTGCAACACTTGAAATCAGTGACGAGAGATGAGAGGAGGAAGGCTCATGTATCTTCTTTCACTATCATTGTTGCTTTGATGAGTCTCTTTCTTGTGTCTTGAAAGATATGAAACCATTTCCTCACCTTCTATTGTACTAGCATATTAAAGGGGAAAAGGAGGAGTGGGTATAGGATGTGGCTTCCAGCTATAGCACTTTCCAGAGTGTTTGTTGCTTCTTATAATGTTATGCAGACTAGGAACATGCAGTGAACTGTGTCTATTTAGGCATTACTGTTGGAATTGTTAACTAGCACCAGCCTTTGGAAAAGATGTTGTCATTATGCATAAAGAAACAACTATGTTTATAGCCTTTGAAATGGTAACTTCACTTCTACAAACTTCCTTGGAAAACAATTACAATTTTGAAAATTAAAATGTGTTTTTTTTAATGTCCTGCAGAGATTTGTAATAGAGACAATGGGAAATAACGTGAATACCGAACTAAATTTTAATATTTACTGTTTTAATGAAATATTATTGAAGTCTTTTAACATGTTTTTTTCAAAAGATGGCATAATATGAAAAATGCTTATGTTATATAAAATTTAAAAATCAGCATATAAAATTGCACAAGCAGTATGATCACAGATATGCAAACATTTTAAAAGAGTTGAAGAAAAATCAACAACATGTGTCAGTACATATGACAATAGCATATGTAGGTATTATTAAAATGTACAATTTTGTTTCTCTTTTTCCTGTTCTGTATTTTTATACTGAGTTATTCCATTATTCTTTTAAGGAAAAATGTACAGTGTTATTCAACCCTAAATCCTATTTGTAAAAATATAAATAAAAATATATGGTTATATTGTTAGGCATTTCAACATATGACAAAGAATTGGAACTCCAACATGAGGTCTGTGTTTGAACCTGGCTTCTCACTTCAAGCACTTTGAAACTTTGGAGAAATTACCCCCTGAATTTTAGTTTACTCATCTAAATGTGCCCATTATAATAACATCTCCTTTATAGGATTATCAAAGGACTAAATGTGATAATATATGTAAAGCATATGTTATAGTTAAATTGCCTGAATCCAAGTTTTTAATCTGTAAAAAATACAAATGTACAACTCCTTACATTTAGACCTAATGAAAAGTGAGTAAATAAAAGAGAAAATGTTAGTAGAAAGTGTGATTATTCATTTGGATTAGCAATGAAAAACAAAAATAATAATACTAATAATTAAAACTAATTCAAATTTTACCACTTTAGTCATCTTGTAATCAATTGTAATGTGTTCTACAAGGAAATGTAGCTCAACAAAACATGCTACAATTCTTTTTCGTAAACTTCTAACCCAATGGGTACTATTGAGAAATACTGTGGTTCAGGAATGTCAAGCAGGATTTAATAAAGACATTTGAGTTCTTTAAATTCTCTGTTTAAAGTTGTAACTCCATAGCCAGTCATTTAAACGTTTATGTTTTAGAAAGAGTACTTTGATCCAATTAGGCCTGCATAGCTAAATTCTCTTGTAAAACATTGAAGGTGGTTCATAGCTCTTCCCTTAGGCCGCAAAGTGGACCTCAGGGAACAGAAAGAGGAGTGCTTCATAAAGGAGGGAGATGGGGGACTGGACAGGGATCCTGGGCAGACATCCAGGAACCCAAAGAGAGCAATCTTGTTCCATCTGTTGTACAAGTTGACCTTTCAAATGAGAATTTCCTTTGAAGAAATGTCCTTGTGTCATGATTCCTTTAAAAGCACTATTTTAAACCAATGGTCCCTATCCTGTGCTCTGGGGACACCTAGGAACAGGGATTTATTTTTAGGAGTTTTTAATCCATGTGCACACTAAGTGCTGCTTGAAGACTACAGCAAAAATCATGTGGTCTACACACATGTAATGTATTTTTCAAATGTTTACAGATGATAGTATGTTTAATAAAGCATATTCATTTATGTATATTTTGGTCAGTGGATATTTTCCCAGTTCACAGAAAAAAAAGTATAACTACTTTCAAGTGAAGGTTGATAAAGCTTTAATTGTATTTTTGGTGGGGCTTAGAGGAGAAGATACATATTTTATGTGTGTGTATGTGTGTGTGTGTGTGTATCTAACAACTGAAAATATTGAGAGCCTACTAATTCAAAATCAGTACATCACACTATATTGGTATCTGAAGATAAGATTGGTTTCAATAGTCTTCTTTGAAAACGTAATGTTATCTTGGTGATAAGAAGAGAGCAGAGTTGGTGTGTGTCTGCCAGTGATGTAGTTGGAAGAAAAAGTGAATATTATCTGGTTTGCCAGGTTTCAAATTATTGAATGAGATTAGTATATATTTCTATGTACCTCTCTCTTTCCTGACACATACACAAAATCATAAACATATTCACACACCACTCTCACCAGCTTTACTACGCATTAATGTGCCCTGAGGTCATAGATGTATCAAACACTGAAAAGAGATCTTTTAGAAAATACCAATGAAAGCATATCAAAATAGTTAGAAAAGTAATAATATTAACAGTTTAAAGCAGATGAAAGGAAACGGGAATAAAGGAAGACCTTTTGATTTGGTTTGGGCCTTTAATCAAAGCTATGAGAAATGGACATCAAGACAGGGACCAATGGAAAAGTTAATATTTTTATCCAGAAGGCTCACTTCCACTTATTTGCTTTCATTTGGTGCTTTCTTGAGTACTCAGTGTTCTTATTATTCAACCTTAATGCAATATCCCTTCATCAGGGGCAAATCACAAGCAGGTTCTTACCCGCCAAGATAATGCTCCATGTTGAAGTCTATCAAAGCTTTTCTGGCTTTGAATAATTCCTCACAAATGTACTTCAGGATGCATCAAAAATGGAACAAATGGCTAAAACAATCTCTTATCCTTGAGCTTATTCTAAATGTTCATGTTTTATGATCAACTTTTTTACCAAATATAGCCAAGGGATACTTCTCTGGCATCTTAGAGCATAAAGTCAGAGAGTCAATCAAACCAGTTTCTCTCTGGTGTGCAATTTAAAGCCATAAAACTTGGTGGAAGAATGCAATAATATACTTTTTTTCTTAGCCTGACATAATTATTTTTTAAAGCAGCACCACACTCAATATTTGTTGAACTATGAAACAGAAAGTTTATCCTTTATTATAGTCAACACTAGAAATCCTCATAGACTTCTAGGTGTTTGAAATTAAAAATGTAACTGATAATTAGTTGATTTTTTTGAGTTTTAAAATTTCAACCTGAATATATTTTGGGTATTTTTTATTATAAAGTTTAACTTTAAGGAAAATAATTAGTTTTAGCTCACATTCTCAAGATAATCTATAATGAATTTCTATTTTGTTATTTTTAAGGAATTTCTTCCAAACAGAACTTTGAAAGGCATTAGGAAATAAAATAATGAGATTTTAAAATTAATGAAAAGTGCTTCAAATTGATATACTGATTTACTGGAACACAATGTAAAACACTTTCCATTTCAGGAAATAATTATTTTATCAAATATATTTTCTGTTATTTTATCTAATTATAATTCATCAGTAAAATATGGCTTACTCCTAAAACCTGAAGTTTTAAAGCACTGGAAAGTATATTTAGAGAATCAATAGCATCTAGAGGTCAAAACATTTGATGGCTCTATACAGAAGATTGAATCACTACCTTCAAATTATTTTAATTATTATCTTGAATAATAAGTAGAATTTTTCAAAAGCTAACAACCTGGCTAAAGTAACTTTTAGAAAAGAGAATGTCATTCACAAGTTTAAAACATGGTTAGCTCAGGGTACTTAGTTTTTATTTGGTATTATTCATTAATATTAAATTATGAGAAATTATAGTATTAAATTATGTACATAAATTTGATAACATTTAATATTTATGATATTAAGTTATATATAAATTTGATATAATTGTACTTCATTCTAAAGATAAACCGAGTGCGAATTTTCAGAGATATTCTACACATCTTCATAATCTTCACTAGTAACATCACGCTAATGCAAAGTTTGTAGAATTTCTTCCTTCTTTGTTTCTCTTTTTTCTCACTTTCACTTATGTTTCCTAGGTTTACCACCAAAATATACCATCTATATTTAAAACCTTACCTTACCGTAGGTTTCTGAGAGAAGCTAATTTATGTAGTTATTTCTTATTTATTTAAAAAATTTTTAAGAGATAGTCTCTCTCTTTGTCACCCAGGCTAGAGTACAGTGGCACAATCAAAGCTCATTTTAACCTTGAACTGCTGAGCTCAAGCGATCCTTCCACTTTAGCCTCCCAAGTAGGTAGGACTATAGGTGCATATCACCATACCTGGGTAACCTTTTTTTTTTTTTTTTTTTTTGGGAGAGATGGGCTCACTATGTTCACCAGGCTGATCTTGAACTCCTGGCCTTAAGTGATCCTCAGGCCTTGGCCTCTGAAAGTGCTGGGATTTCATTTGTAACCCACCATGCTCTGCCAGAGAGAACCTTATTTAAGAGAGATCATACTAGAAGTAGCCTTTGAGATAAGACCCTTAGTGTGGGATTCAAGTGTAAGAACATTTACTCTTTGGATTGCATCAAAGACACCATTGCCAACCATAGGTGAAGAGGTGATAACTCTTGGTAGACTGTAGCATCATTATTATTGAATAACTCTTTTACAAGCCAGAAGGTTCAAAGTGAAGGCCATTTAGAGTGGTTGTTTTACATGAAACCAGAGCACCCATTACATGCCTAAGTTCTCAAATGACACTAGGGAAATAAGAAACACACTAGGGAGATTGGCAACTGGATATCTGAGTATCTAGGTTGCAGTTGTTTGTGACTAAGATTTTCAGGAGAGTATCTTATACAAAATTAGGCTGCCTACCATTAATGGATGTGGAAAATTGCATTTCCCAGCAATGACTACAGGTAGATATAGATAAATGTAGGTAAAGATATATCTATCTATCTATCTATCTAGATAGATAGATAGATATCTAGATATCTATCTAGATGATATATCTATCATCTAGGTATAAAGAACGATAGATATATATCCCAGCTTACATGTTATTCTTAAATTTTTTGCTGACAATTCTCCCACTGAGAAGAATATGTCTATCTTTGCTTCTCCTTACAGTCCTTACAACTAGAGGGAAAAAGAAAAATAGACAAGTTGTCAAGAATAACTGGGAACTTCAAAACCCTCATTTCAACACCTTATAGAATTACTAGATAGAAATATTGTAACAGTATAGAATATCTAAATAATGTATGCAACAAACAAGATCTATTTGACATATGTAGAATACTCTACCCAACAACAATAGAATGTACTTTCAAGTGCTCATGGAACATTCACCAAGAAAAATAATAATCATATCTTGGACCATAAAACAAACCTAAACAACAGTGGAATTTCTAAACATGTGGAAATTAAACAACCCAATTCTAAATAATTCATGGGCCAAAGGGAAAGACTCAAATGATATTAAAGAATATATAGAACTGAACTAAACCACAACATATCAAAATATGTAGGATGCAACTAAAACCATACTAATTGAAATTCATCCCACTAAATTCTTATGTTAGAAATGAGGAAATATCTTACATCAATAAGCTTATTTTTTAACTCAAGATCTAGGATAAAGAGGAAAATAAACCAAAACCAAGCAGAAGGAGATAATAAAAATAAGAGCAGCATCCATGAAATTAAAAATAAGAAATCTTTGAGTAATGAAATAAAATAGATATATCCTCATATTCAAAAGGAACTGGTATCTAGAATATATAAAGAAATTTCAACAGTGAAAAAGCAAACTAAATAGAAAAGGAGCAAAAGTCATGAACAGAGGCTTTGACAAAGTTATGCAGACAGAAATAGCACTAAATTCTGGAATGTGAAGAAACTCCTACATTGCTACTCTGGCAAAGAGTTTTGGAGTTTCTTATAAAACTTAACATGCAATTGCCATCTGACCTAAAAATTAGTCTTCTGGGCATTTATCCTTAAAAAATGAAACCTTATGTTTACACAAAAACTTGTACATGAATGTTCATAGCAACTTTATTTATAATAGCTGAACATTAGAGTTATCCTAGATGTCTTTCAGTAGGTGGAACATATATACTGTACAATACTACTTAACAATATAAAGGAATGAAGTAATGATATACACAATAATTTGGATAAATCTTCATTGAATTATGGTGAGTGAAAAAAGTCAATCTAAAAATATTACATACTGTATGATTCCATTTATGCACATTTTATGTAATTTTTTTGAAATGACAAAAATTTAGAAATGGAGAACAGAGTAGTTAGAGATGGAGGAGGTTGTTGTGATATTAAATTAAAGTTTTTCAAAATGTAACCATTGAGAACACTGGGCAAAAGCGTACAAGTTATTTCTCAGTATTATTGCTTACAACTTTGTTTAATTCTGCAATTATCAAAAAAAATTAAGTTAAAAATACCCAAATAACTAGGAGAATGTTGTGACTGTCCTAACCAACAAAATAAAGTGGAAGTGATGGTGTGTGACTTCAGAGACTAGATCTCACTTTATCTCTCCCCCCCCCAACATACACACACACATTTGGAGCTCTGCGCTACTCTGTAAGAAGTTTAGCTACCCTTAAACTGCCATGTTGGGAAGTCATAGAGAAATAAAAAGTTGCCTAAGGAGTCTCAACTGTTCTAGGTTTAAGATGTTTGAGTCTTTCAGGCCTCAGTGACAGGCATGTGAGTCACTGAGTAATTATCATTTCTGAGGATATCCTTTAATCAATAGGAGATGGAACCCTGTGGATATATGCACCATCCTTTCCAGTGCCTGATGAAATAATTCTGACTTACATGCTACAAAGTGGAATTATCATAATGGTAAACAGACCATTAATACACTCATTGCAAGCTTTTTATTTTTTTCCATTCTTCTATCTGCCTCACTTTTTTTGTTCTCTCATTTTTTTTTCCTGGATTTATCTCTCAAATAAGCTAACTTCATATAATCCCTTTTATTCAAGTCTGTTTTTTAATAATCCAAACTAAGACATGATGACCCAAACTAAGACATTCGAGATAGGGAAGAAAGCTACAATTTTATACGGGGGGATATTTCAGCAAAGAAGCAATCATGTTGACCAAGTCCTGAAGGAGACAAAGAAGGAAACTGTGCAGTTGTCTCATATAACAGCATTCCAGGCAGAGAAAATGTGCATGTACTGGTTAGGTCCAAACGCTCCAAGGTAGGAAGATGACAAAAAGTCCAAGAGGAAAATGAATGGATTAGAATCTTTAAGGTTAAAGTATTAGGATATGACTTACCAAAGCATGCTCTGTGATGCCAGGAGCTGGGGGTCTGTAGGAAGATCTATTGCATCCCACAAGGGACCAGAGACTTTCTTTTTAAACTAAAGAAAATCTCAGATCTTGGAAAATGGTGTATTAGTGGTGACCTCTGGGCTCTCTGCTCCCAGAGTAGCAGGTGAAGAATGTGGACAGCTACACACGAGTGCAACGCTTTCCCACAGGAACAGCATCATTACTCTGCAGAGAAGCAGCACAGGACATGCAGCATTGGAAAAAAAAAAAAAAAAAAGTGAATTGGCGAATCAACCACAAAGCCTGGGAAGTGTGAGATATACAATAGGGAACAGAGAGTGGGACGGCCATGCCAGTCAGCCGGCTGGGGCAGTGTGATCTTACCCACAGGAGGATGACTCTTCCTCCACCGACCTCCACGTGCACTCAGGCAGGGAAGCACCTGAATTCAGTGCGAAGTGGTGGCACAAGATGACTGACTGGGTGGAGAAGAGACAAAAGCGGGAAACAAGGAAGCAGTGAGGACAGCCAGCGGCTCATTGAGACAGCCTGATAAACCCAGCACCCGCCGGCCCCCCAGCAGTCGCCTCCAGTGCTGGCTCTGTGTGGGTGGACGGCCGCCATTTTGGGGGTCCGCAGCCTAAAAACACTGTGGCATGTCGCAGATCTGGGCACCGCCCCTTCTCCAGCCCAGCAGGGCAAGCCCAGGCAATGGTCTCAGCCCACGCCCCTGTCCCTGCCTGGCAGAGCAGGCTCCACCCTTGGAGGAAGGGAGTAATGAGAAAAGCCACTTTCTAAGCATTCTCCCCTAACCCAGCCACTTGCCTTTTTACACTGGCAGGATAGACCCTGCCCTTGGAAGGCTGGAGGGCTGAGGGAGGCTGCTTTCTGGGCTGAGACCCTTGGAAGCCTCAGACAGTGCCCCGCCCCCCCAGGCCAGCAGGGCAGACTCTGCCCTTGGAGGCAGAGAGAAAGGAGAAAAGTCGCTTTGTCTGTGCAACTGTCATGAATCTGTGGGACCTTGGAACTCAGCAAAAGGGGGCAGACTGTTGATTCCGCCCAATGGGTTGGTTTTGATCATCTGTTAAGAACATAACACTAAGGCTCACCCTTGGCACTGAGGCCACTACCAGCTTTGGAGCTTGTTGTCTGGGAAGGAAAATCCTGCCCAGAGTCCTTAGCAATTGCACCAATTGACAACCCCCACCTGGGGCTTCTTTGCAAGTGTGGTGAAACAGCTCTGAATAACATATTAGCAGCTCTCCCCTAGCAGCAGATCAAGCAGCCACAGAAGTATATGCTCTCAGGCTCACAGGTACTTGTTTCCCTTGCCCCACTTAAAGTGGCAATAGGGCTCAAGTAACCCTTGGAAGTGACAAGCATTTCCCAAAAACCAGTGCCCTTGTATACCCCATTCAGGGGTTTGGAGCCCAATACAAAGGCATTGGAATACCTTGATAATCGACTCCTCCAGGCAAACTACAAGCAACAAAAGGGAGGGTAACTTAATATTCCAACACTGTGCCTTCCATCATGAACTATTAGAGGGCAGCAGAGTTACACACACATGAGTGATTCTCCACCTGGGAGCTTAAACAAGGGGTCCAAACTCACTAATCTCCTTTGGCAAGAGGTGAAGACAACAGGTCAGAGATAACCCAACAGGTGAAAACACCTCTAAGGCAATACAGGACCAGAGTGCATCTCCCCACCACTGTCAAGGAACGTCCCTTTGGGGACTTGGAGATAAGGCCAAAAACCAGCCCTAGCACCCCCAGTTCTCGACAAATTCTCTGATGAGAAAGAATCAGTGAAAGAATAGGAAACATGAAACATCAGAGAGAAAAGTCACCCCCCCAAAGAAAATATTCAATCTCCATCAATAGATACCAACTTACACAATATGATCAAACTGACAGAGGAAGAATTCTGATTATAGATTGTAAGAAAACTCAATGGAATTGAAGAGAAAATAGAAACCCAACATAAATAAGCCACAAGAGCAATATAGGAAATGCATGAAAAATTCTCTAAAGAAATTGAAATACTATGGAAAAACCAAACAGAAATCTTAGAAATGAAGGAGTATTCAAGGAACTTCAAAACACAGTGGAAAGCCTCAAGAACAGAATGGATTACACAGAGGAAAGAACCTCAGAGTTTGAAGATAATGCCTATGTTCTAAACAAATCAGATGAAGAAAAAGAACATAGAAATAAGAGACAAGACCAAAACATACAAGAAATGTGGGATTATGTAAAGAAGGCAAATATAAGAATCACAGGCATCCCAGAGAGAGAAGAAGAAAATACACAAGGGCTGGAAAACTTATTTCATGGAATATTGGAGGAAAATATGCCCGGTCTGGTCAGAAATCTAGATATCCAGATACAAGAAGCACACAGAACTCCTGGGAGACTCATTGTGAAAAGGCAATCACCACGTCACATATTAGGTTGACCAAAGTAAACATGAAAGAAGCAATCCTTCGAGCAGTGAGGTGAAAACAGCAGATAATCTACAAAAGAAAACCTATCAGACTAACTGCTGACTTCTCAACTGAAACTTTAAAAGCCAGAAGGGACTGAGTGCCTATCCTTAATCTTCTAAAACAGAATAATTGCCAACCTAGAATTCTCTATCCAGCAAAATTAAGCTTCATCTATGAGGGAGAAATAAAGACTTTCCCAAGCAATCACTGATGGAATTTGCAAAGACCAGACCAGCCCTACAGGAAGTACTCAGACCTGCATTACACACTGAACAGCACAATAGACACTCTCCAAAGTAAAATCACTGAAGACTTAAAGTCTAGAACCTGGACTCCATGATGGCTCAAGGAGTAAAACAAACAATAGGAATTCACCCAACAATATGAATGGAAATCTAGCCCAAATATCAATCCTCTCAATAAATGTGAATGGCTTGAATTGTCTTCTGACGAGACATAGACTAGCAGAGTGGATATTAATTCATAAGCCTAGTATCTGCTGTCTAGAAGAAACACATCTAACCCACAAAGATGCTTTCAGGCTCAAGGTCAAGGGATGGGAAACAATCCTCCAGGCAAATGAAATCCAAAAGAAAGCAGGGGTAGCTATACAAATTCTGGTTTATTGAAAAGGTAAACAAAATTTCCTCTTGCCAGATTGACAAGAACTCGAAAGGAAAAGACTCTAATAAACTCAATTAGAAATGAAAAAAGAGAGGTCACAACAGACACCATGGAAATACAAAACATTATCCTTGAATACCATAAAAACCTATTTGCCCCAAAACTACATAATGTGGAGGAAATAGATAAATTCAGAGGAAATAGAATTCCAGAACAGACCAATATCAAGTATCACAATTGAAACAGCAATAAAAAACCTTCCTAAAAAAAAAAAAAAAAAGAAAGCCTCGGACCAGATGGTTTCACACCCGAATTTTACCAGACCTAAAAAGAAGAACTGGTGCCTATCATGTAGAAATTATTCCACAACATTGAAAAGGATTATATGGTTTTAAATAGAAGAAAAATTGGAAATGGCAAATTCAAACAACTCTCTGTGGAAACCTGCTGAAAATTTCAGGGAAAATAAATTGCCTATTTCTAGTATCCTCTTCCTCCAAAAAATGTGGTGAGTAAAGAATTTATTAAAACCCTCAGTTTACAGAAGAGGAGGCAGATTTGGGCCAATTAATTTACTTAAGTTCCTCAAAGAATATATCTGTAGGTTCTACTACTCTTTTAATATGGTTTAAACTATTACATATTTTTACATAAAATCCATACAGGTTGCAATTTTATCTCTACTATTTCATTCATATGCCTCTCTCTTTGCACCTTTCCTCTTACTTTCCATGGCTTTGCTTTGATGGAAAACGCTAAAAACTGGGTTCAATAAAATTACAAAGGAGTGTGGGGTAGAGTTTTCATTGTAACTAGCTAAATATCTTGTACTGGAAGATAATCAATGATTGATCATTCATTAATTCTTAAACATATTAATTTATATGATAATTTGTATAGAGAATCCCTATGCATTATCTCATTTCACTTTGAAACAAATTATAGCAGATATTTTGTGTTGATCCTTTGCTATGTATACCATGAAGAGGATTCCTTTAGATTTTTTATGCATTTGTGTACTGAATTGCTCATTATTACAATAACCATAACATGGTTATATGTTATATGCTGAGCCTCAACAGCAAGAACAAGCATTTAAAAAAGTCTTAAAGGACTGAATAGCATAGCAAATGGAACAATAGCAGTTTACCCAAAGCCTAAGAAGAAGAAAACAAGACCATCTCTAATAAGAAAGTGATAAATTGGAAGAATGGCCAGAGACACTGATCAGGATGAATCATTATCTTGATTATTCAGATTTTAAGTAAATTTATGATTCATAGAACATTTTTGAAAATGTCAAAAAACTTTATTTGCTATGGAACACATTTCTGTTGGAATATTTATCCCTTAATTCAGCAAACATATATTGTGCTTTTATGACTCATGTATTCTTTTGCTCAACAAATATTTATTGATCACCTATTATATGCCTAGTTTTGTATTAGGCATAAAAGATAAAGCAAAAATCAAAATAGTTATAGTCCGTCATCATGGACTTAAACCATAGTTGGGAAAAGAGACATTGAAGTATTTAGTTATAGAATAAGAAATGATAACATTTAGTGCAGTAAGTGAAGCTTAATCAAATTAATGAGTTCTCTTTGTTTGTTTTAAATGTATCATTCCAGAGAACCTGGAAGAAGTTTGTAAAAGTGAAAGACACCTCTCAAATCAGTGTCCATCGTTAAGTGGATAAAGTGGCATAATAAGAGAGGGCTGGTCTTCTGCTTTCTTTCTTAAAAACTTTACCTTACTTACTCAGAGGTGATTCAACACACAGCAGGTATGTGACTGGGCATGTTTTGACCTTAAATTTTTGTCATTTGTCATTTGTCACAGGTCTATTTTGAAGCATCTGTTTGCTTGTCTGCAGGTAGTTTGCTATTTGTCAAAAGCATTAGGAGCAGTTGACACTAATCAGGTGTTGCCTGGTAAATGCCTTTATATTTTTTGGAGGCAGAGTTCATTCTGTTTGTTTTTATTTTAAATACAAGTGTGGAGTCACACAAGAAGCTCAAGATCAGTATAGAGAATTGATCACAGTAACTAAAATCTTTCCTTTTGGGCTTTAAGGAGACAAGAGGATTCATATAAATATACACTCAATAGTTGACTCAATGATATAATGTCATTCTATATATTGTATTAAGTACTTAATTCTGGAGTCAGACTATCCGAGATCACATACCCACTGTGTGATCTCTAACCATGATCTAGGACATATTATTTAACTTCTGTGTTCCTGTGTTTCTTCTTCAAGTAAATTAGTAATAGCATCTACTTAACAGGCTGTGGGGATAAAAATATATATATATATATATATTATATATATAAATCATCTACAGTTGCTGTTGTTTTTCTTCTCCAATTTTTGCTTTAAAGAAAACAGTTTTAATGACATAACCACTTTGTGAGTAGGCATTTTTAATCCTGGGCCAGATTTGTTCCTTCCACTGACTCTTACTATAGAATTGCTTAGGCCTGTGAAACCCAACTTTTGAGAAAGTTACCATCTCTCTCTCTTTCTCTCTCTCTCTTTTTCAAATGAAGAATTGTCCTTGACAGCTTTCTAAACTTAATCTGTTGTGATGATTTGGAAACCTGTGCCCCTAGTGGCTTAGTGGAAAGCGGTATATCTGCCATTTGTTATTTGTTCTCCAAATAGATTGTCTTTCCTCAGATAGTAAATGTTCCAGATTTTAAGCAACATTTGTTTCTGCTGTATATATGTATATAATTTTTATTTTTTGTAGCAATAGGATATATCTCTAATATTAATTTCTCCCTGGTGTTCCCCTATACATTCAGAAAGGTTCAGTTGATTTTTGAAACAGTTGTACCTTCTACTTGAGTCTTTTCCTCTTTCCCACATGTAAGTCTGGTATTGTGTGTTGTAACTATTTGCCTTTTTAAGTTTTCATTTCTCTTATTTCTAAGCCATTTATTTTTCTGACACTCTGCTCTAGATTTTGTGTAGGTGACTCTTTCATAGTTAGTAATATGGAACATGTTAGTATAATTTTTGAGTCATGTGAGCCCATTCAATCCTTAAATTAATGAAAAAATACTGAGGAAAGATAGACACATATAACTAAATATAACAAAAACATTTTAAAATAAAAAGTTCAGCTTGCAAGAAAGTAAAAGTACCCTGAGCATACTAAAACAAAACACAATCTGAACATGAAAGTGACAAACTGCACACAAGAGTCCCATTATTAAGCCAGGATAAAGTTCTACCATTTTATTGAAAAGATGAACTAGGAAAAAAAAAAATGTTCACAAAGGGAGACAATAAGGAAACTTACCTGCCCCAACTTGGCACTGGCCAGGACACATTTTCTGAGACTAAAGATTTTCAAACATTTTTTATCTTTACCCCTGTCAGGCACCTCTGTTATCCCCTTCGTTGGGGTGCATGGTCCCCTCTCTCTGCCTCATTTCTGCCAGTCTCAGTTGCTTCGGATCACAGGTACTTGCAATTTGAACTTTTTGTTTTTATTGTTTCCTGGTCTAGCTTTAGGGATCTTATTCTCCTTATACTTCTAAATGTATTTCAGGAGGAAAGGTGGGATGAGTCAGAACTGAGCTGACCTACCAGATGTGTACCTACCAGAATAGGATCACCCCATACCAGGATTTGCAAAGTTAACTAGCCCTATTACCCAGAGAGGTGTATAGCCCAAATCCAAATTCCTCGCTAATTTTGTTTGCAATTTTCTTCTGCCGGTTCCACAGTCTCCTTCGTCACATTATCTACTTGGGTTTTGCCTGGCTTGCTCTCCCTCAAGCACATTTTGTGTTAACTTTTGGCTCCACGTCCGGAAGTCTGGTCACCACCTTCGGCTGGCTTACATCATCATGACTTAGGCCAGAGAGCAGTGCCCTGCTTGTCAAAGGAAAGATTTTGGGTACTAAGTACTTGAAAAGTGATCAAAAGAGTACTGCTTAAAATCTCTAAGAACATTCATGCCAGATGTACCTCATTTTATTTGCTAATAAAAATAGTGGAGTGACATTTACCAGTGCTCCCTAACCTTTTCAATTCAGGTAACAGGGGCAATAGTTGTACAGGTCAACTGCTCCTAGAGCTGAGTTGACCAGTATCTAGCATACATGTGTTTCTCTGGGGTACAGTGGAAGTCCACAGAACAATTTTTGGGAATCTCTGCCACAGAATAAATAAATCTGGAGCTCAGGAAAGTGTTTGCACGGTATTAGTTATGTCCTAATAGTTATATTGTAATTAGTGTACTAAAAGTGTTTTCTGTAAATGACTTAAGAGCATGCTTTAAAAGTGTTGACATTGACCTGACCATTTTCATTTCTGTGAACAGTTTATAAAGGAGAGAATAGATCTTTTGTAAGAATTTAGAGGTTAGGAACAGGTGGTCCCACAAATCCATAAAAAGCAAATCTCTCATAATAAAACTTAAAAAACACAATTTGCACCGAAAATAAAGCAAGTTAGTATATAGATATGTAAATGATGCTATTCAATATACATTTGCTAATAAGTAAGAGACTGACAAGTTCACTGCTTCATGGAATTTGCATGCTGATGAGAGAGAACAGAAAATATTCAAATAAGCGACATAATACACAGAATATATCAAATAATAACTATTATGCACATCATATTCTCCAAAAATTGTTTTATGAAGTTAGAAACCATTTTTTATTTTTAATATTAATGACATCCTTCCTATTCCTTAACTTTTCTTCTTTTTATTTATTTATTGTCTTTTAAGCAGTACATTTTTGTTTGCTAAATGAGTAAATTTGACTTTATCTGATAACACTTGAAATAAGAGAAATTTTATTTCTAGGTTATATTCAAAGTAGTTTTTTTGGTGGCTGAAAAAGCTTCTCTGTCTTCCCTTCTCTTCATTTCTTTTTTTTATTTTTCTTTTTAAGATTAGTGTTGGCTGTTCAAGTCCTGTTTCTTGAATCTATTTGTTAGGTACAACTATTTTATCTCTTTTATAGCTAATTCAAGATAAGCAAAGAAATAATTTCCATAGGTTTTTCCCTGGAAAAACCCTGAATTGACCTTTGGAAAATACATCTAATTTTATATTATAATTCTAGCTTGAGAGAGAGAAAGAGAGTACGGGAAAGTGAGCTATATATAACCAACTCTTGCAATATTTCCAGAGTAATCACATGCAGATATGGAAATGGATTCATAGTGGTTTGGTTTTTGTCAAGGAACTTGTCAATACAAGATGCAAGCCATGAAATATAGTCTACATGTAACTTTCACCTTCTAGTAGCAAGGAAAGCCAATTTCACGTTTTTCAATTCTAGCCATATGCCCATATGAAAGAAAAACACACTGATATCTTTAACTATGTGATAATTATAAAAAGACTTATAAAGAACTTAGAGAGTAGCCATTTATAGCTATTCATAGTGGCCTCCTTGTTATTTTTCCTACTGTGGAGCTATTCCCAAGAAACATGGACTTTGGAAGGCTATTATGAAGGGCAGCTTCTTCCTTCAACTGCAGTTCACTTAACATAGATATAGATATATATTATCCATATAAATGAATGTGTGAACATAGGCTGAAATGAATATTATTAACTACACAGAGGTATGAAGAGAAAAAACTAATGACAGGACAGATTTGCATGCCAGGAGAAAAGCAGATCTCCCTTGAATACATCATTTTTAATAATTTGAATTGATTTTTAATGTTTTTGATGATAAAATTTATATATATTTATCATTGAAATTTAAATAGTTTGGAAAACCTAGCAGAAGAAAATAAAAATTAGTGTTTATTCCAAACAGTTAGTTTGAGGCTTTATCTTTGTTATGGGCATGTGCATGTGTGATGCGTGAGTATGAATGTAAATTGAAAATTGCTATATTTACCAACATATTAGGGGGACCTTTCCATATTTAAATAGTCTCTGCATTTTTATAAATATTTAACAATTCATCTTATAGATAACTATGTTATTTTAGCCAAGGTTTTAATTCTTTGTAAAACTCTTCTTAAATAAGTATAGTAATTGTGGTTATATATTTATGGTTACCATGAGAGAGAAAATTCTTAAATGTAGGATAACTGAGACAAAGAATCTCTTTTTAAATTCATATCTGGTGTAAACTGCCAATTTTATTTCAAGAAATCCAGAAATATATATCATTCCACATTTGCAGCAACAGCATAGGAAATTGTTGATTTCTTCTTGCATCTTCTACTGTTGGAACTAATAATTATTTCAATTTTTACCAGTTGGATTGGGGAAATATCTCTCATCATTTATATGTCTACAATTGCACATTAATATTTTTGTCACAGTTTCATGGGTTTCTTTGTCTTTTTATTTATTATTCTTTTTCCTATTAGGCATATTAAGCAAGATATACATATATGAAGTTACTGTCCAGTTTGTGATACGTGTCATGTTTTAAGTTTATATGCTGTTTTGTAATGTGCACATTAAAATATTTACATTATCAAATGTTATAAAATTTTCTTTTAGACATTGTGCAAGAAATTTTCTGCATGATGTGAGATAAATACACACCTATGCTTCTAGATAATTCTCTTATATTATTATTGTTCTTTTACATTTAACAAATTTGTTTTTGATGGATTAATTGTTATTTTATTTTATTTGAAACAGAAAAGTAAGTGTCCACAAAACATTTACCAATGTTCACTCTTTTCACGCAACCTTGAAATGCCATTATTTTGTGAACAAATGAATAAACATACATAAGCAGAATTATATAGACACGTACAGTCTTTTTAAAGAGCTTTGACTCTGTTTAAAAATCTGCTCATGTATTCTTCACAATGTAATGTAGTTTAATATACTTCTATATCCAGACTGTACAAATCCCTTCCAATTATTTATTCACTTTTATAATTTTCTTAACAATTCTTATAGAAATTTTTTTCTCAAATGAATCTAAATATCTTTTGTCTTGGTTACAGTAAGATACTGGGATTTTTATTAGAATATATTGAATTAAGAAATTAATCTATGAAAAATGTATGTCTCATACAGGTTTCCTGGAACAGTTTACTATGATTACTTTTAAAAATCAGAAAGTATATATTAAATATCATCAAATCACTCTTTAGCATTTCTAAAGATGACCTGTTTTTTTTATGTTTATACTTTGACTTATTGATATAATGAAGGCTATTATAATAGTGACTAATGTATATATATTAGACAATTAATATTTTGAAAAAATAATATAGAAAGTACTTCTTAATAGCATCATCTATTTTTTTTTAAAGACCTAATCACATATTTATCTTCTGATAGCCTTCAGGTTTCAGCCTTGTTCCTTGCAATAGTTTTCTGAATGAGAACCCACCCCAATCAGACTTTGATGCCCACAATTCTGCTGAAATGGCCTTCGTGATCATATGAATAATATCAAGGGCCAGATCCTTCAGAATACAGATTTCAATTTTATGTACTATATTAACCTCTTAGCAGCAATCCGGGATAAATTAAGATCCATTATACTCCACTTAGTTAATCTTACTGCAACCTCATAGAATGAGGTTTTCATTCTGTCTTCTTTAACTTTGTCCTCTCATCAACTAGGATTCGAATTTTTGGAATGCTAAAGGTTTCAGCTTTCATTCTTCTCTGTTTTCATGATCTTATCTGGTCTCAAGGTTTCATATACTGATGTCTTTCTATTAATAATTTGTTTCCCAACTTCAGAACTCGACTTCAGTTTCAGAGGCATGAATTATTATACTATTATTTTAAGATTATTCCTGACACATGTTTTATTTAGGGATTTTTAAAACTCTATATTATTTCTATTGATCTCTGAGTCTTCCCATGCTATACTTAGCATGTTTGGTATTGAAATTATATTAACAATCAAATAAGTTGATTTCTTTTTCCATTTTTTCTATGCTCTGTATTAATATAAGCAGTATGAGACTTCTCTGTTAAATTTGGTGCATTTTTAATAAAATAGACAACTCTCTAGACAATGTATTAGTAAAATTTAAGGAAACAGATACAATAAGAAAGTACTATCTAATTATGGAAAAGTAATTATCAAGAATACTTCAAAAATTTCTGGTCACAAATAAAAAAGTTATTTTAAATATTAATTATAATATACTAATCTATTCATTTTATTTTTTCCAACCTGAATCTATGATTGATTTTTAAGAGATGCAGCTGGAGAAACAGGCATGGGAAAGGTTGGAAAGAGTCTTTTGAGCAATGCCAAGGAGGTGTACCATTACCTTGAAGAAACAAAGAAGTCACTAAAAGTTATTAAATATTAAAATAGTACAACAGATTTGCATTTTACAGACTATCTTTCCAACAGGGTATTTTAGGATGAACTGACATAAAAGATAAACATCATTTCAGGTGTGAGTTAGAATAGGCCTGAACATTAGCCTCAGTCAAGTAGGGGAAGTTCTAATATAAAAAATAATAATATATATTTTTTGATAAGAGTAACTGTCTGCCAGGTACTGTTCTAAGTGCTTTATGTGTATTATTTGACTCAGTACACTTGTGTAAGTACTATTAATTATTATTCCCATTTTCTTGATGAGCAGAAGGAGGCAAAGACATTTAGGTTATATTTCCTAGGTCCCCAAATTACCGAATAATGGATGCAGTTAACTCACTTTAGAGATCCTGGTTTGATGAGTATAAATTACAACTCCCAATATGTCTAGGCAGGAGAAGTAAGGATATGTTCAATATTACTCATAAGTATTAATCAAACACTTTTGTTACACCACCACAGTCTAGAAATGTTAAGTCAGTGCTTCTGGGAAGATGGTGGAGCAAATCAACAAAATAATGGAATTTAGTAGAAGATGCATACATTTTTGATCATGGATCTTGGGTTATTCAGATGGAGGTATCCATCAGACCATTAGGTAGACTCTTGTGATCCTGGGGAAGAGGTTCATACAGAGGCTATAACATAAAAAGTTGTCATCATATGAAGTAATAGTTGTAGTTGTGGACACATGTAAACTTTCTGTGAAAAAACAAACCCAAACAGCATTCCTAGCAAACAGAGACATGTAAGGGGAATTGCAGTAACAGTAACTCATTAGGTAGAACATTATAAAGTCAGCTGAAATATGTTGATAGGTAGGGTATAGAAATAACTAAGAAGGGAAAGAAAGAGTACCATATAGCTGGGAGTAGTATTTTAAGATGAAAACTAAAAAGTATACATTAAGCATGGCAAATAAAAACATATCCTCGGTGATCTTAGCAAGATAAGGTAAAAGGTGATGCTTCAGAAAGCTAAAGCCACATTTAATTAGTGTAAGAAAAGACATGATACTGAAGATAAGAAATCCTTGTAAAAATTTTTTCCAGGATCTTGTTTATTTAAAAGCAAAACAACCCAGTTGATTAAATGTTTAGAGGAGACTAGGCATCATTGAAAAGGTTTTGGGTTTCATTATGCCTGTGTTTTGCTTGTTTTTAAAGAAAATAAGAAAACATTAAGGGTGGGGTTTGCTAGCTGATTTTATAAGTAGGAGGTAATAATATTTTGAGAACCTGTTTATAAAGTCACTTTATTGTCCCTTCAGCACATTTCTCAGATTTGTATTAGGCTGGACTGGTTTTTAACTGCCCCCCAATCCCTTTACAATATCTCAAACTCACACACAAACACATGCAGACACAAACATGTATATATATATATATGCACAACACTCAGTGCAGCAACAAAAAAGGAAACAAGCAAAAAACTGTCATATATTTTACATATTAATTTACATGCCAACCTGGTTACAAGATTTATTTATTCATTCATTTATTCAATATATTATATATTCATGAACCTTTTGCTGTACCTGTGCTCTTAGAGGTGCTAAGAATAAAGCTGTGAGCAAAGAAACCCAAATCTCTGCTCTCTTACCTTAACATTGTAATGGGAGAACAGAGAATAAGAAATAAATAAGGTAGGATGGAATAACAAGTAATTATAGGAGCCAAGAATAAAATTTAAGAGGGTCAAAGGAGTACAGAATGATGGAAAGAAAGGGTTCTTTATTGATGGTTTAAGACTAGGTGACCCGATGCCTTATGCATCGGAACTGGCTGTCCTAAGCCCACAGTCACCATGGGCAAAGCTCCCAGGGGCTCAGAGAGGAGGCCAGGATGAGTGTGTGGGAGCCCTGAGGATCTATGAGCACTGAGGCTAGAGGGTGAGCCAGGGACCACTCTGCAGATCCTCACAGCCAATGATAAGGAATTTGTTTTAATATAGTTGCAATAGATTGCAAAAAGAGTGTAAATCAAGGAAGAGACTTGATAATTACATATCTTATTTGATTCTGTGGATGCTATAGCTGTGTATTAGATGTTTGAATATGCTATAGGCACAGTTTCACATTCTTGTAAATAAAAATGTTAATAAGGAGTATTATCAGACCAAATAATAATTTAAAATCTGATTTACTTTTGGTTACCTTATAGAAATTGAAATAGAATTCATTAATTTGAGTGGAAATAGGGAAGTTTTCTACTTCATATGTTTATCACATTGTTGC
>CM052437.1:86716266-86767978 GCA_028533085.1 Varecia variegata
ACATTTTTGGTTGGATTATTCTTTGTTGCCAGGGGTTGTCTTGCTCATTGGAAATTTAGCAATACACTGGTTCATTGACTCCAGTAATACTCCCCAAGCTGTGACACCCAAAATCATCTCCCTATTTTTCCAAATGTCTGCTGAAACGAAATGAAATCGTCTTACATTTATAATCAGTGTTTTACAAAAACCAACTTCCAGATGCTTCGTCAGTACTTGAAGTCTTTCCTCTAACAGACCTGCCCAAGAATGCGGGGTATTAATAAAGCATCCTTTAATAAGGCAATGCAAACCCATACTCGAGCTTCATAACTTAAATAAATACATTTCTAATAATTCCAAAGCTTTATGTTAGAACTGCATGTTGATCTGTGTTGAGATGTTCTAAATTATAAAATAGGTGACAAGAATAATGACAGTTTTTATTAAATCAACTCACATTTTAATTTGGCTATGCTAAGAAAGAAAGGAACCAAGGAATGTAAAAAGGGATGAAAGGAGGAAGGACAATAGGAAGAGTGTTGGTCCTCTGAGAAAAAAGCAGAAATATTGGTGTTAAATATATTAAAGGTGGTGGTACATTGTTTTATCAATAAAATAATTATTAATAAGAAGCCATACATAATCTAGTCCTCTTTAAATTATATATAAGAAGTGATTTTTTAAAATTGCAATGGGGTAACATTTTTCAAAATCATTTTAGGTGATATCAGAGCAAAATTTGAGTACTGTTGGATTCACTATTTTAGATTTTGTCAATCAGCGATTTCACCTATTTAGAATAGGGCAAAAATACAGGATTTTAAAAAAAATCTTTGTGCAGTCAAATTAGATGACACGTTTCCATTTTCAGTGTATTTTTCATATGCCTTATCCACAGAAAATTTTTTTACCCCAAGTTTACTTATTATTAGATTACATAAAATGCATGCTAATATAACATCTCTCTAAGTCTGAAAACTATTGTCAAAGTTTATCCAGAAAATGTTTTAAATTTAAATGTAAAATTCAGAGATAGGTAAGAAATTACTATTTTTGAGGGTCAGTTTTTCAAATTATGCACTATGGCTTTCTACAATGCTCAACATCAGTTTTAAAAAAACTTTTTAAAGCATTGCAAAACTTTGATGAGTTATGCTTCTCAGAATTCCCAAGAAAAAAAACTTAATGTAACTTGATTGTGAATGTAACATTTTTAGAGATTGTTTTCTTCCTAAATATCAAAATTTTCAATAAGTAAGCTTGCATTTTATTTTTGGATCTTCTAAGAAATGTTAAGGTCAAGCAAGGAAGAGATTCTCATAAAAATGTGGATTCAAAGTATAGTCATTTTTAGGTATATTTTTGAAAAACTATGACTATTATTCAGGTAAATATGATATAAATAAAAAATCAGGATCCAATGATTCAGGATGATTTTCAGAATTCAGAATTTAGTGAATATTATGTATTATTCTCTAACTTTAAATTTTAATATTTCTTTTGGATATGTGACTTTTTTTGAGACATATGATGCCATTGTCCTCTGATGCTGGTGAAAGGAAATGATTCTTTCTTGGATAACTCATAGAAAGGCATATTTTAACCTGCTCTTCTGGCTGTCAGTTTTGCTTTCCTGAAACATGAATGCTTAGTTTGAATATATTCTTGAAAATAAACAGTATAGTTTTGGAAACTCCTTCAGTATATATCATTTTTAAATAAAGGTTATTATTTCTCTAAAGAAATAATATATACTACTAAACATAAATTCAAACATTAACAGTTATGGGTTAGGATACTTGAGCACTGAAAAGAAAAAAATAATTTAAGTCTTAATTTTATCACAAAAAGAAGAATTACCATTGTTGAGCCTTGTAGAAAGAAGGTTTCAATCCACATTGATGTGTGAGTTACCTATTCTGAGTAGTTTTAATAATATATTAAATTGAGAATTCTTATTATTTAATCACTCAGAACACTACTTTCTGCTAATTGAGCAGAAAATTTATAATAGCTAAATGTAGCATTTTTAGGGGACCATATACACTTAGGGCCCCAAGATATTAAAATTTATTACAAATCATGATCTTGAATTTGTCATCAAAAAAAGGGAGGAATAATACACATGCATGCACTTGTATGTATTGGATCTTAAATTCTCAAAAGTAGCTTTATCATGATAAACTATTACTAGCTCATTCACTTGGTTTCCTCAGCTAAAATGATTACCCTATGTGAAATCAGGCTTTTCGAGTTGTGGTTCCCTTTTGTTCTGTCATGAGGAAAGTGTTCTTTTTTATGGAAAAAAGGAAATAATATTCTATAATTCTGGAAAGGAAATTATATTTTGTACAACTTGACAATTACAACAGCCGAATAATTTTGACTGCTAGACCACTATGGATGGAAAACAGACATTTTTGAGTAATGGTCTATGTAAAAATCTAATGTTAGTCCTCAACTTATGATGGCTCAACTTTACAAATGGGGAGAAAGTGATAGGCATTCAGTGTGCTCTCCTTGACTTACCACAGGGTTACATCTAGATAAACCCACCCTAAATTGAAAATATCTTAAGTTCAAAATGCATTTTAGAATTAAGATATTTTCAACAATGGGTTTATTGAGACATAACACCATTGTAAGTCAAGGAACATTTGTGCAGTGTTACAACACACATTTTCCTTAGTAAATCAAAGCATCAACCCTCTTGGGGCCTGCAATTTGCAAATTTGAGCTTTTGGTTCTGACATTACTGTGAATTTAATGGTGCATCAGACCTATATTTGCTCTCAAGGAGATTTTAGTCTTGTTGGTAAATCAAAAAAGTCAACACCAGGGCCCAGATCTTGCTTAAAGGTTGTAAGAATTATGAGAAAATAGTAAACATACCCACAAAAAAATATTTTTAGCTTACAGAAAATAAAAGAAAAATTTTGCAGAAAAATAAATCCTTATGCACACATTGTGAAAGAAGCTGAATTTGAACTGAATTTAGAGGCGGATAGAATAGTTCGTGATGGAAGACAGAAAAAGGTATAAGTTCCACACCAAGCAACAGCATGAACAAAAAAATGGAAAAAGGAAATTGCTTTCATATGCATCAAAAACTAAATAGGTCAAGAAGATGTTAATAAATTATATATTACAGCAATAATAATAGAGATACATTATAAGTCATAATTGACAAAAAATAAATAATAGTGTAGATTGCCTAATTGAGAACAACTTATCTATATTTGCCTATGTTTTCCATTTATTAAAAAGTCATATGTTTTATTGAACATTTTTGGGTTGTGCCATATGAGAAAGACTTATTAGCTATCAGATTTAATTTATGTATTAATATAGAGAAATAGTCATGTGACATAAAAAATTTAACACACTAAAGCCTAAAGCAGATTATCACTGTACTTTAAATGGTCTCCTGTTCTCCAAGTGCCTATTTCTTACTTGTTAATCTAAAGAACAAAGAGGTAAAGTTTTATTACTTTAAGAAAGTCAGAAAGTATTAGGATTATAATTTTATCAATTTTTGGAAGGTCATAATGAATTTATCTAAAGAATTTTTTTATTCTTTTAATAACATCACATAAAATTTTTTGGACTATTTAGTCTTTAACTTGCTGTCTTAGCATGTAGCTGTTAGCCACAGTATTTTATAAATAAACCATTTCAATAAATTCTTCATAAAAAAGGTATTTCACCATGAATATGTGCATTTAGGATGAAGCCTTGTTTTAATCCCTACTCATTGTTGAAAGGCACTTTATGAAATTTTTTGACACAAAGTAGTAGAAATGACTATGGTTTTGTCTTCAGCATGTAAGTAGGAAGTGAGCTCTCTCTTTTATAATAAGTCCCTGCAGGACCTATCAGTCCTAAGAAAAAGGTAAAACATGTGAAATGTTATATTATTTGTAATTGAGATATCTGAGAAATGACTTTTTTATTTGCTAATAGTTCTGTTCCCTAAATGGAGAGATTTTTCAAATTAGCTGTTATAAAATCCCCACATAAATAAATCATCCTGTGCTGACCACGAGTGTGCTCATTGAGATGCAATAGCCCTTTATTATTATGTGTATGTGTGTGCAAGATCATATGTTTTCATTTACACATCATGACCCAGATTTGGATACCTAAAAAAATCAAAGAGGAAATAATAATCCCAAGATTCAAATATTAAACCTAATGAAATTATTTTTCTACATTTTGTATATGAACAGGGTATTTTTAATACTTAAAAACTAAGTACATTAAGATATCCAGAATGGGTTTCCATTTCAGTTTATATTTTTTGAATATTGGTGTTGAATTCAGTGGAGAAATAGAGTCTATTCCTGAAATATAGTATCATTATTTATTCCACATAAAATAGATTAGCAGTCACATGGCAATATATGTTTCACTCTTTAATAACTTCAATTAAATGAAGTTGCTAAGTGGAAAATAGCATATATCTATGGCCTCACTAATTTTCTTGTTCAATCTTTCAAATATTGATATTCAGGTCAAATGTTCAGACTAATTTTTATATATTTTTATTAAACTCTAGACTTCTGGAGGGCAGAGGCCATGGCTTTCACCTTCATATTAAAAGTCCCATCATAATGCTTATGACAAGCACTAAATTAATGAGTTGCTGTAATAATTTATGTCAGAAAACAGACTGAAGAGAAAAATACAAGATTGGAATAGAATCCTACTTATCTCTGAATGTACAATTTACCAGGTATGTATACTCACTTTTAAATTAAATACGCTTAAATATATATTATATATATTAAGAAGGTATTGATATATCACTAGACATTGTCAGAAATGATCAACTTTCTTAGTAATTGATATATCAAACAGATTTTTTTAAAAGTATAAATATAAATGTTTTGAAATGCACAGTTGTCATATCAACTGTGCATTTATAAGTCAATTGTAGAACTTAGTATTCAATAATGCTTTAAAAGTCCTGAAACACATATATTTCATCAAATATTAGACTCCCATAAGGTCTCAGAAATGCCCCAAATTTGAAACCAAATACTCTGGCCCAAATGCAATAAAATTGAAAGAAATTGATAAAAAGTTTGCCATAAATGTAATAGAGAAACTCTTTGGAGAAATAGTGGCAATAAATTGACCAGAAATAAGGATAAATATCTCATGTTGAAAGAGCACATAGCGTGCAAAAGAGAAGAGAGAAAGAAAACCTTAGATCTAGATATGTTATAGTAAGGTTTAAAAATATGCAAAAAAGAGTAAAATAATTTATAAAAAAAGTTCCCCAGAGACACAGAATATCATTTACAAAGGAAAGAAGATAAAATTAATATCAGTGTTTTTTTTTTTTTTTAACCAAACTACTGGATATAAGAAGATAATTAGGTAACATTTGTTAAATATTAAAAAAATAGTACTTAAACTTAGAATTTTATCGCTAGCCATACAATCAAATCCAGTTGTATTTAAAAAGATAAAATATCTGGGAAGATAACAGAGTAGGAAGCACCAACAAACTCTTTCCCTACCCAGATGAAAACTGCACTGTTATGTCAATTTTCATTAATCTGTCTAATGTAACTGTTTTGCAAGCTAGAGAACACTGGATGCTTGCAACTTCCAAGAGTAGGCTTTGATTGCATATTGTGCTTAATTATGATTAAGTTCCACTCTTAGCACAGTGGTAGCTATCCATTCCCCACTCCTCAGCTGTGAGGCAGACAGCTATGCACATATTCCTAGAGCATCTTGAACACAGCTTCTTGGAAAAAGGGTGGACCAATAAGACTCTGTCTTCCAAATATTGGGGATGTGTGATCTGATCATCTATTGCTACTTCTGATCAGAGAGGTGCAGACAAAAAGGCAGAAGTTATTTTTGTTGCACTTCCATTTGTTGCAGGCCCCCTCCCCTCTGGCTTTAGTGACTTCCAGAACATTTAAAGAACTAGTGCCTCTTTTTTTTATTCCACTTTTTTCCCTTTTTGAAGAGCCAGACATTGAAGATTAGGACTTTCAGAAACTACCACATATGTGGAAGACATTAGAAAGTCATCATGCATACCAAGGGGTAAGGATAGGTTCAGACAAGACTTGAGAGCAGCTTAAGTTTATACCTCAGAATGATCTTCCATGCAGACAGTCTATGAAAATCAAAAAGAAAAAAGAACCAAAACTAAAAATAAACAAACCAACAAGAAAACCCACCAAACCCTAGATGAAAGAGAAAATCTGATTTCCTGAGTTATCACACATAATGGACTAGAAATTTATGCCCCCCAAAATTTGTTTATTAAAATCCTACCCTGGAAAGTGATAGTATTAGGATGTGGGGGTCTTTAGAAGATGATTAGGTCATGCCAGGTGAGCACTCATAAATGCGATTAGTGCTTTTATAAAAGAGAACCAACATAGCTCATTCTTCCCTTCATCCATGTGAGGTTACAATGAGAAAGTACCATCTATTAACCAGAAACTAGGCCTTCACCAGATCTGCTAGCATTCTGAACTTGGACTTTTCAGTGTCCAGAACTATAAGAAATAAATTTCAGTTATTTGTAAGCTACCTGGTTTATACCATTTGCTATAGCAGCCTGAACAGACTAAAGAGCTACATTAGTAGATTTAAATCTGCAATTTTCAACAAAGAAAATAAATAAAAGTCATCCTCATATGAAAGAAAGAAGTGAAAATATCTCTATTTATTGATGACATGATCTTACACATATAGAACCCTAAAGACTCTACCAAAAAAAATGATTGTAACTGATCAAAAAAATCAGTAAATCTGAAGAATACAAAATCAACAAACAAAAGTTCATCATATTCCTATACAGTGATAATGAAAAAGAAATTAAGAAAATGACTCCATTTATAACAGTTACAAAAATAAACACTTAGGAATAAATTTAACCAAGAAAGTGAAAGACCTGTACACTAAAAATTATAAAACATTAATGAACAAAATTGAAGTAAAAACAAATAAATGGGAAGATATCCCATGTTCATGAATTGGAAAAATTGATATTGCTAAAATGTATAAACTACCCAAAGTTATCTATAGATTCAATGAAATCCTTATCAAAATACCAATGCCATTTTCACATAAATAAAAAAAAAATCCTAAAGTTCATATGAAACCACAAAAAAATCCACATGTAAAAAGTAATCTTGAGTAAAAGGAACAAAATTGGAGGCATCACACAACCCAACTTCAAAATATACCACAAAGATATTTTATACCACCATGGCACTGGTATAAAAACAGACCCATAGACTAATGGAACAAAATAAAGAGCTGAGAAACAAATCCATGCATTTACAGTCAACTGATTCTTTAAAAAGGCACTAAAAACATACAAAGAGGAAAGGACCATCTCTTCAATAAGTGATACTGGGAAAACTGGATATTCACTTGCAGAAGAATGTCATTAGACCCTATCTAACACCATATGCAAAAGCAACTAAAAATGGATTAAACACTTAAATATAAGACATGAGATTATATGAAACAAGTATAAGAAAACAGGAAAATAGTTTTATGACATTGATCTAGTCAATGATTTTTTCGATATGACCCCCAAAAGAACAGACAACAAAAACAAAAATAGACAAAGGGCATTACATCAAACTAAAAAGATGCTGTACATCAAAGCGAACAACAGAGTGAAGAGACAACCTATGGATTGGGAGGAAATATGTTTTAACTATCCATCTGATAAATGGTTAAAATCCAAAATATATGAGGAACTCAATTCAATAGCAGGAAAACAAAGAGCTCAATTTAAAAATGGGCAAAGGACCTGAAGAGTGCTTTTAGGGAGGGTGGGAAGGAGGAAAGAAGAGACAAGAAGTGGTAAAAAACAAACAAACAAGTAGTTGTTTTTTAAACTTAAGTTCAGAGTCTTTTATTGTAATATGCAGTTCCAATTCATTAAAAAGTTTTTATTCTTCCAGCCCCCCTCTTCTTCCTTCAAACTCTTACTCCACTCACTACTCATGCCTGTGTGAACACACATACACACACACACACACACACACACACACACACACGTATGCAGTGTTACCAGAGTAGCTCTGCCTCAATACTTGCCTTTGTAACCAAGGATGTAAAAAAATCCAAATATTATTTACACATTCTCAATGAACTTGCTAACAGCTTAATCATAACGGTGCGGTTCTACTTTGATTAAGAAAAGCTGAAAGGAGACTAAAATGTTTAATAAGAACAAATGTTGTCCTTCTGCTACAATCAATAATGCCAAAATGGAAGAATGGCAGTGCATGGCAACATGATGAAGGATGCTGTTTCTGGTAATACTCCAGTGAAAGCCTTTGTGAGCTTTTATCCAGCTAATCCCATTAAATTGGCCTCTATAGGCCAGGACATAAAGTCCTATTATTATTGTTGTATTTGCTTGTTTAGATATTTAATTCCTTTCATTTTTAAGCTTAATTTAAAGTAGGGGATGGTGTGGAAAAAAAAAAATATCTAGACAACTCAATGTTTGACTTGATGAATTCATCCAGTAAACAGTATGAGATTGGAGACGGGCATTTAGGCTTCTGGACAGGAAGAAATTATTGCTATAGGGTATGAGACTGGGTGTGTCAGGGCTTCCCCAGTTTTGAATTAATCAATCTATGTCCTCTAGACATTTGATTCAGTCTACTCTTCCTATCCAAAATGCTATTGTACCCCTGAACTTTTCACAGTTCAACCTGGAGAGAAGTCATAAAGTATAGAGTACAGAAATGTAGATGTTCCCAAGGTGGGCTACTAAAAACTATTTCGACTGAGGCAGGAACAATTGCATTTATAAGAAAATATTTTGAGGAAAGTTTTACCAAGTCCTAATGTGGATTTTTTTTTCTCTCTTAGAAATTCTATGAAGCAAAATCTGCTGACTTGGCCATGGGCCATAAAACCTAATTAGTTCTGTGAGGTTGGTTAATGTTTAAGCCTTAGCATCAGTGGGTAGCCATACAAAACCAAAGAAAACCCAGGTTTTCTGAATTCAAAGCCTCAATGCAGAGGGACAAAAGGTAAACATAAAGTGGAAAGGCATTAATTTCTGTTTAATCTGGGCACCAGGGAAATACAAAAAACCTGAAGAAGAAGAAAAAGAGAAATTTGTTACAGGGCTTCCAGGAAGCTAGACAGCCATGGGGAATTAACCAAAGATCTTACATAGGGCTGATAATACATCTGCATGCTTCCCTCTAGGCACTCAAGACACTTCACACATATTATTTTCCTCATTTTCCCCAAAATATGGTAAAATAGGAGAGGCAGGTACTTTAATCCTTATGACCCTAATACAGTATTATGAGCTTCATCCTCCTGTCAGAGACTCAAGGGTGTTACTATTAAGTGATGGATACACAGATATATAATGCATAAGCAGAGTTGAAGTGTTGCCTCTAATTCAGCTTCTTCACCTAGGTGCAGATCTACAGAACAATAACCAATTTCACATTCATTTTCCAACATCAGCTACCTCATTTGAATGACAGTGTTCTGATGACAATAAATGTTCCATGAGTGCTGTGAAGTGAGAAATATCACCCTGCATTAATACCTCATCTGCCTGCCATCTCCCTAAGATCCTGAGACATGCTTCAAAGCAAGCACAGGAAAATTTATACCTGATTAAAACCAAAGAGGGAACAGAATATCAGAGACAGAATTTGGTTTCTTTCTTAGAATATTTTTGAGACAGGTCATTCTACCAAACATATTAAGCAGAAAGGAAAAGGGGAGAGGGAGAGAATATGTATTTATGAGACAGAAAGTGGAAAGCAGGAGATAGAGGAAAGCAGGAGATAGTTTTTCTTTTTTAAATAAAAATGCTGATGGGTGGCTGGGCACGGTGGCTCACGCCTGTAATCCTAGCACTCTGGGAGGCCGAGGTGGGTGGATTGCTCGAGGTCAGGAGTTCGAGACCAGCCTGAGCAAGAGTGAGACCCCGTTTCTACTAAAAATAGAAAGAAATTATCTGGACAACTAAAAAATTTATATAGAAAAAATTAGCCGGGCGTGGTGGAGCATGCCTGTAGTCCCAGCTACTCGGGAGGCTGAGGCAGAAGGATTGCTTAAGCCCAGGAGTCTGAGGTTGCTGTGAGCTGGGCTGACACCACGGCACTCACTCTAGCCCGGGCAACAGAGCAAGACTCTGTCTCAAAAAAAAAAAAAAAATGCTGACTTGAGTCTTAACAAGAATGCTAGAAAATGGACTAGTTTTATCTTCCATGGTTTTCTGTTTTACTTTACATACCTAAGCCCTGTGACTGCTCTTCTGGTAGAATCAGAAAATTCATGTAAGAAAAACTTTAATGGAAGTGACAGTGACTAGCTGAAGGACAAAGAAACAAGACTCTGAAGGAACACATCTCAAGATTATAAAAGCAATGTATGACAAACCCACAGTCAACATCATAGTGAATAGGGAAAAGTTGAAAGCATTTCCACTAAGAACTGGAACAAGATAAGGGTGCCCACTGTCACCACTTTTATTTAAGATAGTACTAGAAGTCATAGCCAGAGCAATCAGGTAAGAGAAAGAAATTAAGGACATCCAATTTAGGAAAGAGGAGGTGAAAGTATTCCGTTTTGCTGATGATATAATCTTATATTTAGAAAGCCTCAAACTCCACCAAGAGACTCCTGGAATTGATAAATAAATTCAGAAAAGGCTCAGGTTATAAAATAAATGTATGCCAATAAGTAGCATTTCTATTCACCAATAACAGTCACGCTGAGAGTCAAATCAAAGACTCAATACCATTCATTATAGCTACAAAGAACATAAAATACCTAGGAAAATACTTAACCAAGGATCTGAAAGATCTCTACAAAGAGAACTATGAAACACTGATGAAGAAATGACAGATGACACAAATAAGTGGAATAACATACTATGTTCATTGATTGGTAGAGTCAGCATTGTTAAAATGTCCATACTACCCAAAGTGATTTACAGATTCAATGCAATCCCCATCAAAATACCAATGTCATATTTCATAGACGTAGAAAAAATAATTCTATACTTCATTTGGAACAAGAAAAGAGCCTGAATAGCCAAAGCAATCTTAAGTAAAAAGAAAAAATCTGGAGGCATCACATTACCAGACTTCAATCTACACTACAAGGCTATTGTAAACAAAACAGCATGGTATTGGCATAAGAAATAGAGACATAGACCAATGGAACAGAACACAAAACCCAGAAGTAAAACCATCCACATACAGCCAACTGCTCTTTGACAAAGCAGACAGCAATATACACTGGGGAAAAGAAGTCCTATTCTATAAATGGTGCTGGGAAAATTTTATAGCCACATGCAGAAGAAAGAAACAGGATACACATCTCTCAGCACTAACAAAAATTAAATCAAGATGATTAAAGACTTAAATGTAAGGTATGAAACCATAAGAACTTCAGAAGAAAATGTTGGAAAAACTCTTCTAGATATCAGCCTAGGCAAAAAATTTATAAAGAAGAACCCAATGGCAATCACAGCAACAAAAAAAAATAAAAGGGACTTGATTAAATTAAAAAGCTTTTGCATAGCTAAAGAAATAATCAACAGAACAAATGGACAACCTACAGAATGGGAGAAAATATTAGCAAGCTATATATCTGTTAAAGGACAAATAACCACAGTCTATAATACAAAGAACTCAAGCAAATCATCAAGAAAAAAACCCAACTCCATTAAATAGTGGACAAAAGACATGAATAGAAGCTTTTCAAAAAAAGATAGAAAATTTCCAATACACATATGAAAAAATGCTCAATGTCATTAATCATCAGGGGAATGCAAATTAAAATAACAATGAGATATCAGTATCACTTTACCCCAGTTAGAATGGCTTTTATTAAAAAGTCCAAAAACAATAGATGTTAGAGTGGATGCAGAGAGAAAGGAATGCTTATACACTGTTTTGGGGACTGCAAATTAGGACAAACTCTATGGAACACAATGTGGTGATTCCTTAAAGAAGTAAAAGTAGACTTACTATTTTATCCAAAAATCCCATTCTTGAGCATTTACTCAAAGGAAAATAAGTCATTTTATCAAAAAGACACTGGCACTTGAATGTTTATTGTACAATTCAGAATTGCAAAGATGTGGAATCAACCCAAGTACCCGTGAATTCCTGAGTGGATTAACAAAATGTGGAATATGTATACTATGGAGTACTATTCAGCCATAAAAAGGATGCTTTAATGTTTTTCAAACAATTTGGATGGAAGTGGAGACCATTATACTAACTGAAGTATCTAAAGAATAGAAAAATAACCACCACATGTACTCACTATTAAATTGGAACTAACTGATGTACACACATGTGCACAGAGGGAAGTAAAACTCATTGGACATCAAGCAAGGGGGAGGGATGAGTAGGGGGTGGGCAAAAACCTACCTAAGTGTTAAAAGGAACACTACCTGGGTGATGGGCACACTTATAGCCCTGACTTGGGTATAACAAAATTGGTACATGTAAACAAAAATATTGTACTGCTGTAATATTTTGAAATAAAAAAAGAGTCTGAATAATTCACAAAGCAGATGACTTCAAATATTAGTAATAGAAAATTGCAAGTGTCTTTTTTAATTATTCAAGAAGTTAAGGTACTAGGGAAAAAGTGGTCTTTGTTTTATTATCTTCTAGTTTATTGTCTTTTTCTCCTTGTACTTAGTTCTCATGCTTCAGAGCAAATGGAATACTGACAATTGGAAAGTTTTCTTGTTTTTCACCCCATGTCTTTTAAAGACTTAAAGACCTCATCTGATGAGTAAGCTCAGACTTATGTAGACTATGTTACATCAGGCCTTAAAGTTACAGCTAAGCAAACCATTTCATTTTATGTGCAACATTAAAATTATTATACTTAATTTTGTGCATCCAGCAAACATGGAAGAGAAAGAACAAATGACACAGAGAATAAGATGGAGATGGGAAGATTGGACTTAGGCAAGTTGCCAGATTTTTTAAATATTTGACAGACACAATCAGATAATCTCTATGGATGATGTGGAAGCTTCTCCTCAAAGTCTCATCTTGGGCTCATCAGACCCTCTGCAGATATTCTTGTCTCCTAAATTTATGCAAAGCTTCCCAAACAACAGGTTTGGTCTGGGCCATTTGGACCTGGAATAATGACCTGGCTCTGCCACTAACTTAGATACTCATAGCTAGAGACAGAATATGTTAATCATATTTACAATGACTAATCCTTTGAGGAGTAAGAGAGAATTAACAAGTTCAAGTTTCCAAATAACTTAGTTTTTCTTCAGTAAGAAGAATCATATTAGGAGAATTCATGTTCCTCCTTCAATTCACCCCTTTCCGGTTTCAAAAACGCAAAGGTCACAGGTTCTAAAAAGTAAAAGCCCTCTCAGTTTCCCCTTCTCCATTGCAGATGCAACTAATCAGCCTCCCAGGTTCTTCTATCAACCTTCCATCTCAAAGACCTATAAAATATTGAAGTTAAAATTTAATATACAGTGGGAGTTCTCCTTCCTAACACTCCCCCACTGTCTGAGTAAAGACAGGATCTGCACCCACTTACTCCTCCCCAACATTTTCACTGTAGTTGAAAAGTCTAGGTCTCAGCCCCTTTGCTGCCTTCCTCTATCTCTGATACCACACTCTCCCTCCCTCAACCCTGAAATTCAGCCCTTCGCATTTTCCAAACTTCAGAGCACAGTCTCCATCCCACGCTGACCAGGAGGCAGTGCCACTGATAGCTGTCTGTTTCTTTCAACTGAAGGCAGCAGGCTCTTTGGTTACAGCAACCATTCATCCCAGAGACTTGTGATTTGAAATATTCTGTACATACCAAAATTTCAGACTTGTAGAGACTGTTTTAAAGATTGACAGAATGGCCAGGTAGCAAAAAAGGTTAAGTTTTCTAGTTATTTTTTCTTCTCAACTCAACGCTAGTTCAAATTTAAAAAAAAAAAAAAAGTGACAGGGCTCCTAAGTGTGAATGAAGACAGAACCCACAAATTAACATTGATTCCTTTTGCCAAATCTCTCAGTGTAGTACTGCAACCTCCAAAATAGAACAGCAGGGACTAGGCACTGGGGTGTGTATGTGCGACAGGATATTACTGTATAAACTATTTGGGGATTATATACAGTTTAGGATTAGCAACACCTTAGCACATTTCCATTAGAATTTGATAAATGATGAAAAAGTCACAAAATTAGCTGCCTAATATGTACAACAGCTGAGGACAATTAGAAAACATTCATTTTTGTTCTGTTCACATTTCCACTTCCAAAGTTAACCATATACTTTCTAGATTCTGACTTGACCACCCAATTGCTACCTACTGACATACAAAAATGATTTTGCTACACCAAGAGGCTAAGTTCATCCCCTAAACAAAGACACTGACAATTTTTAATTAAAATTAAAAATCTGACAAAAAATATTAACCAATACAGTCAAAGTTTAAAAAAATGTAAAGGTTACTGGAGTAAGAATCAGGAGAACCCAATTCTGTCTAACTCATACAATGACTTTGGATAAGGCACCCTCTTGGAGCCATGTTTTCTGGGTATAATACTAACTGCCTCACCTCACAAAGAGGTTAGAAGTCTCAAAAGAATAGGTTCCTAAATGACTTTGAAAAATATTAAGCTCTGCACAAAACATAAGCATTTTATATCCCCTCTAGCTCCTAGATTTCTTCATTCTAATACAGGAGTGATTTATGTATTCAGTGATATATCCTGTGTACTAATTATAAGCATAAATAATTTCCATCGAAGTAAAAGAACTATCTTTAATTTTTTTATAAATTGTATAATTGTTGTAGAGGGTAAGGACAGTGAGATGCGGTAGTTCAAGAAACTGACAGAATTAATTTTTTCCAGAAAATAGCAACCAGGAGAGTAAGAGCTCAATAAATCTGTAACATGAAGAATGTCTGATAGAGTGGTGGGAAATGTTTAGTGTAGAGAAGACTAGAGGGGGTAATGATGGATATTTTCAGAAATCTAAAGGACTGTCACATGCAAGAGAAATTAAGTATTTTAGTGGCAGAAGGCAGAACAAAAATTAGGCTCAAAAGGAAAGAAAAATAACCCACACAATGGAGGTATATCAAAGGGACATAGAAGCCAACTGAAAAATCTCCCAATAGTGAAGGATGGAAATATTTGAAAAACAAAATAAATAAGTAGTATTGGATTATAACCCAAAGCTTAAAATAAATATCCATGAGTCCATACTCATATAAATAAGTGATTAATCAAATAAATAAATGAGGGAGCATAGACACATCTCCAGTGTAAAATAATTCCAAATAAATTATGCAAGTACTCCATCCTCAAGGAGGTGGCATATAACTCTCCACTATTAAAGTATGTGCCACCAAAAGTGATTCTTTTCAGAAAGTACATTATAGGTAAAAAAGAAACTTTTCCCTGGAGAAGCCTGACAAACACTAACTTAACTGGGTGATCATGGTCAACATAAACAGTGTAAAGTCATGTTGATAATATATACCTTTGAGACAATGTGATGAGAAGAGCAATTTACCTTTGTGGTCTTCCTCCCCAAAACAAATTACCACAGTCTAACTATGAGAAAAATATTAGGCAAATTCCAATTGAGGGACACTCTACAGAATACCAGACCATTAATCCTCAAAACTGCCCAGGTCATTGACAACAAGGAAAGCCTGAAAAATCATCACAGTCAAGAGAAGCCTAAGGAGACAGGATGACTAAACATAACATGGTATCCTGGAATGGAAAAAGGCCATTAGGGGAAAACTGAAGAAACATGAATAAAGTATATTATAATCTATCAATATCAGTTCACTAATTGTGACAAATGCACCACACTAATGAAAGATGTTAATAATAGGGGAAACTGAGTGTGTAGTACATGGGAACTCTCTGCACTATAATCACAATAATTCTATAAATTTAAAACTGTTGTAAAATAAAAAGCTATTTAAAAACCACAGAAAATGCTAAAAGTCCCCTTCTCCAAATTCTTAAAACTCATGAACAAATTCAGCAAAGTTGCAGGATACAAAATCAACATGAAAAAATCAATTGCATTTCCATGCAACAATGGACACTCAGAAAAGGAAATGAAAAAAAGTTTCATTTTTAGTACCATCAAAAAGAATAAAATACTTAGGAATAAACTTAGCCAAGAAGGGGCAATTTCATTCTGGTGATTGTAATCTTGAAAATGAGCCTTGTGAGTTACCTGAGACCATGGTGGATAATGATGAGCTGAAAGCTGTAGTGGAAGCAAATCCACCTCAATCTACGCATTAATTAGCAGTAAGGTTTGACTTTACTATTCTAACAATATTGAAACATTTGAAACAAAAAGGCAAGATAAAGAAGCTGAATAGATAGATGGGTTCCACATGAATTAAATGAGCATCAGAAGAGAAGTCATCTTGAAGCTTGCCTTTCTTTGCTTTCACAACATAAAGGTGAACCATTTCTATACCTTATCGTTACATGTGATGAAAAATAGATTCTTTTTGACAATTGCAAACATTTGTTATAATGGTTGGCTAAAGATGAAGTGCCAAAACGCAGTCCAAAACCTAATATTCATCAAAAAATGTTAATGGTGTTTATTTGGTGGTCCAGTGCTGGTATTATCCACTACAGCTTCATGAAACCTGGTCAATAGATTACAGCAGATATCTACTGCAACCAACTGGATGAAAGGGTGAGGATGCTTGCAATTAAGCAAAATTGGTCAATAGAGACAGCCCAATCCTCTTGCAAGACAATGCTTGACCACCTGTTGCATAAAAAATTCTGCTCAAACTATAGAAGCTGGACTTCGAAACCCTCTGTCATCCACCATATTTGCCAGACCTTCCACGAACTGACTACCTGTTCTTCCAGGATTTGGACCACTTCTTGCTAGAAAAATATTCAATTCTCAACAAGCTGAGGAAAATGTCTTTCATTATTTCATTACCACTTGCTCTCCAGGCTTCTTCACTGCTGGCATAAACAAGGAATGGTTAAGATGACAAAACCTGTTGGTAGTTTAGGTGGATATTTTGATTAGTTGTACTGATTCTTATTTGAGATATAATAAACTAAACATTTGATTTGAAATCGGACATTTCATATTTAATGGCATAAATAATCTTAAGCAAAAAGAACAAAACTGAAGACATCACACTGCCTGATTTCAAAACATATTATAAAACAATTGTAGTCAAAATGGCATGGTACTTGCATTAAAATAGCCACATTCACCAATGAAACAATATAAAGAGCCCAGAAATAAACCCATGCACTTATCATCTATTGAATTTTGACAAAGATGCCAGGAACACAATATGAGAAAAGGACAGTCTTCAAAAATGGTGTTGGGACAACTAGATATCCACATGCAGAAGAATAAAATTGGACTATTGTTATATACTATACAAAAAAAATCAACCCAAAATGAATTAAAGACTTAACTGTAAGACCAGAAACTATAAAACTTCTAGAAGAAAACCTAGGGTAGCAGTTCCATACCACTGAGTCTGGACAAGAATTTTATGGATATGACCTCAAAAGCTCAGGCAACAAAAGCAAAAATAGACAAATAGGATGGCATCAAACTAAAATTTTTTCCAGCAAAGGAAACAACACAGTGAAAAGCCAACCAACAGAATAGGAGAAAACATTTGTAAACCATATATTGTATAAAGTGCTAATGTCCAAAATATATAAGGAACTCAAACAGCTCAAGTGAAAGGAAAAAAAAAAATGATAGGGTTTTAAATATAAGCAAAAGACCTAAAGAGACATTTCTCAAAAGAAGACATACAAATGGCCAACACAGGCATGAAAAATAAACTCAAAATCACTAATTATTAGATAAATTCAAATTAAAACTACAATGAGATATTACTTTGAAAATGATAAAAGTCTTTTATCAAAAATATAAAAAATAACAAGTGTTAGTAAGGATGAAGAGAAAAGGTAACATTTATAAACTGTTGGTGGAAATGTAAATTGGCATAGCCATTATGGAAAAATGGTGTAGATGTTCTTCAAAAAACCAAAAATAGAACAACCATCTGATCCAATAATCCCTCTTCTGGTTTTATATCTAAAGAAATTGAAATTAATATGTTCAAAGAAATGTGCACTTCCATGTTCATTTTAACATCATTCACAATAGCCAAGATATGAAATCAAGCTACTTGTCCATGAATGAATCAATGAATGAATAAGTGAAATGTGGTATCTATATACCATGAAATTTTATTAAGCCTTAAACAGAAGAAAATTCCATCATTTGTGACAACATGGATCAATCTGGAAGACATTATGCTAAGTAAAATAAGCCAAGCACAGGAAGACAAATACCACATGAACTCACTTATATATGAAATCTTAAAAAGTTGAACTCACAGTAGTGAGTAGAATTATGGTTACCAGAAGCTGGGTGAGGTGGTGAGATGGGGTAATAAAGAGTTATAGATCAAAGGGTACAAAGTTTCAGATAGTCAGAAGAATAGGTTTTGAGATCTGTTGCACAGCAGAGTAACTGTAGTTAATAATAATTTATGTTTCAAAATAACTCAGACTAAATTTCAAATGTCTCACCATACAATAGGTAAGTAGAGGGGTTAATGTGTCAATTAATTTAATAATTTCACATTATATACATATCAAAACATAACATTGCATTCCATAAATGGATATAATTATGATTTGTCTATCAAAATAATATTAATAAAACACAATGATAGGATAATAAGCAATTGTTTATCAATCAAGTTAATAATCCAGACAACATGCACAAATTCCTAGAAGCATAAAAGAAAACTACAGAACAGTATCTCTATGGACATTACTAGAAAAATCTTTAACAAAATACTAGAAAACTGAATTCAGCAATATATTAAAAGGATTATACACCATTACTAAGTGGGATTTATTCCTGGAATGCAACAGTGTTTCAAAATACAAATATTGATCGATGTGACATACAACATTAACAATATAAAAGACAAAAACACATGATATCTCAATTGATACAAAACAAAAAATATTTTACAATACTCAACACCTTCTCATAATAAAAACATTGAATAAACATAAAGGTAGAAGAAAGCTACCTCAATGTAATAAAAGCCATATAAGCCCACAGCAAACATCATACTTAATGGTGAAAGAATGAAAGCTTTTTCTCTAAGATTAGGAGAGGAAAAAATTCAGCTTTCAGTACTTCTATTCAACGTAGCTTTGGAAGTCCTAGCCAGAGCAATTAGAAAATAAAAAAAAAATCTCATCCAAATTAGAAAAGAAATAAAATTAATTATGTTCACAAATAATATAATATTATATGTAGAAAACTCTATTCTGCAAAAAAAATAAAACTGCTAGAACTAATAAAAAAAATTAGCAAAGTAGCGGAATACAAAGTCAACTTGCAAAAATCAATTGCATTTTTATACTAACAATAAACAATCTGAAAGGAGATTAAGAAAACAATTGTACATACAATGACATCAAATAGAAGACAATATTTAGAAATTAACCGAAAACATAAAACACTTCTACAATGAAAACTACAAAATATATCTTTACCAAATGAAAGAAGAGATAAACAAATGGAAAGACATCCCATGTATGTGGAATGGAAGACATTGATACTTCCAAAAGGAATCTAAAGTTTTAATGCTATCCTTATCAAAACTCTAATAACTTTTTTCTTGCAGAAATAGAGAAAAAATCCTAAAATTCTTATGGACCTACAAAAATCCATAAATAGCCTAAACAATCCCCCAAAAGAATAAGAAATCTGGAAGTCTCACATGTCCTGATTTCAAAATTTACTACAAATCTTCAGTAATCAAAACGGTGTGTTGCTGGCATAATAACAGACATATGGACCAACTTAATGGAATAGAGAATCCACAAACAAACACTGGAAGGTGCTAAGACCATTAAGGAGGGTGGAAGACAGTCCTCTCAACAAATGACACTGGACAATTTGAATATTACAGGCAAAATAATGAGATGTGACCCTTATCTAACACCAAATACAAAAATTAACTCAAAGTGGATATATGACCTAAATGTAAAATCTAAAACTGTGAGACTGTCAGAGGAAAACAGGGCAAAAAGTTTCACAACATTGGATTTGGCATTAATTTCTTCTATATGACACCAAATACAATTTTATTGCAAATTATATTTGACAATAAAAAAACAGGCAATGAATTTTTTTTAATTTTTAAAATCAAAAGACACTATCAACAGAGTAAAAGCACAACCCACAGAATAGAAGAAAAGTATTTGTAAAACAGATACTGATAAGAGATTAATAACCAGAATACATAGAGAACTCTCAAAGCTCAACAACAACAACAAAAAAATCAAACAACCTAATTCAAAAATGGAGAAAAGATCTATAGTAACCAAAACAGCATGATACTTGCACAAGAAGAGAGATATAGACCTTTGGAACAGGACCGAGAACCCAGATATAAAGCCATCTACAAAGATTGGAAAAGTCAATGTTGTAAAAGTGATAATATTCCCAAATTGATCTGTGGAGTCAACAAAATTTAAATCAAAATCTCATCAGGCTTTTGTGGAAAGTGAAAGTTTATTATAAAATTAATAAATGCAAAATACTTATAATAGTCAAAACAATCTTGAATAAGTAGAAATTAATTAGAAGACTACATTACCAGATTTCACAGCTTACAAGGAAGCTGCAGACACTGTGGCAGTGACATATATAGACAAACAGATCAATGGAACAGAATAGAGAGTTGAGATGTAAACTAACACTTATAAGTTCAATTGATTTTTCAATAAAAGTTCCAAAGCAGTACAATAGAAAACACAAAGACTTTTTAACAAATGGTGATGTAACAAGTGGATATCCATATAGGAAAAAATGCCAACCGTGATTTATGTTCAACATCACATGCAAACTTAATTCAAAATGAGTCATGAAGTGACAGTAAAAGCTGAAACAATAAAGGTTGGAAAACTATAAATGGCTCAAAGTTGACCCGAGGGTAAGCAAAGTATTTCCCATCAATACATGAGTGGATTAATAAAATATGGTATATGTATACCATGGAGTACTACTTAGCTATAAGAAACAATGGTGATATAGCACCTCTTGTATTTTCCTGGATAGAGCTGGAGCCCATTCTACTAAGTGAAGTATCCCAAGAATGGAAAAATAAGTACCACATGTACTCACCATCAAATGGTTTCACTGATCATCACATAAGAGCACATTCAGGAATAACGTTAATTGTGTGTTAGGGCAGATGTTGGGGGGCGAGGAGTTGGGTGTATACATACATAATGAGTGCGATGCCCACTGTCTAGGGTATGGACACATTTGAAGCTCTGACTCAGGGGGGTGGGGGGGCAAGAGCAATATATGTAACCTAAACTTTTGTACCCCCATAATATGCTGAAATAATAATAAATAAATAAATAAATAAATATTTCTCAACAAAGTACTTATTCATTTCAAAGGAAAAATGTAATGCCATCATTCAGAATTGTGGGGAATGCCATCTGAGCCAAGACAACAAAACTAGCGTAAATTTTGTCCCAAAATTGGGACAAGCAGCATTGATGTGAAATAGTGACTCTGAGAAAGACATATTACCAGAGTAAATCTAACCATAGAGTCATAAGACAAACCTAAGTTCAGGACATTCTACAAAATAACTGGCCTATTCCCTGAAAATATATTAAACCCAATACGGATAAAGAAAGATTGAGATTTAAGAGCTATGACAGTTAAAAGCAATCTATAATTTTGGATTTTACCCTGGAAAAGAAAAACAAATAAATATAAAAGATATTATTGTGAAACTTAAATCTGAATATTGTCTGTGGATGAGATAATTTTCTGATTTTTCCTAAATTTTAAATCATTTGTGATTTTGTAAGAAAATGTGCTGTCACTTAGAAATATTTTGTTTTAATTTTAGCACTGTAAGCCTGAGAAAAAATTTCTCCATCCATTCCATCTCAATTAATAGCAACTGCATTCTTCACATGATAATTGTTTCACATGACAAAATCCCCAGCCCCATCTTTGACTTTTTTCTTTCCCCACTGCACATATATTTCATCAGTAGATCCTATCAGTTTCAGGATTTTTCAGTTTTTGTTCTCTTGGAGTGCATTGCTTTTTCCCCAGTTGTACCCTGCTCATGCAAGATTTTGCAAAAAAAGTATATATGTATGTGTATATGTGTGTGTATAAATATATATGGTGCTGACCTGTCCTTCCTATTAAAATTACAACTCAATTTCATTTATGAAAATATAGATGTTCTCTTTCCTATTCTACTTTTTTCCTTAGCAATTTTTTACCTTATCACTCACAGTGTAATCAATGTAATGTATTTCTTACGTTTAGAGTCTGTGCTTCCCACTATAATTTAAGCTCCAGAGAGTCAGGAGTTTTTAGCTGTTCTATTAATTAATGTATCCTAAGTGCATTAAATAATTCTGTTGACATAGTAAATTCTTAGTATTTGTGGACTGTTTCTTGTACACACAATCCTCATTTAACTGACACCTATTCCATTTGAATTTAAACCATTAGATTCACTGAAAATAAGGTTTTTATAAAATGTTTATACTTTGAATAACCATTTGCGTTTAAATCATAGCTGTTATTTATTTAGCATTTTCATATTTGTTAATCTTTGTGACAAAGAATTCACATTTAATTAATCCTCAAAACAACTTTATCATAACAATTTTACATATGAAACAAATGTAGGCTCATAAAAGGTTAAGCATATTGTCCAAGAATACAAAGCCAATAAATTAAAACACTTTTTAAAATCTTGTTATGGGAATAAAATTGACAAACATAAATCTGGAAAATCATAAATGGGAAGCTAGATTAACTGTTGCAGAATGAATACACTCATAGAAGCACAACCTAGGATAAGAAAAAGAATCATAAAAGAAACTGCTACGACCCTTGTTTTTCTTAAAATCTCTACTCCTCCCCTCCTCTCCAAAGACAACCACTAGCTTTTAGCACCATAGGATGATTTTCCATATTTTTAACATTTATATATTAATACATAGACTTGCGTAGTATATATTATTTTGTACCTTGATTATTTCATTTAACACTATGCATTTATCACAGAATAATACTCTATTTTATGGATATACCACAGATTGTTGCCTACTCACTTACTGGATAACATCTTGGAAGCTTTCAGATTTTGTAAATCATAAATAAAGTGCTATAAATATTTGTATGGTGGTTTTAGTGTGGACGTAAGTTTTCAATCATTGGGTAAATACATAAGAGTATAAATGCTGGATTAAATGGTTTAGCTTTTTAAGAAACTGCTGAACTGTCTTCCAAAGTGGCTGAACTCTTTTGCATTCCTAATTGTAATGAATGTGAGTTCCATTTGTCTGCATTACCTCCAGCAATTGGTCCTATTAGTTTCCAATTTTAGTCATTCTAACTGGTGTGTAGTAATATCTCATAGTTGTCTTAATTTGCATTTTCTGAAAATCAAATAATATTGAGCATCTTCTCATATGCTTATTTGCACCTGTACATATTCTTTGAAAGGTTGTCTGCTTAGATCATTTTCCTCTTTTTAAATTGTCCTGGTGCCTTCTCTTTCAGGATATTATTAATTATTGACTCAATTACTCTAATATTGAATTTCTTTAATTAGATTATTTATTGATATTTGTGTAAGGTGTGGTAGTTTGTGTCTTTCAAAGAATTACTACATTTCATCTAATTTATTAAAATTATGGACATAGATATTTTCATAATATTCTTTTATTATTTTTAATGTCTATAGAATCAGTTTAATGTCTCTGGGCCACTCTTCCATTTCTGATATTTGTAATATGTGTATTCTGTCTTTTTATTCTGATTAACCTGACTAAAAATTTATCAATTTTATTGATTTGTTTTAAAGAAACAGCTTTAGATTTCATTGATTTTTATCTATAGTTTTCATATATACAATTTCATTGATTGTTATTATTTCTTTTCTTCTTCTTGATTTGAACTATAATTACTCTTATTTTTCCTAGAACTCCTAAGATGGAAGCTGAGACTATTGTGTTTAGATCTTTCTTCTTCTCTCACATACACACTTAATGCTATTAATTTCTCACTAAACACTTCTTCCATTGCATCCAACAAATTTTGATGAGATATAGTTTTATTCTCATTTAGTTTGAAATATTTTTAATTACTCTTGAAACATTTTCCATGAATAATGTATTATTTAGAAGTCTGTTATTTAATGGCCAAATAATTTGAGTATATTCAGCTATCATTCTAGTATTGATTTCTAGGTAAATTCCATTGTGGTTTGAAAATACACATTGTTTGATTTTTTTTTTTAAACTTGACAATATGTTTTATGGCCTGAATGTGACCTATCTAAGTGAATGTTCTGTGAGATATTGAGAAAAATAGGTATTCAGCCACAGTGGGATAGAGTATTTTATAAATGTCAATTAGATCATGTGAATTAGTAGTTCTATTCAGATCAGTTATATCTGTACTGATTTTCTACCTTCTTAATCCATCAATTATTGAAAGAGGGGTGTTTATATACAATTGTAATAGTGAATTTGTCTATTTTTCTTTGCATTTCTTTCAGTTTTGGCCTCACATATTTTGACGTTGTCTTTTTGTGCATACACACTAAGAATTGTTATGCCTTCCTGGAGAATTTTCTTTTTAACATTATGTAATGTCTCTCATACCTAATAATTTTCTTTATTACAAGGTCTGGTTGACTGAAATTAATATAACTACTTCAGCTTCTTTTTATTAATTAGCACTGTATATTTTTCTCCGATCCATTCCATTTAACATATTTAAGTCCTTGTAATTAAAGTCAGATTCTTGTAGACAACATATAGTTGGGTCTTTTTAAAAATTCATCTGACAATATCTTACTTTTAAAGTGATTATTCACAATTAAAGTGATGCTACTATAGTTAGATTAATATCTATTACCTTTGTAATGGTTTGCTATTCATCACACTTATTCTTTTTTTCCTGCCTTTTTTTTTTGCTTTCTCTAACTTTAATCTTACATTTTGTATGATTCCAGTTTATCTCCTGTCATAGCATTTATATTTTGAAAATCAAAATTAGTCATTGTTCTGGAGTTGGCAATCAATACATGTTTAAAACTACCCTAGGTCTACCTTCAAATAAGACTATACTGCTTCAAGTGTAGTGCAGCTATTTTAAAATAGAGTGTTCTCAATTCCTCTCTCCTGTTCCTTATGACATTACTGTCATTCGTTTCACTTGTCCATATGTTATAATCACTACATACATTGTTGATGTTATTACTAAACAACATTCTTTAGACCAATTAAGAATAAGGAAAATACAATATTTTATTTGACCTTGATTTATTCCTTCTCTGTTTGTCTGCCGAACTTAATATAGATCCAAGCTTAAGATGTATATAATTGTCCTTCTCCCTGAAGAGCTTCTTTTAACATTCCTTGCTGGACAATTCTGCCAGTGATGAATTTTCTCAGTTATTCCTTGGTAAAATCTTTATTTCTTTTTTATATTTGAAAGATAATTTTGCTGGATATAGAAATCTAGTTTGGTGAATTTTTTTTCAACACTAAATATTTCACTCCAGGCTCTTGTTGCTGCATGGTTTCTTATAAGATGTCCAAAATATTACACTTATCCTCTCTATACAAGATGCTCCCAACACACTGGCTTTTTCTGTGATATTCTCTTTGCCTTTAGTTTTCTGCAGGTAGGAAATGATATGATTAGGGTGTTTTGTTTCTTTTCTTTTGTGTTTTTTTCTTTGTATTTATTTTAAAGGTGTTTGCATTTGCTAGGCTTCCTGTCAAAGTGCACAGTATGGAAAGGGCAGAAGGAAGTGTCATTTTGCAGTAGAGCAACCTAATAGATATTACCAATCAGATGGTCAAGGTTAACATCAACAGTTATATGCAATGTTGATAATGAGAATGTTATTCACCTCTGTGGTCTTCCTCCCAAAAATCCACATCCTCAGTCTAATTGTATTAGTAAGGGTTTCCCAGAGAAACAGAACCAATAGGATATATTAAATAGAAAAAGATTAATTTAAAATAAGTTATTATGTGCAGCCCACACTTACAAAAGTGAGGAATTTGTGTATCACTTCTTTGAGCATAGGTTAATTATGCATTAGTATGGGTTCTCCAGAGAGAGGGGGAGGGGCAGAAAGAGAGAGAGAAACAGAGGAGAGAAAGACAGAGAGAGAGAGAGAGATTCTAAAGGATTGGCCCATGTGGTTATAGAAGCTGAGTAGTTCCAAGACCTACAGTTGACAAGCTGAAGACCCAGGAGGTCCAATGGTATGATGCCAGTCTCAATCCAAAGTTAAAGTAAGAAGAACAATGTTCCAATTTGAACAGAGGTAAAGAGAGCAAATTCACCCTTACTTAACTTGTTCTATTCAGGCCTTCAGTGGATTAGATGGGGTCTACCCACAGTGCAGAGGGAAAGTTGCTTGACTCAGCCTAAGGATTCAAATGTTAATCTCATCCAGAAACAGCCTCACAGACACACCTAGAATAACATTTAACTAAGTATCTGGGCACCTCATGGCCCAATCAAGTTGAAACATAAAACTAAACATCACGATCTTCATAAATTATTTTGAAGTTTTCCACATAGGAGATTGATTTGTCTATTCCTCACCCTTTATTCATTTATTCACTCGTTTATTTATTTCAGTAAGGATTTATGAGTATTTATTTTATACCTTGAGTTATAATCCAATAACACTCATTTATTTTGTTTGTTCAATTTATTCCAGTTTTGGCCATTCAGAGCTCTTTCAGTTGTCTCCTATGTCTCTCTGACATGACCACATCACTGTGTGATTCTCCCTGTGTAGGTGCACATATGTGTATGTGTGTTCATGTGTGTTTTAAGCACTTACTTTCTGGTCCTGCAAGATATTTCTGGCTTATCTTATATATTTTCTGTCTCACTCTAGAGTCAACTATTTTTCATAGAATGTTTATTCCTTTTATTTATGAACAATATAAAAAAACCAAGATTTGGGAACTTGTTATAGTTATTGCTACTAGGCTGTAGGCCCTCCTCCTTTTGACTAAATCTTTACATGATTCCCTTGATCCCATGCACTACTATTATTTCAATTTCTGTATTTCTCTTGCTAACCCCTATATCAGTCAACAGTAGTCTAATGGCTATATAAATTGCCTGTCCATCCCCTATCTTTCCTCAGCTTAAAACTTCTATATGTTTTGGTCTAATTTCCCGTCCTTTTTTCTTTTACATATTACATCTCATTCCTGCTCTCAGTCCTGCCAGATTTTCTCTGAAACACTGAGTCAATCATCGTATGTGGGTGCAATTTTCTTACCTGTGCAAGTCCATTTAACCAGACTAGTACATTCATCTCCTTTTGATTTTTGGCAGCCAGTGACTCAGAGCCATTCCCTTCTGCAGAGAATTTCTCTCAGCTTAACAAGCGACAACCATCAAACAACTAATGAGGAATGACATAAGAGTGCAAAGTGTCAGCCTGTTTTCCTCTAGATGAGACCAACTCTTGATACAACTCGGGTTTCAGAGCTGCCAGTGGGACCAGGCCAAAGCTAGACCCAGGCATGATCATATTCTAAATTAGCTGAGTCCCTTTACGGGAATACAACCTCCATAAATGCTTTTCACAGAAAGCCTTATCTCAAAGCTGTGCTTCTAGAAAAGTCTGGCCGAGACTGGCTTTATACTACTAGATGTAATTGCTAAAAGGAATTCTGGTCACACTTAAAGGTCTTAGAGAAGCCAATTGCAAAAGTAAGTGACAATTTGTGATCCAACCTCCTAATGAATCATGTTCAAAATTAACAAAATTGTCTCCTATAATTGGTCACAACCTCTTATCTCAACACTATTTTAATGAGGACAAAGTCCTTGTTCCTTATCTTTTTTAAAAAAAAGGCTTATTTGCAATTGTTTTTGGCTTGCATTTGGCCATAAACCAAATAAAAGTGAAAAAGCAAATACTTTATTCCAGGTAAGTAGGTATATTTTGAAACAAGTCTTAACTCTTTTTAACCTAGAAAGACCTTGAAGCTGAGTTGTTTTATTGGATTTTTTTCCATAGTTCTCAGTATGTAGTTCCTAATAAAGATGAATAACTATCAAATAGATAAGGGAGAAATAAACAAATGATAATCTCTACTTTGTTGGTCTTTTGGGGATTTGGTAAAAATTGAATCCTAAACTATACCATTGAAGTGAAGATGAGGAAATTTACTTCCCAGAAAAGTCTAATAGTTTTATTTTACCACCCGTATCAATGTTATAATTACTATCGAGACCTCAAACAATTGAATTCTAGGTTAGACTGTCCCTTCTTCCAAGATTTTGTTTAAAAGATCTCTGAAGAAATAGAATGCCACCCCATTTAATCCATTTAATCTAAATACTGACATAAAGAATTGAGTGATATACTTGGATCAAAACCTGAGGTTTATAGAAGATATCTACATTAAACATGACCATATATTGAGTTTCTATTTTTTTCAAAACATGCAAAATGGTTTTTCAAACTAACACTGAGATGATGGAGTTCAGAACAGCATGTTCTTACTCTTGAATATTTCCTGGAGTTTCGAAGGGGAATCTTATTCACATATACATTTACACTTTCACAGATTTCCAATTTCTGCTCTGCCAGCACCTGCAGAGCTGCCCTGCTTAATGCCTACTTGAGTGCAACCTCTGGAAATTTGATGCTCATTTTCATATCTGTTTACTACAGGGTTAGCTATATTTTTACTGGCAAAGAACAATAGGATTTCATCAGGATAAATACACATTGATCCACTACAGAAATAGCCATGACAAATGGTTTAGTGGAGAAGTTACTTTATATGCTGAGGGTGGAAATATAATGAAGCAAAATAAACATTCATTTTAGGATTGGTTATTGAGATCCCTAACATTTCAGATTGTTTTTAAAAAATTCCAAGAGAAGTTGAAGAGAATTGCCCAGGCCAGAATGTTTATTGTACACATAAATGAATGTAAAAAAGAGAGTATTCTTACCATGCTAGGAAAGTAGACAACTTTATTTTAAGAAAATAAGCACAGAAGGCTTTTCAAAGAGCAAGGCCAATGTTCAGATTTATATATGGCTAGACACAGGGGATCCTTAACTTGTTTGAACGGTAAGATCTAAACACATTAGACCAGAACAAAATTGTCTGGTCTAATAACATAGTAAGTATGTGTTCATAGGGTCTAAGATTAAAAAGGTAGAGAAGAAAAGTAAGAAGCAGAAAAACGATAAGGAAAATAGGAATAAACAAACAAAAAGAGAGGGAAAAGAAGGAATTAGAAGGATTTTGGTACACATAATGGGAAAATAGGTCCAACTTTGCTCAATTGGCACAGAGACTTTTAAAGATAATTTATCTAATATTCCCATTTTCCTATTTAAAAACACTCAAATTATTGAGATATATATATTCCTATTTTTCTATTTGAACATTTCAAATATTTTAATTGAAATAACTAAAATTAAAAACAAAATAAAATAAAGCACTACATTACACAATACTTACCTCTTTACATATTTACCGCCATATACATTCTTCAAAATGAGGAACTACTTTTTAATACTAATGAAATTTCTCTTGCACACACAGAAGCTTGTTTCTCTAGATATGCAGTCAAAGGGAAAATTGAGGGGAAGGAAGTGATGAAGCAAAATAGATCATAATCACATACTTCTAGAATAGTATTTCCTACATATTGTTTCTCATGTATAAGAAGCATCCAAGGAGCTTATTAAATAGCAAATTCTTTTATCCAATTACCAAAGATTTTAATTAAGGTAGATGTAGAATGGGACCCCCATAATTTAAATTTTTAGTAAGCACCTCAAGTCGTTTTGATGCAGATGTTATAAAAACCATTTTAAGAAGTCTAGAAACATCAGGGTTCTATCACGGTGACTGAAAAGTTTAACAGGCTTCTGAGAAGAACTGTGAGGTGTTTCATACAAATATTAAAGATGGAACAGGTACTATCTATCCAGTCATGGTAGTCAGCAATGCCACACCCCAAACATTTTTAGCACTTAAAACCAAAACCCCTGCCAAATGCTTGTAATGACTCTATATGCACTCTGCACTTAGAAGTTATAATTAAATAGTGGATTAATTTGTTTAGATAGAGTAAAACAGTGGTGGATGGAAAGGAATGTAGATGATTCTACATTTTGTTTTAACATCCTAGAGGTAAAAGCAAAGTAAAATGGAACAAATAAAGTTTGGGGTTAGGAAGTTTGAAAACTTCAGATATATTCTGTACAGGGTGCAGACACATAATTTAAGTTTATTAAAGTAGTTCTGCTTTTAAAATCTGTCATTTTGAAGAACATTTTTAATCAATAGTTTATTAAAACAATATTCCACTTGATATACTTTATTTCAGGAATTTTAAATTTTAATGTGACACATATTAATCTGTATTATAGTACCAATTATAATAAAACACTCCACATGAAGCATTTTCTTGCTTTTTTTATGTCCTATTTCCTGAGATAATTTTTTATATCTTCTGAAGTTTAAAACTCCATGAGTTTAAAATGAATCCTACTCTAAAATGTATAAAAAGAGTAGCATCTATTGCCATTGATGTCCTTGATTTTACAGTAATGTCTGTGATGACAGCAATAAGAAAATACATGACAGTTTGATGTTTAGTGCAATGTATATGTCTGTATATTTTAATTTCCCCAGTGAGAAATCCCCAGAGAATTGGAATGTAAAAGTATGATGATTTAGATTATTTCCAAGTTGTAGATTCTCTCTTAGGGTAAGGAAGGAAAAAATATGTACACACTCACACACACACACACACACACACACATGGGTACACACAAACACAGTGTATAAAATAGGGTGACTAATAGTTAACAATAATTCATTATACATTTAAGAATAACTAAAAGAGTAGAACTGGAATGTTCCCAACACAAAGAAATGATAAATTCTTGAGGTGATGGATATCCCAATTATTCTGACTTGATGATTAAACACTGATGCCTGTATCAAAACATTTTATGTACTCTGTAAATATGTACAAATATTACATATCCATAATAATGAAAAATGAAAAAAAATAGTGGAGGTTTTTGCAAGTCACATACTTTGTTTTGTTTTCAAAGAATAACTCAACCCTGTCACAATAACTCAAAATACTCATTTTTTTTCTGAATTGGGTGGTAAATCAAGACAATTTGGAGTACATGAAATGTGAGGTGTACATTAAAGAAAAGCAAGATTTGTAGGAGACCTATAATATTAAGCCACTAGCCATTAGTATTCAGGAGGAAAATAACAACATGTCCTTGTAGCAATTAGAAGCTATAAAAACCTTCTTAACTTACTACTATATCTTAACTCTTGCTGCCTATACTATTGATAATAATAATGTTGATAACAGATACTGAAATTTTAATGGCACAATTTCACATGCAAAATATTCTCATTTTGTTTCCTCTTTTGAATTCTTCAGATTGGTTTCTCTTACACACACACACACACACACACACACACTCCACATTCCATATCACCAGTTGTTTAACTTGTAATCATTTTCCAGATCTTTGGAGCTTAGAACACCTCCCTCTAGAAAGCTTCGTTCACTACCTAAAAGTGTAGGAGATCCTTGTGGTTGCACTATGCTCATATGCCATCGTAGCACATGTGTGCCTATTATTTGTCTTCTCTACAATATCGTGAGCAACTTGATGACAGAGGCTGCAGCAAGCTGGCATATCTGTGGAGATCAGCAGTGTGTTTGCATTTTAATTTAACTCTATATGACAACTGTGTGAGGTATGTTTTACTCACCATTGATCATGGAAGCTAAGGCGTTTGAACAAGTTCATTCAACCAGCAGATAGTGGAGGAAGGCCCTGAAAATACATCTGTTGGTTCTAAATGAAGTAGCCTTTACCAATACAAACAGAGGCTGGCCTCCTGCCGGGGCACGAATCTCGTCTCCTACATACACATTGAAATGTTCACTTCTAGGGTTCCAGTGCCCAGGATCTTTTAATCCACTCACTTTTCATTGATTGAAGATTAATTTATTTTTAATTTCATGTGTTTTCTATGAAAACTAGGTTGTTTACTTTTAAATTCTATGAAGTTTTGTTTTAGAAATGCAGGTGCCCAGGACTGAGGACATGCTTCTAAATTTAGGGCACATCGTCATCATTGATTCATACAACACCATCATTTATTCATTTATTCCTTTTTATCCCCATCCTCCTTCCTTTTCCTCCTCCTGTCCCCAAAGCAGTAATCCTTATATATTTGATGTATTTCTGTTATTATGTAAATATGTAATTTGGTTTGTGCTATAATAATTCATTGCATACAAATAGATTGTTCTATATTATAGGGCTCATATATAGCTTACTCTTTTTTGTTCAGTAAAATGCTTTTAAGATTTGATCATTTAATCCATATATATGAATTCTTTTCTAACCATTGGATAGGACTTTATTATCTATTTCATCAAGATTTCTCAGTTTAGTCCCCCAATAATGCCACAAGAAGATCGCCTTCCTTGTATGGCCAATAATACTTCAGCTAACATCATTGAAAATTTATTAAGGATATGTTCCCAGAGGCAGAACTTTTAGACCATAGGTTTGCATGTACTAAATATGATTAGGTAGCAACCAGATTCCTCTTGAGAATATCTGCATCATTATGTAATCCTAACAGCAGAATTATTACAACATATGCTGTCATTTAGGGAAAGAAGAGGAGAGGAGGAGAGGAGAAGACAGGACAGGAGAGGAGAGGAGAGGAGAGAGGACTGAAACTGAGCTACAGAAACTCAAATACCATGGGCAGATGTTCCAAATGTCCCCTTCTCCAGGGCAGGGGAATGTGGGACCAAGTCCTGATTCTGTTCTCTGAAAGAATGGGTTCCATTAAACCCATTTCACTGATCTTTGTAGCCTCTTTCTCCACATTCTGGGAGGTTTCTCCATTCCATCATCATCCTATTCAGAGAATATCTGATTAGGTCAACATTTGGGTACCCAAAAGTTGTTTTCATTCCTATCCAATGGACTGTATTAAAACTTCAACTGTGGCAAACCCACACTTAGAGTTATGGTTTCTTTGGTAGTACAAATCTCTTATAAACTTAGTTGGCTTCTAATTATTTGATTCCTGTCAAATCATTCGTGTGCAAATATCCATGTCTGCAGTTCTTTTCCAAACATTCTTCTTAGATTTGATATATTTCTTTCTTTCCCGGACCCAGCCTTCAGCTCTTCCTCAACTAAATCATGGGTAACTTGGGCACTTAGGTAAGAGAACAGCCACATTCTTACACTACTTTCCCTTAGCTGTTTTGTCTAATTAAGAGAACTACTGATTGCCAACTTAATTTATTAAAGGGTTTTATGAATGGGTATGAAAGCCATATTATTTTTAAAATCTTTTGTGGAAAACCTGTTTAAATTTGCTTTTGATGTCAAATGCATGTTTCATTTTATCTTTCAGTATTTTAAGTAAAGAAACAGTTGCCTTTCCAACCCAAAAGATCCACAATTTGTGAATTATGCTTCTTTTCTTGCTTGTTTCAAAGTATCAATTTATTTTATGAGCCTAGCTTCACGTAGTATCCTGTAACATACAGGCACAGTAAACATCAAATTCTCCCAACATTCTTTTCTGCAACCCTTTTCCTCAAGGTATAAGTTCATTAAAGCAACAATTTTACCAAATATTTCACCAATATAGAACTTGCATCATCATCCTCCCTGGCTCTGATAATAGTTTTCTTTCCCGTCCTTATCCTGTTTCCTAAGCCAAGATCACATACCTTGGTTATGCTGTAGTAATAAATCATCATCAATGACAGTGAGAAATAAAAAGCAGATGTTTATTTCTTGATCATGTTATATATTCATGGAAAGTCTGCCAGAGGCTGTGCTCTTTATACTTACTCCACATTTGAAAGGGGAAGAGTAGTCGAGTAGCCACTCTGTAAAGCATTAATGACTAATGGTCATAACAGAAAGAAGAAATCTAGGGTCTTGTGCCAGCAATTAAATAGCTGGTCTGGAAGTGACACTTCCTATCTCCTTAGGATATATTCACTGAAATAACTTCCATAGTCCCATCTAATCAGAGAACCCAGAGGGCAATGAGTCTAGGTGTCCGTAAGGTGGAAAATTATGATAAAATAATTGATGAGCAGGCTACTACAATTACAAATACAGCTTTTCTCAGGAATTTTAAGATGGCTTTAGCTGTATGTAAAGCTATGATCATATCAGCCAGGACTCTGTATAAAACACAGAAGTCTCTCTCTGCATTCCAAGTATAAAGAAGTTTAATCATGGAAATTGGAAGCTTGAACAATTATTAAAAAGCTGATGGAGTAAAGGACAGAGGACGTTTCACCAAAAGTCACTATTAGATCAGGTGATTTTTTAAAAAATTTACCTGTGACTTACTGTGGCAAATCTAAAGAACCACTGGAAATCTACTTAACTCAAAATACTATTAAGGAACACACAGTTCTCAAGTATCTCACCTGAAAGCTGCTTCAAATGCCATGTTTGTGCATGTGTTTGTTTTCAAATGCCTACTCAGAATAATGCCTTTCTCTTTTTATGCCTTTCAGATCTCCTGTGAAGTCTTTTCACGGGCAGCTTTTAACCTAGGACAAGCTAGATCAAGAGGATTTGGTTTCTAGTTACCCCTTTGTGAGGCAGAAAGGATCTTAGAAGGTGATGATGTTATGCTTTGTTGATAACAGTAATTCAGTATGTACATAAAACTGAATAATCATCTCACTAGATATAGAAAAAACATTTGATAAATATCAATATTCAATAAATACCAACGTTCATTCATAAGGTAAAAAAAAATAGCCAATACAAAAAGAAATTTTATAGATAAAGTCTATTCATCAGGAATTCATGAAAAACATCATTCTTAATGGTGAAAAAGTAGAAGCACTCACATTAAAATAAGAAACAAGAGGAGGATATCTTCTATCACAGTAATAAGTCAACATTTGGCCAGATGGCCTTAAACACAAATGCCTTCATTGGTGAGTGATCTAATTTAACTATCTGTGCATCCTAGGGGTTGTTAGTTAGCCTAGTTAACATTTTCACTTGGATGGGTTAATGACCATCTGGTATTTAACTTTTGATTTCCCTCTACCCTGTTTCTCTCATTGTCCTGATTCTCTATTGCTGTATAACAAACCATGCTGATGTTGAAAGACTTAAAATAATATTTATTTATTTATTATTTCATGGTTTTGTGACTCAGCTGAGTGTTCTTGCTCAGGCACTTCCATTTGCTCGCAGTCAGATGGTGTGTAGGGCAAGAGACATTTGAAGGCCTCTTCATTCATGTGTCTGGCACCTGCGTTGGGACAGTTGGAACAACTTTTGTCTCTTGGCTTCAGTCTATGTGTCCTCTGTATATGGCCAGCTTAAGAATTTTTCCATTAAGGAAATCTTTGCGTAGTAAGACTTCTTACAAGATGACTGGGACTTCCAGAATAAGTGCTACAAAAATCTTAAGTGGAAACTGCATGGCTTCTTATTTATCTGCTTTGAAATTCCCAGAACATCATTTTTAATAGTCAATCAAATCACAAAGCTTTGCCCAGACTTGAGAGGAGGAAAATGACAATCCACCTTTCAAGAGGAGGAATAACAAAGTAATTGTGCTATATTGAATTTATCTCACACATAGTCTTTCCCCTTTTAATGTATAGTGGCTCTGTAACTCTAAATATCTTATTCTTTTTTTCTCATATGCTCACTATGAATCCATCAATCTAATCTATTGAATCTATCTTTGAAAAGAACTCCTGTGACCATTGTCACCTCTTCTACGACTGTCACTTTGGCCCAAACAACTATCATATTTTGCCTAAATTATAATAGCCTGAGTATGGATGGTCATTACGTAATGTATTGTCTGCCCAACAGAATTATCCTTCAGAAACTAAATGATCATGTATAACACCTAAACAATTTTCATGGCTTTTCATCTCACTCAGAGAAAAGCCAAAGTCCTTACATAGTTGTAAGACCCTAAATTATCTGGCCTTCTAATTTTATCTAACTTGTATGGCCTTAAACACAAATGCCTTCTACAAATTTAACTATCTGTGCATAGTTTATTTAACTATCTGTACAAATGCCTATTTGTACAGTTTCTAATGCCTTCTACATTTGTTTAGAATGTAGAAGAATGCCTTCTACAAATTTAACTATCTGTACAAATGCCTATTGTAAGACCCTAAATTATCTGGCCTATCTAACTTTCTAATTTTATGAACATATATCTTTTCATTGTTTCCCTTGAGCAAGTGGCTTCACCCACAGATGCCTTTTGACATTCCATAAAACCCATTAATCCATTCTCACCTTAGGGCCACTGCACTTGCTGCTGTGTCTGGCTAAAGCTGTCATAACCAGCTGGATAACCAGATGTCCTGACAGCTCATCCCCAACAGCTTTCATTTCTCTATTTCTTCCTCTGTGGTACCGTAGCCTCCTTTATTTATTGCCTGGAACGAAGCCTACATACAGTACCTGTTGCATATGTACATGTTGAAAAACTTCTCACCCTCAGTGAAAGCACTTGGATCAAATGTTTTTTTTCAAAAATGGACTGCTGAATGGAACTTGTATAAGTTAGACTGTTCTCTTTGTCATACTGAACTGTAAAATTTTCATTTATTTTAATTACTTCACTAAAACATACTTATTTCATTTTTGATCTGATAACTATTGTGAAACATATTTTAAAATTCTCAAGTGATGAGTTTTAAATTCATCTAAAAATAATATACAGTTTTAGTGCATTATTATCAGAGAGTTTGAACTTTATGAATATATTTTTCAATTGTTTAATACATATTTATATTAAATATGTATTTAATAAATATTGAATGTTTATGAACACTTGAATTTTTAAATTCATAATTCAATGTAGAATAGAAATATGACTTTAGGTATTAAAGTCATATTTAAATCCATAACAATCTTTATGTTTACATGATTAGATAGATGTCAAATTGCAAGTTGATTGATTTTATTACAATTATAATTGGCAATTTAATATAAATTTATAAAACTATTGCTTTATATAATTATCTACAAATGGTTAATCAGTTTGTGATTTGTTATGTTTGTACTTTCATTAATAAAATAATAACAAATACTTCATTTCATTTGTACTACTATATTCATCTTTCATGAAAAATAATAATTATTTTTGCTTAACATATTCAGAAAGTGGAAACATACTGACATTTCTTTAATGCACATTTTTTCTGACATATAATTAATATACATTTAATGAACAATCATGAAATGAACAAAGTAAAAGTAAGGTATCATTCATAATCACAGGACATATTAATGTAAATAACAAATTTTAGTGCATTTCCTTCCAGAAATAAGTATTCATGTGTATCTCTGTGTAGATATTCATTCAAAGAAAAATTACAATATACAATATACATTTGACAGTTTCTATTATGTATTTTAATTTTTATAAATTTATAATATTTTAATATATGAAAACTTGTTATGAGGAATGCATAATATTTCATAGTATTATTGAATTTCTCTTATTTTGGAGTAATTGACTCAACTATTTCTCTAATATTGGACATTGTGCATGGTCTCAGGGTTTTGCTATCATAAATAATGATACAAAACTGATTCTCATGCATAATTCATCATGAGTATCTCTGATTATTTCCTTAGGATATATTCCGAAAAATGAAATAGTTGGGTCAAAGGCTATGGGTATTTTAATGATCTGGATAAATATTGCCAAGTTGTTCTCCAGAAATTTTCCATACATTTGTATTTCCACAAGCAACATATTAGACTATCTATTTGCATTTCTTTAATTGTAAGTCATGTTGGATATTTTAATGAATTTATTAATAGTTTGTAGTCTGAGTTTTCTGTATGGGTGAAATTGCACCATCTCGTAATTTACTCATTGCCTATTTGTCTTACTTATTGAATCAAGAATTTAATTTTCCGAATGACATTTATAGCAAATTGTTTTCCAATTTCCGTCTGACTACTAATAATATGCATATTTAAAAGATACGCATTTTGTAATGTGTATGTATTCAAATTGTCCCACTTTTTTCTGTCTTACCTTTATAAGATATCTTTATGCAACTTATTATTTTCACATCATGATTATATATATCTACCTATATTTTCTTCATTTCTATTTTTGAAATATTTATTTCACCAAATATCATATATTTTATTCTGTTAAAAATTTCTCTGTACCCTATTATTTGTGATTTCTAATATGATTCTTCTTTAAAATGTGATTTATCAAGACATTAAAGGTGATGATAATGGATCTTTACCAGAGGATGATATCTTCTCACATTTGCGATTGTGTCTATGTCAGTTAGGAGGTAAATAAGGAAGGAATAAAATATCTAATGTATAATTTTATAAAGTTAAAAAATATAATTTCCATTGTTAATTCACCAAATATTTTTTAAGTGTCAGCATCCATTTTTATGCTGAAAACTACTTTTGGGAATTTAGACTCTATATTTTAACCATATTTAAACTATTACCATTCACTCAGAAGGTTAGTGATTTTTCTTGGCAAACAAAATTGATTCTGACAAAAAGTGACCATGGTAAAAATTCCAATGTAGAAGATAAAACTTTCAATAACTTAAGTGTGGAATACAACTATTTTGGTTCATTGCTGGTATTTCCCATAATAGTTCAGTGTCTAAATGAAATCATTTTGGATTTCTCCTCTTCATCAACTTATATCAGCCAATATCTTCCTTTGAATCTTTTCGTTATATATAGTCATGTATAAAATTCTTTAAACATGACTGGTGCCTAGGAACAGGTTTAATCTACTTTAATAACATAAAATGCCCCTGATTAATTCAGCAACTGACAGATTAAGATGGGAGATACAATCTCAATGCACTAAACTTATTTCATATTAAATTTTGAAAGTATTTTGAAAGGCTGGCCTATAAACAAAGTATTTTGGAAGGTTTTCCCATGTTTTTATTTATCATCTTCATTGTTTCACTGTAGTCTATGAATTACTAAGCATTAGCAATTAATTTCCACATATTGTTATTTTTTCCTTCAGAAGGCCCCCACAGATTTACACACTTAAAGTAAGTCCATGCCAGTGAGACAAAAGTTAATCAGAAATCATCTAAATCGTAGGTTGTCGTATTTCTTATTGTTTTTCTGATACCCTGATGTTACCACTAAATTCCAACCCTCTTTGAATTTTGAGTTTCAAGTTTCTCCCTGATTTCTGTATTCACCTATTATGAAGTTTGTTGCCTATTCACTGATCTACTTTCTAACTCTCAAGCATCTGATTTTTTTTTTTTTTTTTTTTGAGACAGTCTCACTCAGTTGCCTGGGCTAGAGTGAGCCGTGGCATCAGCCTAGCTCACAGCAACCTCAAACTCCTGGGCTTGAGCGATCCTACTGCCTCAGCCTCCGGAGTAGCTGGGACTACAGGCATGTGCCACCATGCCCGGCTAATTTTTTCTATATATATTTTAGTTGGCCAGATAATTTCTTTCTATTTTTGGTAGAGACGGGGTCTCACTCTTGCTCAGGCTGGTCTCAAACTCCTGACCTCGAGCAATCCACCTGCCTCGGCCTCCCAGAGTGCTAGGATCCACCGCGCCCGGCCAAGCATCTGATTCTTAATTGTGAATAAGTATGTGTGTTCATGTGGTATGACTCTGAATTTCAACCTGAATCCCCTTGTGCTAAAATGTGAGAAATATATTCTTATTAGTGTCTCTGTGTTAAGAAATACCAATAAACCTGTCATATATTCAGAGCCTAATACCTACCTGAGACTTAATTCATTAGATGGTTTATTAGTTGTTCACTGAAAGCAGAAACTTGAGATAATTATCTATGGAAGGTTAAATTTTGAGAAATATGTCAAAGGATGAAGTAGGGTGTGCGGACTTACAGGGCACACCTTGCATGTCATCTTTTACAGGGTAGAGGATATGTGGAGAGGACAAAGGGTGACACTGCATGAGGTTAAATTTTCTTCATCCTTAAAATGAAGAGGTTGAATGGATGATTCGGAGATAATTTATGTTTAAGTAGCCTATTAATTTATGAATATATGACAGAGTAGGTGATAAAATTCCCTTACTTCACAGGTACAATTTTTTTACATCTTACTTCTGTAAAGACTGGCCTTGGAGGTCTTCAATTCAAGTGAAAGTTGCACTGGAACATAGAGCTTTGGATTATTCATTCATGTCTGTGCATCTTCAAAGCCTATTCAAAATGAAGATGTATTTTATTTAGTAAAAATGTAAAATATGGGGTGAAACTGCTTGTGCTATACTACATAATTCTAAAGAGAAGAACTATCTCCTTCTTACATTTTTAATGTAATCAATGTTGTGTCTAAATTTGCCTAAGAATCTGGTAAGTCAAAAACTTTTGGATCGAATTAGAACATTTTACCACGTACAATATTGTTCTGTGTGAAAGCCTCATGCCAGAAAGCTGGCATAGGGTAGGGCCTGTTTTGCGATAGGAGATCTGCAAAATGTCATCAAGGCTTCCCTTCTTCATCAAGATGTCTGATTTGGCAGATAGCTCACTAATTGGGCTTCATAGAGATTATTGTCTTCAGAGCTGCCAGTTGATTATGCTGTTTCATTCTCAAATATAATGGGAATGTCACAGCATCTGATATCACTTGCCAACTCTCAGATAATTCCATGGACGCTGAAGCTGACATCTATCTAAAGCAATCTGGACACACATATCTAATGTTTTATGAAAACAGTACTTGAAAGTTTATCATTGTTTATTTTTTAATAACTAGCAGAGATAAAAAGTATTCCACTTGCCTCCTAGGCACATTATGGAAATAGATTAACTGTAGAAAGGTACACTGATCTCAAAAGTTGCTAATTTAGGTTTATGAAATTATTTTGGTATCTGGCTACCATTGACTTTCACAGTTTTCAAAGTTTACAAACTTTTATTAATAAGTACAAAAAAGCTTCTTTGGATCAAGTATTTACTCTCCTTCTGTGGAATCTGAAGTGTCTATGAAACTGTATAAAAATTCCATGCTTCTGTGCACAACGCTCCCAAAATAGATAAATTTTATGATAATTATGTTCAAATCCATTTTTCTGTGTTAAATGTGATGTTGGGGATATAGATTTATCCACTGTAATAAAGTCATCACAGGCAAATATTCATTATCAGCTTCAGTGGTCTTACTTACTCCTAAAAAACCTTTAGTAAAAAAAGAACTGCAGAGATAGCTATTTCACCTTGTTTTAATGATGCATATTACTGATTTTAACATGAAACACTTAATTGAGTCAGATGCAAATAATCTTATGAGAAGTAAAGACCAAACGTACTGCAAAGAAGCCAAATGTTAGAGCTCAAAACAAACCTAGAAACAGGTTCGTTTAACCTTTCTCACTTTAAAAACAGAGAGATTGAGGCCAACCATAGTTGTTCTTTATCTGCAGAAAGAAGGTCAGTAAACCTTCTGAGATGGTATTTTACATGGAGGATGCAGAGTATGAAAATAATAAGTTTTCATTATAAAAGAAATGCAACAGCATCTGGAAAACTCAGAAAGAGAGTACAGGTGGTCCCTGACTTATACACATAAACTCATTGTAAAGTCTAGGAACATATGGACTTATGATGGTTTGACTTACAACTTTTTGCCTTCATGCTGGCTTTATTAGGCTATTAAATGCATTTTTGATTTATGATATTTTTGACCTACAATGGATTTAGCAGGATGTACCCCCTTCATAAGTCAAAGAGCATCTGTGTATGTCTTAAAATACTCCATTAATAACACAGGATGAAAAATAATACCCAAGTAAACAGGTCAAGTATGGTCCAAAACCACTTTGTGTCTCCCTAGAAATATAAAGTCATATAAAAGCGAATTTTCACACAACTTTATAAGGTTCACAGGCCACCATTTATGGTCCCCTGAATTCATAAGCCCTAGCTTATTAATCTTCCATTACATCATTTATTGCACGCTGCACAAGAATTGAAACAAAAAGAATTAATGGTATTCTACTGTGGCATGCTGTCTTGAAAGGTACTTTTTTTTTCACTATTGCAGACTGGTTAAGCTGAGTAACACAGTGTTGAAAGGAAGTTAATATTAAGCATCTTGAATAAGGGATAAAACATGATATCAAAACATAAAAATATTCTAAATAAGAGTGTTAGGTCAGCAAAATATAAACAAACTGACCAATGGAACCTACCAGTAAACACAGAAACTACCCCAAAACATAAGAAAACTTCATTTAAAATTGGTAGCAGCCTTCCAATTCCATTTTTCCCCTCTAACACTGTTTATAAATTTCTACACTGAATAGTTGTTCTTTCCTAATGAGATGCCATACTACTTGTCAAATACTATATTTTTATATATGTGTGCATCTATTTCTGGGCTCTCTTTCTGTTCCATTGATCGGTTGTCTGTCTTTCTACCAATGCCACACTATGTATGCTACTTACTCCAAATTCAAGAGGCAACTAGTTACTCGGCATTGCATTTTTTCTTTTCTTGAACTTTTCCCAAGCCAATTTAGTTTGCACTATTTTAAAATAAAAGTTATAACAATTTGTTAAATGCCACAAAAATTTGCATTGTAATATTTATTAGAAGTATTTTATTGATCAGTTGATGTTCTATGATCAAATGCAGAAAACTGACTTTTCAGATTATCAAGCCTTTAAACATGTGCTAGCTCCCCATTTTTTAGTTCCTCTCTTATGTCCTTTATTACAATTTAATTATTTATTATAAAAAATCCTGTACATCATTTACAATGTACATTTATTCCCAAATAAAACAATTTTATTGCTATTGTAAATTATATAATCTGTGGCTCAAATGTTTGCTGCTGATGTTCAGAAATAAAATTGATATTTAAATTTTATATTCACTGAGATTTCTAATATACTCAATTATTTATAGTAAATTACATATCTATGTTTCCATATAGAAAATATTAGTGAAAAATAATAATAATTTTATTTTCCCTTTTCTATTTCCTATGTATTTACCATATGCTATTTTCTTATTGAACATTGTAAATTGTCCAGTGAAAAATTGAATAGAATAGAGGATAGAGGATATTTTAGTGTATTTTAGTTATCATTTTAAAGGAAATTCTGATAACATTTACTCATTTAAGTTGTTTATTAATGTTTTAAGTTGTATGTTCAGCATTCCTCAATTTAAAATATTTCCTTTATTCATTTAGTGAAAAGTAAATTTACTGGTTGTCTTCTATGTGCAAAGAACTATTATTGGTGCCTAAGATACATCAATAAACAGAACAGGCCAAAATCCCTGTCTCTATGAAATTTACGTCTTAGAATTCCTTGTTCACTAATAGTTTTTATTTGTTTTCTTTTTATTTTTTTAATTTCAGAATACTATGGAGGTACAGGTGTTTTGATTACATGAATTGCTTTTGTACATATTGAGTCAAAGTTGTAAGTGCGTTTGTCACCCAGATAGTGTACATTGTACCCCTTAGGTGTGAATTCATCCATCCCTTCTCCCCCGCCACCTGCTTCATTTCCCTTGAATACCACCCTGAACATGCCAGATCTTGTCTGTTTGGTTTTTCATAGTCATTATTATATATTAAAATTTATCAAAATGATTTTCTGTATCTATCAAGGTAATTGTACTTTTCTCTGCTACTCTCTTAATGGAGTTGACATTTTAAAATATAATGTTTAAACATTGTTACACATCTAAGAGAATATAAATTTAGTAACTTGATTTTTTAAACAATACATATTAGTCTTCAGTTTGCTAATACAGTATGGTTAAGAAAATGATATAAGCAAGCATGTACAGATAACTGGCAGTGAGTTACAGATTTTCTTGAAGCATTTAAGTGCAGACTCACATCCACTGGTACCACATGATAGTGATTTTATGATCAGGTTTAAATATGTGCATGTTTTGTATACAAATATACAAACATATATATGTATTTTATTTTTTAATTTAAAATCACAAATTTCTGAACCTCCAGGACAATATCAAATTTTAAGAAGTATCCTGGCTCATTAAATTTTGTGTTTTTAGTTCAATCAAGAGTTATTGGACTGGGAAAAGTCTAAATACACCAGGACTTAACCTCCACATTCCGGCTCCTCAGAATAGAACTTTGTGCTATCACTTCAGAAGGCAACCTCCCTCTTTGCATTTTCCTCCTTGTCCTTGATGGATACAATTTTAATCATCTCTTACATAGAAAGGGATTTGACTGCAGGATGGCAGCAACTCACCAATTTCCTTGTTTTCTAATTTGTGTTCTTGGAAGTTCTAATGAATTTAATTAAAAGGTTTGCATCTATATTCATGGATTAATTTATCCTATAATTATCATTTCTCACATTTTTTTTCTACTATTGGTAATTGAGGCTATTATTAGCCCATAGAATGAAATGCAGCATGTTCATTGTTTTTAAAGATCAAATTGATATGTGCCTTGAATATTGGGAATCAATATCTTCTAAAACCTGGGCTTGTTATTAATATTTGTGTCATAGAAAGATGTTAAAATATGGCTTCAGTTTATTTTACTGAGTCCTTCTATTTCTCCTTAAGTCAGATTTGTCAAGTTAGATGAACTTATAACTATTTTTATTTTATACTATTTATCAAATGTATTGCCATAAATTGTTGATAATATTCTCTTATTATTCTTATAATATAGGCTAAACTGTGGTTATATTTCCTTTTTATTTATAACACTAGTGACTTGTGAATTCTTCTCTTTTTCTTGGTTGACATTTTTAGAGTTTGACCCTGGTATTCAGTCTTGCTCAAAAGATCAATTTTTGGCTTTGTTAATTCCTCATGTGTTAAGTAAATTTCATATTTCATTGATTTCTGATTTTTATCTTAGTATCTTTCTTGATAATTTTAAAAATTTATACTATTTATTTTATGCGACCACCTCTGTCCATTCTATCGCGGGAGCCGGAAACTTGAAGTTACCTTTGATTCCTCTCGTGACCCCTCCATATGCACATTTTTATCTCATAAACAACTTAGGCACTGCTCTCCCGCATCCTAAAAGGAACTTCAGAAATGCAGCTTCTTTTCATTCTTATCTTTTTCTCATTTATTCTATTAACTTTCCTTCAAACTTTTACGGTTCTCCTATTACTTAAACTTTTTCTATGTAGCATTTATCCTAGTTGTAATTTTTTCATTCTTTTGTGAATTACTGGATCAATGCTCTCTCGTTAGCCTTAAATCTTTAGAGACACAGGTACCCAGTCTACCTTGCTCATCAATATGATCCCATGTCTGAGTAATCAATAATTATACTTTGAATTAATAAGCAAGACAAAGTATGGGCAAATAAACTTCACTACTGGATAAAATTATAGGGACTCTGATTTTGACTCTACAAAGTACATTTTATTTCAGATCAGTCAAAAATTGTATACCATGGAGTATTACTCAGCTATAAGAAATAACGGTGAATGCCTTATACTAAGTACCTAGTATTTAATAGAAACATTTTTGATTAAAAAGCTTTAATCAACAAAAGCATATGATTATGGGGTAATTGCAATTTGGAGTTCATTTATTTGGTTATTTTGTGCATACTTTATAAATCAGTAAATAATTTTATAAATGATATAAATATTTATCTTCCTCATTGTAAGGAAAAAAGAGCAAAAACTTATGTATGAAGTCTATCATAGTTACTTTAAAAAGTTACTTTCTCTGGTTTGATGTTGATAAAAACCAAATTCTATTATTATAAATTTAATGTCTATATCTTACATTTTTAGAGTATTTGCTGTTTCTGGTTTTGTTCTAAGAATTTTTAAATCTATCACCTTAATTTAATACTCAACCAACCATAATAATTTAGTAATATCATGGTTCCCATGTGATAGATGAGAGTACTGAGATACAGATGCGTTAGTTAAATTAGCTATAGACACCACCATTTAGGAACTGACTAGGACTTGCATGCAGAGTGATGGATTCCAAAGTCTGTATTTCACATTATTCTAATAGATAATCTTCTATTTAAAGTAATGATGATGATTATGATAACTATGACAATAGTAGTGATGTGTAGGTAATATTTTTTAAGCATTTTTTTGTGATATATCCAGTGAAATGCTAATTTTTTTGCATACTTTAATTATATTTAAAGCTCACAAAAATCTGAGGATAGTGCTACTCTTTTTATCCTCATTTCACTAAAGAGAAAACTAAAGTGTGGTATGTTTACGTTTACACATCTGGTGAGTTTCAAAATCTAAAAATGTTATTGGTTTGAGTTGATGTCAACAGTACTTTATTTTAGTAAAATATATACTCCTGTAAAATTGAAAAAATCCTTACAACTGAAGAAACTACTAACTCTTATCCTAAAATCAAGTCCTGAATCAGATAAATCTACCTTGGTAAATGCATTGCTTGACATGAACAGTAAAACAATAACCTTTAACAAATGAAATGCAGAGATCTTTCACCTCCTCCATTAAGTATATTCTTAGGTAATGTATTTTCTTTGTAGCTACGTGAATGGTAGTGAGTCTTTTCTTTGACTCTCAGCTTGACTGTTATTGGTGTATAGGAATGCTACTGATTTGTGTACATTGATTTTGTAACCTGAGACTTTGCTGAATTTATTTATCAATTCCAGGAGTTTTTTGGAATCATTGGGGTTTTCTAGATATAAGATCATATCATCAACAAAAAGTGATAATTTGACCTCCTCTTTCCCTATTTGGATACCCTTTATTTCTTTTTCTTGCCTGATTCCTCTGGCTAGAACTTCTACCAGAAGTGGTTGAATAGAAGTGGTGAGTGGAAGTGGTGACAGTGAGCACTCTTGTCTTGTTCCAGATCTTAGAGGGAAAGCTTTCAACTTTTCCCCATTCAGTATGATGTTGGCTGTGGGTTTGTCCTGTATAGCTTTTATAATTTTGAGCAATGTTCCTTCTATGCATAGTTGTTAGGGGTTTTTATCATGAAAGGGTGCTGAATTTTGTCAAATGCTTCTGCATCTATTGAGATGGTCGTATGGCCTTTGTTTTTGCTTCTGTTTATGTGGTGAATTACACTTATTGATTTACATTTTTTTTTTATTTTCCAAAAGCAGACTTACTCATCTATTTATTTAAAGACATATTATATATTTCCTCAAAGTTTTCAAAGCACTAAGTGTGTCATGTAGTAGGATAAGAAATCATCCATCACAGGCAATACCAATCCTACCCTAATCCCCAAAACAAAAAACACCTGCTCCTAAGTGTCACCTGGATAAGGTGAAAGTGATTTTAAGACAAAAATCATTGAAAATTAATATCTGGAGATTTGCATTTATATTTTAGTGTTTTAGTTTGAGGTTTTAATCTAAATTTATACATTCTCTACTATACCATATCACAGTATGTAATATATGAGTAACATTTATTATAAAAATAAAAGTAACTTAAAATTCTTATTCAAATAGAATATTATTTAATAATCAACAATCCTTGGGATGAAGCCCACTTGATCCTGGTGGATTATTTTTTTTATGTGCTTTTGAACTTGGTTTGCTAGCATTTTATTGAGGATTTAGCATCTATCTTCATAAGGAATATTGGTCTATAGTTTTCTTTCTTTGTTGTGTCCTTTCTTGACTTTGGTATCAAGGTGATATTGGCTTCATAGAATGAGTTGGGGATGAATCAATGTTATGGAATAATTTCTGCAGTATGGGTACCAATCTTCTTTGTAGGTTTGGTAAAATTCGGCTGTGAATCCATCTCTCCCAGGGCTTCTTTTTGTTCGAAGATTTTTTTTTTATTATTATATTATATATATTATATATATTATATATATATTATATATTATTATTATATTATATATATTTTTTTATTATTGCTTCAATGTTGCTGTTCATTACTGGTCTCTTCAGGAGTTCTAGCTCTTCTTAATTGAGTCTTAGGACATTGTGTGTTTATAGGAATTTGTTCATTTCCTCTACTTTTTTGAGTTATATACATAGAGATTTTCATAGTATTCACAGATGATAGTTTGCATTTCTGTGGTATCAGTTGTAATATCTCCTTTTTTTTTTTATTTCTGATTGAGTTTGTGTCCTTACTCATCTATTCCTGCTTAATCTAGCAAGAGGTCTATCAATTTTGTTTATCTTTTCAAAGAACAAGCTTTTGTTTTATTGATCTTTTTTTTTTCCAATTCATTTAGTTCTGCTCTGACTTCAGTTATTTCTTTTCTTCTGCTGGCTTTAGATTTGGTTTGTTCTTCCTTTTCTAGTTCCTTGAGATGTGTCATTAGATTGCTAACTTGTGATATTTTTGTCTTTTTGATGTAGACATTAAGACTATGAATTTTCCCCTTAGAAGTACTTGTAGTGAATCCCATAGATTTTGATAGCTTGTGTCCCCTTTGTTGTTCAGTTCAAGGAATCTTTTGATTTCTATCTTAATTTCATTATTGACCCAATAATCAGTCAGCAGCAGGTTGTTTAATTTCCATGACTTTGTGTAGAATTTAGTGTTTTTCTTGGAGTTGATTTCTAGTTTTATTCCATTGTGGTCTGGGAAAATACATGGTATGATTTCTATTTTTTTGAATTTGTTGAGACATGTTTTATGGTCTAAGGTATGATCAATCTTGGAGAATGTTCCATGTGTTTTCCCAAAGGAAAATAAGTCATTTTATCAGAAAGACATCTACCCTTAAATGCTTATTGCAGCACAATTCACTATGTCAAAATGTGGAATCAACCCAAGTGCCCATCAATTCAGGAGTGGATTAACGTAATGTGGTATATGTATACCATGGAATACTACTCAGCCAAAAAAAACACAATGAATTAATGTCTTCTGCAACAATTTAGATTTAACTGGAGACCATTATCCTACACAAAGTATCTAAAGAATTAAAAAGGAAACACCTCATGTCCTTGCTATTAAATTGGAACTAATCAATGAACACACATGTGCACAGTGGGAAGTAAAACTCAGTGGAAATCAAGAACCGAGAGAAGGGAGGAAGGCTTGGTCAAAAACCTACCTATCAGGTGAAATGAACAGTATCTGGGAGATGGGCACACTTATAGCCCTGACTCAAGCTTTACAAAAGTGATTGATGTAAACAAAAGTATTTGTACCCCCATAGAATTTTGAAGTTCAAAAAAAATTGAATGCAGACAGCATGCTATGAAGATGGGTATTCCATATTTCAGTTCCTGTCATGACTCATACCTCTACACACTCTCTCTCTCTCTCTCTCTTATACATACCAACTGGTGTGTATATCTCTAGATCACTAACATAAATATGAAACACAGGATTTAGTTTTCCACTCCTACTAAAAATGTCAGTTCACCTATTTATATCAGGAGCAAAAAGAAAACATATTTATATATTTTAAATAAGGTTTTGCTAGATTAAGAAAAGTTTACTTAGTAAGATAAATTTAAAAAAATTAAGAGACAGAATATAAAAACAAAGAATTTTATGTTTACAGGCATAAAAGGCCTTAAAATTCTTCTCATTTTAATACCTATGTACACCTTCAATTTGTTACAAGTCAGTCTGTTCTATTTTCAGAAGGTTGTAATTGTTACAAATGTCTTCCCTATGATGCATTTAAATCTTGATTTCTATAGCTGCTAGTTTTTGATATAATTCTCCCTCTGGGATAATATAGTGTAAGGTCATTCCCTCTTCTATAACTACTATCCTGAAGCTAAGATTTGCCTCTTGAATTAAACACTCCCAGTTTTTCAGTCATTAATTTGAGCCCTCACCTTTACTTCTCCTTACTGTTTGGAGATTCTATGACTTTACTCTTTTGATCCCAGTATTTTAATTCTGCACTCTGGTCACACTTTAGTTACTCATAAACTTTAACAAGTGAATAATACTTCAAGTATGGCACAACTGACCGGCAGAAAATATCAAAGAATATAGGTAAGAAGATAGATAGATCCCTGAATTGTACCATAAAGCTGCAATGTCCACAATGATACTGTCAAATGCATAAAAATGTCCAGAATTCCTGTAGTTCCTCCATTAAGGAGCCTCTTTCCCCCACTTTAAAATCTAGGATGGTCTTGGGACTTTCAGGGATAGAGAAAGCAACAATCTATGAGTTCCAAACTTGGCCTTCTGAACATGAGACATCAGCACTGTTTCAGAATTTCTGACTCTGATGAGGTACAGTTTCCATGATGATTTATCAGGTGTTGCTACACTGTGGGGTTTAGAAGAGGCAAGATAGAAATGAGATGGAATTCAGTTAAAACGAAACATCATACATTACCCTATTGATTACATATTGCTCTCCTTTCACTTACTGGTGAAAATTTGGGGGAGTCTGTGTAGAATAATAAATAATGTCTACAGATTGGGCTTAATCCTTGTTTCAGTACTTATTTTCAATATAATTATAGCCCAGTTCTTTATTTTTTTACACTTTAGTTATTTTAATTTATAAATTAAAAATAATTTAAGTAGCCATCTCATAAGGTTATTGTGATAATTAAATGTGATGATATATTTAGAGAGCTAATGCTGGAAGGAGGTGCTAAAGGTTTACTGCCATCCTTCCTGCTGTTTCTACTTGTACTATCCTGACTGGGCTCTAAGTCTCTTGAGAGAAGGGACTCCCTTTTAGTAGTTTTCAATATTCAGGACTCCTATTAAATGTTACATGCTCAATAAATATTTGTGGAGGGAAATGAAGAATTTGCACTAAAGGAAAGATGCATGGAAAAAAACAGCAAAAGAAAGAAAGAAGGGAATGGGAGAAAGGAACTGAGGAAGAAAGGGAATAATAGGGACTGAGCAAGGAAGAAAGTAAGGGAAAATGAAATGATGGCTCCAGGATAGTTTTATGAGAAATATCAATGTGTTTATTAAAGTTCTTAAAATCAAAGTAAAAATATTGTGAATTGTTGATGCAGTAATTGAATATAAAAAGAAAGAACTATGTGTTAGTAGATGCCTTTATTTGATGTTTGGCCCATAATCATTTGGGATTAGTAACTGGAGTAAGGAAGAGTAGACACTATCCTCCTAGCTTTGGTGTGGGAGCAGGGTATAATGCAGTGCATATTGGAATGATTTGCAAGAAAAGTATGTAGGTCAGGGGAAGATAAAACCTTCACTCCTCCCACTATTCCCCCTCATCTACTTTATATTCCATGGCCAATCATTATGTTCAGTTTTGTCTCCACTACAAATACCTTTCTTAGTCTTGATTGGAATTATTTCATTAATTTTCATGCAATTGAATCTCAGGAGATCCTTGCTATTATTTTTGTTTATTAATCTATTTTCCTTATTTTCTTTCAAAATAATTTGCTATTCTTTTACTGACTTCCTATCACAGGGCCCTGTGATGGCCTACAAGGCCTTACAAGATCTGTCCATACCAGTAACTTCTTGAGATAGGTGCTTAGATAACTGATTTTTATTCTTTCTTCTGTTTCTACATATGCACTTGTAGGTGAGGTTTTTTCCTGT
>CM052437.1:86768478-86812098 GCA_028533085.1 Varecia variegata
TGCAATTGTCATAATTACTACTAGAGGTGGTGAGACCAGTATTCATACCTAGTTATATCTAATTCTAAAGATCATGCACAACACAAAAAGGAAAACGAACCACTGAACAAACCAAATAGCTTCTTGATTAAGGTAAATAATATAACAAAAGCACCACATGTAAATGTGAGAGGTCAGTATTGAACATCTTGAAAATATCTTGAAAAACATACAAATAGACAGGATAACCACGTGCTCTAAAACTGTAATAAAGAGAAGTGTGGTGCTTGACCAGGTCTCGAATGGCATAGCCTTGAATTAAAAGAGAAAATGCAGAGATTAAAAACCCCTCCAAATATTATGAAAATTGAGGTTTTGATAACAGAATTTCAAACCAGTAAGACAAAGGCATACATCTTTAATAAACTGATTACTTTTGGAGGAAAACTTAAATTATATCTCAGCTTCATACAATGAATTAAGCATTAAGATACATTAAAGATAGATGAAATAGAGATTTTGAAATATTTTAAATATATATTATATACTACATAATATTCTCTCTCCCTCTCTCTCTCTCTCTCTCTCTATATATATATATATATGTGTATGTGTGTGTGTGTATGTCAAAGAAGAATGTAAATGAATATGTATTACCATTGGAATTAAGGCAGGACATTTCTATTTAACAATATTAACTGAAAAAATTCTTAAAATAAAAGAGACATTTCATACAATATAAATATATCTACATAAAATATACAAACTAAAATAAGAAACAAAAGAAAAAATGTTAAAAGACCAAAACATATTTTAAAAAAAAGATTATGGTCCTTATGTATGAAAGTATTTCATCACAGAAAAAAAATATCTTAGTAGATTAATAGACAATGGACAAAGTAATTTAATGGAGTTCACTAATACAAAGAAAGAGAAATAATATCATAACATAGAAAAAGCCAACCTCACCAATAATATATATGAATTAATTTTTAAAATAAAAGCTTTTACCTGTCCAATTGATAAGTCATTAGATGTGATAATATATAAATCTCATGTGTTTAGTAAATTAGGCAATTTTGATCCTAAATGTAGGAGGATCCTAATTGTAGATTACATAGATAAAACCTTAAAATTGTTCATGGCTTTTTAAACCAAAATTCTACCAGTAAGAATTTATTATGGGTTAACTATAGGAGATGGGATACAAAAATATTTCTGCAGAGATCATGTGACCGTGTTCTAATGTCCAATGTTCAGAAAAGAGTATAGTGGAAATATATAATCATTAAAATCACAGTTTAGAATAATATTTAGTAATTCATAATAAATTAGATACTCTTGAATAAAAACTCAGTTACAAGGTGTATATTTAGTATGTTGACAAGTGTGCACAATGTAATATATATGCACTCACATTTACTCTTTCACATATACGTTTAAAGGAAAGTAGAGAAAAACTACTGCAAAAATAATAATAGTGCTGTTGTAGAATTATGTGACTTTTCTTCTTTTGGTTCTTTTGAAAATATTTTACAATGAATGTTACCTTTCAGGCAGAAAAAGGTAATTCTTATGGGTTGAATTTTGTGGCTCAAAAATGTTATGGTGAAGTCCTAACTCCAGTACCTCAGAAAACGACCTTATTTGGAAATAGGGTCTTTGTAGCTTTAATGCAGTTAAGAAGAGTTCATTAAAGTGGGCTCTAATCCGACATAATTCTTATCCTTAAAAAAGGGAGTAAAGTGGGTCATAGAGACACACATACACAGAAGTAAGATGATGTGAAAACACAGAATGGCATTTGAAGGTGCAGGATTGGAGTGATGTGTCTACAAGGCAGGCAACACTAAAGATGGTTGGCAAACCACCAAAACTGGGAAAGAGAAAGGAAGGATTCCCTTTCAGGTTTCAGAGGGAGCATGGCCCTGCCAACACTTTCACTTTGGACTTCTAGTCTCCCACTTCTGGGAGATGATAAATTTCTGTAGCTTTAAGCCACCCAGTTTGCAAAACTTTGTTACAGCAGCCCTAGGAAACTAACATAGTGATGAATACTATCAGAAAATAATGATCAAATATTGAGCTAAAATTATATGTAATCTTTTTATCTAAAATGCACACATGATTATTTTTCCAGGGCCAAAGTGTGTGAGGAGTTTGAATTCCATAAAAGAACACTTGATTATTAAATGTTTTTTTTCTTCTAGGATATTTATTGTAGTTTTGCTTAGCCTCTTTATTTATTTATACACATTCCCAATGGTCAAAAAAATCAGCTCATAATGTCTGTTTCTTGGATATTGTTCTATTTGTTGCAGTTTTTGTTGTTATTTATTTTGTATATCAAGCTCTACCATCACAGTTTAAATTGGGCATAGAAATTGCTTTCTGGGAGTATCTGTTGATATGATTCTATATACCTAAGGTGTAAAAGACAAAAGCAGCGATTATTTATTAAATATTTTAGCCTTGTCTTCTCTGTCTTACTCTTTCTTTAGTAACTAGTTGGTTTTCTTGTTTGTTTGTTTGAGACAGAGTTTAACTCTGTCACCCAGGCTGGAGTGAAGTAGCATCATCATAGCTCATTGCAACCTCAATCAAACCTCAAACTCTTGGGCTCAAGCAATTCTCCTGCCTCAGCCTCCCTCGTAGCTCAGACTATAAGTGTGCACCACCACGCCCAGCTAATTTTTCTATTTTTTGTAGAGACAGGATTTCACTCTTGCTCATGCTGGTCTCAAACTCCTAGTCTCAAGTAATCCTCCTGCCTCAGTTTCCCACAGTGCTAGGATACTAGTATTTTAAAAGCAGTTGGAATAGTAGAGACTGTAGTTTGCTTTTTTAATGCCTCCTTCTCAAATTTCAAAGGGCTAACTAGAATATTTTTGAGTATATGTATATTTACTTATTTCCTATTCAAATATTTCAGTTATTAGATGCACTTCTTTTATGTCCCAGCTTATGTTGGTTTATTTCTTTAAGAAACTCCATCTAAATTGGTGTAGTCCTCATGTTTGCTTTACGACTGGTGAAAGAAATTCAGCAACTTTGAAGGTACTTGACCAAGTTTTCTCAGTTTGTTTCATTATAATCATGTTCCATCTACATCCTTTTAAACAACAAGATATTTTGTAAGGAAGACTTTTCAGTGAAAAATAATAATGCAGATGAAATAATTGTTAGTTTGAAATTATGTGTTCTGTAGACATAAAGTAGTAGATTAAGAATTTATTTTTATTATATCTAGAAGTTGTTTCATACTTTATTCAAGTTTTAGAGTTTGAATAGATATAGAATTGTTTGGACCAATATTTACATTTATATAAACTGAGCCACAGAGATGTTAAGAGATGTGGCCAAAATCATTCAGGTACATCTTGCATGTTGCTATGGTGCCAATGAATAAGAAAAAAAATTCTAAAATATACCACGTTTTACCACAAAGTGGATTAACTATTATTAGATTTTCATTTAGATACTTGACCTATTCTGATATGACTATCTTTTCATCAATTCCAATGGAATTCCTATCTTCATGTATTCATATATCTTTTTTCAAGATAATGTCATATTTCACTTTCCTTAAGTTTTAATTAAAAAAAAATCTTCTTGGCCCACAGAAAGATATAGGTTAAAAAAAAAAAAAAAAGAAATGTCTCATAAATTTGATGAATCTATGAAATTTCCAAACAAATAGCTCAACTTTAGAATGTTCAATAAGAGTGAAATAAAATAGAGATAGTGCAAGAAATTAAAACCTTATTTTTCTATGCTTGTTTTTCTATTCGCTTATATTCATGTTTTTGTTTTCTTTTTTTTATAATATAGAAAATTCATTCTAACTGATGTACATAGATGTAATCATAGAAGTAATCACAAAGAAATCTTACTCCTTTTCTATTTTATCTCCTTGCATTTTGCTTTATAGGCAATATGATACATATTTCATAATTCCACCCAAATAGGGATATTTCTGATTACTGAACTTTCTTCTCTCTCATCTTCCATAAAATTGCCTTCAGACATAAAGTTCAAGTAAAAGAATCCTGGATTTAGGTTTAAGAAATATGAGTTGAATTATAGCTGTTATGACTTTTTATAAGCAAATTACCTCTGAATGTTTGTTTATTCACATGTACAAAAACATTATAGTGTCTATGATGTCCTCTTCAAATGTTCACAGCAAATAAAATGACTTTAAAAATATAAGATGGTTAATATATATCATATTCAGAAAATAATCTTCCAATTACTAGACATTTCTCTCACTGTTTAGCTAAATATAAGACATATCCAAGGTTATCCCAGGAGTATATTAAAAGCAACATTATCTGAACCATTTCTCTGGCTTTGCCTTGGATATTAGCTGTATGTGATAAGCCACTTATACTAATTTAGGATAAGTGCTTTTAAATGAGAATGAAGTAAATGAGTCAACAAGGAATTAAAAAGAAAATCATATCAAGATGAGATTTAAAACATTAAATAACTGATGAGAGCTAGGGCGATATGTAAATCTACTAGTCAATTTCTAGGTAGGTCATGTACAAAAGCACTAGAGAGAGACAAATGTCCATGGGATGACATGAAACAAAAAAGGGAGAACACCCCTTTACAATCTTCTAATCTTCATCAGTGTCATTCCAATGTATTTGTTATGTAACTTATATAATTGTGTACTTAACATTAAATATTTTTTTTGTAAATATAATAATTTGTCTGCATATGTGGAAAACAATATAGAAGTATAGATGTAACCTCGGTAAGTTGAACCACATGTAGTCTGACATGTATCCTCCTGTGCTTTGGTATTTCCTCTGGATTCTTCAATTCTCATCTTTTCCTAACTATCCATTTGAAGTTGGCCTCCACTGTTTTGCTGGTATTTTTCTTTATTTCACTAATTATTAATTTGTTGTATATTAATTGCTATATTTACCTGTACAAAATACAGCCTTCTCAGTATATAGTAAGTACTATGACTATAGAGGCCATGTTGTGTTTCTTTATTATTTTAAATCCAGTATGTAGGACAGTATTTGAAGCACAGTAGTTACCAAATAAATACATATGGGATAGAACATGAATGGCCCTATAATTTTGAATATTTTAGGACTGTTCAATCATGAATGCATGCATTCATTCATACATTAAATATTTATTGAGCACTTGCTAGGCACATGTAATATATCAGTAAAAAATACATGTAAAAGGCATTGCCTTACTGAACTTACATTGTAAAAAAGGATAGAGACCATAATAATAAGCAATAAAAAACTTAACAATATGTTAGACAGTGATAAGTGATTATGAGAAAAAAATAAAGAAAGTAGACTAGTATAATGGCAATCAGATATTTTGAACTGGGGTCCAAGGCAAGTTGTAGTATTAAGAGATAGAAATGTTATGTTCATGCCTTGTCTTTGCTACTCACTAGATTTCTGACCTCATTTTCTGAGGCACCACTGCAAAATTTGATATTTGAGAGAGATTGACTCCAGGACGCTTCTAACTATAATATTCTATGACTGTGTCTAAGCTAAACAACTCTTACAGACAGGATAAATCAGTGATGTTAATGTCTGTTACAATCTAAGAATACAAACGGGGACATCAGATTAAACAAAAAATCCTGGCTTTGATCATTTGTGAGCAAACCGCATTTGTTATTGTTTGAAATTCAGTACTAATTTTACTCATTACCCAGAATCTCTGTATATGAAAACATAAGTTGTTAACTATGGCATGTCACACAATTTCTGCAGGTATTAAGAATAATAGAATGGTGAGCACAAACAAAATCACAGTAGAACATGAATAAAGTATATTTTGTAATGTTATATAATAGAACACTATACTGTATTTGTGATGTTACATTATGCCAGGTTTGCTTGGTTTTCCAGAATACAAAATTATGATGGAAAAAATGTTAGACATTCATATTCTGGATTTAATGTGCTGGATGTACTGCCTATCTATAATTTTCCAGGTGGTTCTTCAAACTAAAGCTTAACTACTTAAGAATTTCAAATATGACAAATAGCTCTTTGAAGTTGACTTTTGTGTGTGCTTCAGAGAAACACAAGATGGAACATAAATAAAAGCAACTCACAGAAACAAGGTTTAAGATCTGACATTTCTAAGCAGCAGGCTTCTTCTGTCCTCAGGGAGATAAACAAAACTATTGAAAACCCCATTAGGTATATTTATAGCCCAGGTTTAATGTCCAGGATGTAAACTAAGATGCCAGACCGCCAGCCACCAATTTTGGGATGGAAGAAAACAACTTCTTAGAGGAACGTTTTCATCCTTTTCTCATCAATATTCCAAAGACATGGCACCTTAATCTTCTGTACAGTGTAGGGGGAGTCTTCTTTTAGATTACTTTCAGTGAAAAATTTTATTTTTTAAATAAAATGTTGTCTGGAGGAAATTCACTAACATGTTTCTGTTATACTGTACTTACTTATTCCTGGGGGGAAGGGGCCAGAGAATCAATTCAGAACTTTCCGTAGATCCTCAATGGAAAAGAAACATGAATTAATAACTGATCCTGGAGAAAATATACCAATGAGCTGTCCTGGAAAGAACAATTACAGTGGAGGACATAATGTTAAGTAAAATAAGCCAGGAACAGAAAGTGAAACATCGCACTTTCTAACTAACATATAGAAGCTAAAAAAGTAGATTTCATAGAAGTAAAAAGTAGAACGGGACACTAGAGCCTGGGAAAGGGAGGGGGGAAAGAGGGATAAGAAGAGATTTGTTAAAGGATACAAAATTACTGCTAGATAGGAAGAATAAGTTCTAGTGTTCCATAGCATTGTAAGATGACTATGGTGAACAACAATATATTATATAGTTTCAAATGCCTAGAAAGAGGATATTGAATGCTCCCAACACAGAGAAATAATAAATGCTTGAGATGATGGATATGATAATTACTCTGATTTGATCACCATATATTATATGTATTGAAACATCACTATGTACCCCATGAATATGTACAATTGTTATTTGACAATTAAAAATAACACTGCTGGTGGGACTGCAAACTAGTGCAACCTCTATGGAAAGCAATATGGAGATACCTTAAAGAGATACAAGTAGATCTACCATTTGATCCAGCAATCCCATTACTGGGTATCTACCCAAAAGAACAAAAGACATTCTATAAAAAAGACATCTGCACTTGAATGTTTATAGCAGCACAATTCACAATTGCAAAGATGTGGAAACAACTCAAGAGCCCATCAATACATGAGTGGATTAATAAAATGTGGTATATGTATACCATGGAGTACTACTCAGCTATAAGAAACAATGGTGATATAGCACCTCTTGTATTTTCCTGGATAGAGCTGGAGCCCATTCTACTAAGTGAAGTATCCCAAGAATGGAAAAATAAACACTACATGTACTCACCATCAAATTGGTTTCACTGATCAACACCTAAGTGCACATATAGGGACAGCATTTATCAGGTGTCAGGCATATGAGAGTGGGGAGGAAGGATGGGTGTATACATACATAACGAATGCAATGTGCACCGTCTGAGGGATGGACATGCTTGAAGCTCTGACTCGGGGGGGGGGCGGGGAGGGCAACATACGTTAACATTTGTACCCCCATAAGATTCAGAAATAAAAAAATAATTAAAAATTTAAAAAAGAACAATTCTAGCTACTGGGACATATATAAGAGTCAAAGAATATCTGATAAGATGTTTCAAATAATCAATGTATTGTACTTTTATAGGGTCTCAGAAATAGACTTTCCCATATAGCCCCAGTGGATTAAATTGATGTATGGTATGTACTGAATGTTTTTGTCCTCCCCAAATTCATGTGGAAGCCATAACACTCAGTGTGGCTGCATTTAGAGTGAGGAAGTAATTAAGGTTACATGAAGTCTTAAGTGTGGGGCCTTGATTCAATAGGATAAGTGTTCTTCAATAAAAGACACCAGAGAACTCTCTTTCTCTCTCTCTGCTCTCCTACACAAAGGAGAGGTCATGTGGGTACACAGGGAGATGCCAGTCACCTACAAGCCAAGAGAAGAGGCCTCAGAATGAATCCTACCTGGCCAGCACCTTGAAATGGGACTTACAGCCTCCAGATCTGTGAGAAAATAAATTTCTGTTGTTTAAAGCCATCCAGGCCATGGTATTTTTAATGGCATACCAAGCAGACTTAAACAGTATATAAGATGTAGGAAGAACAATTTCATTTCTATATAAGTAAAACTTTCTAACAGTATTCTAAGGTGGAATTGACTAGCTTGAGGTAAATACTGAGTCCATTATCATTAGTGTTTAAAAAAAAAAAGCCAAATAATTCCCTGAGTGAGTTGATGGCTTATAAATGGGATTCTAGCATCAAAAAAGTAAATAGATTAAATAAACTGTAGAGTTCTATTCCAACTTTGAATGAAATTCTCTGAGTCTGTGGACTGAATTGGCAATGCTGATCAGGGAATATGTTTATAAAAGAATGTTATTCCCTGTAATTGCGTACGTTTAACATGTGAGCATTGAGGCATCTAGTAATGAAGATTAAGAAAAAGCAGTGAGTTCCAATGTCGATAGAAGAGATGGTACTGAAAAAGGTTAAGAAGTGGCACTGAAATCTGAAAAGAAACTATATTTGGTGGTAGGGACAGGAAAGTTGTTTGAATCATGAGTTCACTAATTAACAATTGACCATAATAATGGATGGAAAAGATTACTATTAGTTTTACTTATCTGTCTCATATAAACTTACATTTTTTTGTTTCTTTTCTTTTCTTTTTTTTTTTTTTTATTAGAGTGAGGTTTCTATGTATCCATTCAAAGGAATTCTTTTGAAAGGGATCAAGTTCCATGTATATAGGCAGATAAAAATCAATGTCTATTGATCCCAAATTAGGAATTTAAAAATTTTTTTTCTAATAATTATTGAAACAAAAGAGATTAATTTTAAAATATTTGGTCACTTTTAAAGACTGATTCTATACATAATAGTCTTGGATGTGCCCAAATATTGCTACATTTTTAAAATATCCAAATTTACTATTAATAGAAATTTAACAATGTTTTCTCTTCCATCCAAACTTCTTTTTCTTGTGGGCTTACTTATTCGAATCATTATCTTTATGCTGAATTAGTATTTGTCTCAAAAACATTTTAAATATAGCAAGAAACAGCCTAGAGAATTTTACTGCCTTATGGATTAAACTAACAGTTCAAGTAAGAATCTTGAAAACTAAGCAAAATTCACAAATTTACATATGTATTAGCCTTTGTATAAGCAGATACCTTTAAGTCTTGATTTTCTGTTCACGAGTTGTCAGTTACTTAAAATTCCTTGCAGTTGCTATATGACAACTTAAAAATAAAATAATTGACCTTTTGTTTAGAAAGCTGTGAATAAGAACATAGCATAACAAGACTTTTTGGCTGAGATGTTTAACAGGCAATGTTTGGTTCAAATGAATGTTTGGCAAAGGCGTTTACATTCTGTCTTTACACTGGCAAAGGCAGAAATCAGAGAACTTGTGTCTGCAGATTGTGCGTGTCAAGCCGTCAGCAACTTAATGTCAAATCTGGTGTAGAAGACTATCACATGTACTTCTCCAACTAAGAGAGTAAAATTTTTTGTTATTGCATGTGTCTAAGAAGAAAGCTTGTTGGATTTTTGAAAGTTTGGTTTTCTCTCTTTGATATTCTTATGACATAATTCATTGGGACTATTACAAACATCATTTGCTCTTCCGGTTTGCAGTTTTACATTCCTCTAATGCAGCTCCCACATTGCTGCCATGAAAGCTTTCAAAAACACAAGTTTGTCAGTTTCAAACACTTCAATATCACCCATGGGAGAAAGCCCACACTCTTTAGATCATCATATAAATGTGTGCATGTGTGCACGTGTGTGCATGTATATGTGCATTTGTGGGTGTTTTTGTGTGTGCAGTCAGGCTCATGTCTATCCTCTTTGCAAACTACTTTCTACTCAAGCCAAACTACTTGAAGTTCTCAGAAACTGCTACATTCTTTCCTGCTTTTTTATTTTTATTTATTTATTTATTTTTGCCAGGGACAGCACTTTTGAAGTGCCTGCTTATTCTTCACTACCAGTAGCCTAGGAAACAGGCTAGAATATTTTACTTAATTTTCAAAATTTATTTCAAAGGTCTACATTTTTATTTTAGGAGTGTTACACACCTTCTTTTTGCAAGATAAATTATTCAAAGCATCCCTTGTGACCCTGCTGATGTTTATAAAGATTCCTAGAATTTTATTGCACTTATTTTCATGTTAGCTATCTCTTCAAAACCAATGACTCTCAAGAGTTGGGGAGTATGTAAAAATATATATGATAGTGGGAGGCAATAGGGTCGGGGGTGATCATCAAACTCAGAGGTTTAATGTTCCTTACCAGTGGGTGTGTGACCCTAGGGTGAGATCATCTTGAGCCAAGGACAGCCTTTTTTGTCTCTTCATAACCAGTATTCAACAAAGTATCTGGCAAACATAATCTGTACAATAAGTACTTATTGTACAAATGTGTAGATGGTTGTTCACAAGACAGTTAAAAAGATATCCTGTCTGTATGTAAACATTTTATTTTTCTTCTTTCCTCTTTCTAAAATGTGAAGTTGTGAGAAGGAAAGTAATCTTTGTATTAATTTGGATGAACATGGAGGAGCTTGCATATCTATAGGTATATGCTTATAACTGTATTTGAGTACATGTGCATGTTTATATGATGTGTATTTGTAGATCCAGTAGAGTCTGAACTCAGAAAGAATGGAGTTATGCCTGTTTTTCTTATCTTTGTATTTACCAACTTTTATCACAACGTCTACATGTGTGCTCAATAAATACTTGTTGATTAAATGAGTGCATTTTTGGATATGTAGTTGGATGGGAAATAATTGATGTTTCAAAAGCTGCCTCAAGTTCTGGTAAGTGTTCTAGTGTGAAACAGTTTTACTGTGCCATGGTTACCGATTTGTCTGAGTCCAGTGAAGCAGAACACCCATGCACACAAATCACATGGAGCAAGTTCAGAGCAGAAGCCTAGAGTTCATTGTTAGCTGGTCCACTAGGTTCAGGACAGCCGACTGGGGTAGATTAATTCTCAGCTAATCATCACTTGAACTGTAGCTAAGGGACCCTGGAAAGTAGCCCATTTTGGATTTTATATCTTGGAATCACATGAATCAATGGGGTAAAGTGTTAAAGGACATCCTGCTTCTATGGCAGACTAGAACAGAGCCCAGGTTGTTTGGGCCAGTCCCTCTTCATTTCAGGATGTTCCTTTCTCAGAACATTCTACAGACATTCTTGATAACTACAGCAAGGAAAAGGAGAGAGTTTGTTCTATCAAAGGCCACCCATAAAATAGTTCTGCATCTAGGAATTCACCATCAGGAGATTTGCCCAATTTCATATCATACTGCCTTTCTCATAGGATGATAAAATCTTGCAATGCTCATCTGAAAATAAAAACACAAATTTAGGATTAGAGGATGAAGACATTCTCTCCTTTCCTATTTAAAATATGCAAAGCTTGTTCTAAATTAGATGCAAAGGGAAAAATAAAAGAGAACCAGGATTTTTTTTATTGAGAGAATTGGTAAGTGGGGTAGATTTCTGTTCATCCTATTTAGTTGAACTTTATTGCTTTGTTTTCTCTCTTGAGCCATTGTGGTATCTGATATTTGGTCTTTAACTTTTGGATGATTTTACATTTGTGAGTGTGTATTGTGCTGATCCAAATGTCACGCTGTTTTGAGTACTTCCTGGAGAACAGGTCTTGTTTTCATAAATTCTTTCAGTCTTTGCTTGTGTGAGAAGGTCTTTATTTCTCCTTTGTGTACAAAACTTAGATTTTCAGGGTTCAAGATTCTAGGCTGGGCATTATTCTGTTTGAGAAGAATGAGAATGGGGCCCCAGTCTCTTCTGGCTTGTAAGGTCTTAGTTGAGAAGTCTGCTGTTATTCTGATGGATTTTCCTTTGTAGGTTACCTGCTTCTTTTGCCTTACAGTTTATAGGAGGGCCTCTTTTGTGGTTATTTCAGTCAGTCTGATGACTGTGTGTCATGGTGTCTTCCTGTTTGCAATGAATCTCCCAGAAGTCCTTTGAGCTTCTTGTACCTGGATATCTAGATTTTTAGCAAGGCCAGGTAAATTTTCCTCTATTATATCCTCAAATAGCTTATTCAACCCTTGGTATTTTCTTCCTCACCCTCAGGAATGCCTACGATTCTCACGTTAGGCCTCTTCACATAATCTCACATTTCTTGTAGGCTTTGCTCTTTTCTCTTATTTCTCTGCTCTATCTCTGCTAGTGACTTATTTAATTGAAAGGTGTTATCTTCAATCCCTGAGATTCTTTATTCTGTTTTATCTACCCTGTTCTTGAGGCTTTCCATTGTGTTTTGTAATTCCTTAAATAAATTCTTCATTTCTAGAAGTTTTGTTTGATTTTGCTTTAATATTTCAATTTCTTTAGTGAATTTTTCTTCCAAGTCCTGGATTTTTTTTGTAGTTTCTTTGTGTTGGTTATCCATTTTGTCTTGCATGTCACTGAGTTTTCTTACAATCCATGTTCGAAATTCTTCTTCTGTCATTTTAGTGTTCTGAGTTTGGTTGATGTCCATTGCTAGAGAGCTGGTGTTCCGCTTTGGGGGTGTGCTTTCCCTTTGATTCTTCATACTTCCCAAGTTCTTTTGCTGATTCCTTCTCAGCTGGATCAGCTGTTGCTTCCCACCTTTAGATTTTTATTTGGATAATGACCCCCCCAGTGTAGTCTCTGAGCTGGTAGGTGGTGTTTGTGGGTGAGATTCAACCACACCCTATATGATGAGTCAGTAGATGCAGTAAACGGGTGTTCAGAATGACCTCCCTGTCAGTAGGTGGCGTTTGCTGGGAGGCGCAGGCTGCAGTGTTGGTTTGTGTGTGTGTGTGTGTGTAGAAAATTTTTTTTATTGATACATAATAATTGTACATATTCATGGATTACATGTTACATCTTGAAACAAGCACACAACATACAATGATCAAATCAGGGTAACTGGGACAAGTGTTGTTTTTGGGTCCTGTAAGCAGCTCTTGGTCCTCTAGAGAGGGACTCTAGTGCCTCAGGTGGTGGGTGAGGCCCTGGGACTTCCAGGTGTGTCCTCATTCTCCACCTCAGTGGGGGCAGGTCGGGGAGTGAGGCTGGGCGGGGCTGGGTTGGGTGAGCCTGCCCTCAAGCTCCGCAAATGCTGTTAGCAGGGGTCAAATGTCTGTTCTCTCCTTTTGGGGAGAGCTGCCAGGGAGGGGCTGAAATGGCCCCTCTCAGCTGAAAAGTCTGCATGTGGTGGTGGGGCTGTCTGAGACCCGCAGTATGGAGTGGGCCTTGCTCCTTTCCACCCTCCCCTATTCCGTGGTTTCTCCCAGGCCTCTGCCAGCAGGCAAGACCTTGAGCCAGCAGAACCAGGATTTTTAAGCTATTTGTATACATTTAATTTTTCATTTCTGACTGAATATTTATATTGAATTTTGAATTAAAAAACATAATTGTGCTTTATGTATATTTTACATTTTCAAAAGGTAATTGTTTCTTCATAAAAATTATGAAGGAGATGTTTCAGAAATTTTGATCACTATTCTTTTCCCAATTAGTCATGCCCCAACAGATGTTTTCAAAATGATACACTGGCTTCATCAACCTCATTAACATTAGTATTTGAGAAATTACTTGCCTTTAATATATCTAAGGCTACAGCACGGTTAATTGCCATATTGTGCAAAATTGCTAGGTACTATGAAAATCCTCTCTGCTTTAGGACAATAGTGAGCTTTACACCCAGAACTCTGCACAGGCATTTTTAAAGGCAAAACTTGGTACTCTTTTATTGTGATATTTAATATGAAGTATGTGATATCTCTCTCTCTCTCTCTCTCTCTCTCTGTGTGTGTGTGTCTCATCTCCATATGAAAGTTACTCAGCCATTAGTGAATAAAGGCATGTAAAATTTCATGTCTTTTCTAATCATATACCTAAATTCTAAGAGTTATAGAATAATTTAGAAACTTAGCTTGACTGGTTATAATTAGAATCCTTTAGTATGCCTTAATGACAATATTAATTCTCGTAAGTGCTTAATCACTTATTAGGCATATTGTTAAGGATTTTACTTTTAATCAATACAACCTTGTAAGCAAGGTAATGCTGTCTTCTAAACAATATGCTATCTCTAGTTGGACAGTTGCCTAATCAATGATATTATATATGTCTGTGTCAGCTCTATTTGTTATTGCCTTTCACTGATTCATTCTTTCAGTCATTCACAGAAAACATATCATTGAGCTCCTACTATGGACCAGATGCCATTCTATGTTCGGGAGACAGAGCAAAAAGAAAAAGAGCAAATTCTCTGCCCTGGAGTTTACATGCCCTTCTTTGATAGTAATGTGAATAGGGACAAATTCTACCTATCCCTTACCTCTATCATTTATCCTTATCGTACAGCTGTTTTCACAGAATTAAACAGACCTCAGCAGGCATTCTTGTTATTTCAATTATCTTAAATTGTACTTTGGCTTAGGACAGAAGTTTTCACATGGCTGAAACCCAAGCAAATGAGCTAGAAAAGGGTCTATTTGCATCTCAGTGCATCTAGAAGTGTGTAGGGCATACATTTCATGTATCTGTATCTTCAATACCTAAATATTTTGGACCAAGACTGTTCTGATAGTAAGTGTTGAGTCAATAGTTTTCTAAGTAGGATCCTACAACAGAAGGCTTTTTCATGGTCTGCTGTTAAGCAATCAAATGTATCAGGAAATAGATTAGCTAGAAACTTCTGTTGCACACTGAATTAAGTGCTACTGATTTAAACAGCTACACATGTCATTTTTTGTAATTGTCTAACTTGCTGTAATTATCTAAATAAAAATGAAAGATTCAGTTTAAATTGGTTATATCTCTAATATTTATATCTAGATCAATGATTCTTAATTGGAGTCATTTTGCTCCCCGAGGATACCAGGCAATATCTGAAGACATTTTTGGTAGTCACAACTGGGGAGATGTTGGAGGCAGCTAGCAGGTAAAGATCATAAATGCTACTAAATACTCTAAAATGCATAGGAAAGCCTCCCACAACAAGGAATTATCTGGCCCAAAATGTCAATAGCACTGAGAATGAGAGATACAGAGTGTGAAAATCTAGTTAGAGTGTGAAGGGAAAGTTAAAGTTTTCATTTCTGATATAATGTCAGTCGTTTTTAGAGGGTTGCCAGATTTAGAGAAAAAAAATACAGGATGTCCAATTAAATTTGAATTTCAAATACAGACCTTTTCTCTTTCTTTCTTTCTTTCTTTTCTTTTAATATAAATGTTTCACATGCACTATTTGGGGCAGTCTTATATGAAAAATGTATTAGTTTTTTTTTTCCCTAAAATTCAAATTTAACTGGCTATTACATATTTTATATTGCATCTCTATTTGTGACGCATCCACTCTCTACAGACATTGGGCCTGTACATAAGGATATAGACCTTGTCCTTCTATTGGTTTATCAACATAGTGCAACACATCCAAGTCACATGTGTCTGCCTCACTGAGATACAATATAACCTGAGATATACATGTGTCTGCCTCACTGAGATACAATATAACTTGAATAAAAAACAACAGATGATAAGGAAGATGGCCAATTGGAATTAGAAAAATAGATAGAAAATTAAAAATCCACAGAATTTTTCTGGGCAAAGCAATATCTCTAAATTATTCACATAATTTTTATTAAAACAAGTCATAGTTCCATGAATTGTGATGAATTCCATTATGAGAGGGTTTATGAGAGTTTGGGATATTTGTACTAATTTTACTTGATCATGATGATTAATATGATAATGGAATAGCCCTTCTCCAAATAATTTTTATATAAAAATGAGGTAGATGATAAGTATCAGTTGAAACCTTGAGATCACATTAGAATCCTGGAGGAGCTGCTCTCAGCACTTGTTCTATGCAACAAAAGAATCCAAGTGTGGGCATTTATATAGTCTTTGCTGTATGTTCTTGACTAGTATACGTGTCCATGCATACACACATAGATGCATAAACACACACACACACACACATACACACACCAGTTTTTGTTTGCATGTCCAAGAATGGGATATTTCTCTGTTTCTTTTTTTTTTTTTTATTTCAGCTTATTATGGGAGTACAAAAGTACAGGTTATATATATTGCCCATGCCCCCCCAACCCCGGAGTCAGAGATTCAAGCATGTCCATTCCCCAGACAGTGCACATCGCACTCATCATCTAGAAAATAGATTTGGGCAGAGCTTTTTCCTTTCTGTATAACAGACAATATAGTATTTTAGCCTCCATTTGATCTCCAAGGGAATCAAAACATTCTTAATATGCATTAACTATTTCTTTATACACTGTTTAAAATACAATCTATAGATGACCTATATAATAATTAAGGGGAAAACATTAACTTTCATATTATTTTTATTAATTTTATTTCTAATAATGTATTTATTGTGCAATATGGTTAACAAGATGCTTTCACTTGCCTTTTCTCATTTTATTCTCAAAAGAAGCATTCGAGCTGGCAGGCTTATCATTCTCTTTTATAGGAAAATAAACTGAGATTTGGTAAGATGATTACCTTCCCCCAAATGGCTCAGATAAAAGGTCCTGGAGCCATTCTTCTCTGGAATATTGGTCTTTATACTTTAAACCCAGTGCAGACCAAGCCACTTGAGCACTGAATCTGCTACTAGCCTTGAACTCTAGACCTGAATCTGCTACTGGACCCTGGAAGTATTTTTCCCCCAGGAGTAAAGAAGAAAGGATACCCGTGGATTGGAAAGAGAAAAGCAAATAGAGCAACTTGGAATATGTTTACTTCTATGGGCAAATTCAGTATATATAATGTTATAAACTTGTGTAGGGCTAGCAGCACAGGAATCAAGGCTGTGGGAAAACTTGCAGAACAGAATGGTTGTACCTGGAGATCATCCATGGGCCTAGTACATAGTGGGCTTCAGTAACTATTTGTAGAAACAATTAATGAATAAATCTATAGTGAATGTTCACATTAACTCTGATCTAGGAACCTGGTAAGACCATACATCCTTCAGCTTCTAGTAGAATCAGTCTTATGGATGTCCCTGCAGGCCACACTTGGGGATCTGAAGGGCCACATGTGGCCTTGAGGCTGCAGGTTCAATACCTCAAAGCTTGGGAGTGATGACCTGAGCCTGGGACTCCTACCAGCGTTCCTTGCTTGAGTCTCAAATACAAGAACCAGGTAATGACCTGATACTTGCACTTAATTCACTTAATATTTTTTTTCTGAAAAAGTGTACTCATTTCAATAGAATAAATCTTGTCATAGGTATGATTTCAAGAAATATTGTATATTGTAGACAGCAAAAGATTAAAGTTTAATCCCTCTCACTTAATCTGTGACCTTGGCAAAGTTAGTTTGGGAGAACAAAACACTGATACTGGATCCCTCATATTTTTTTGGTTGTTGTTCTTTAAATGATTCAACATATTTTTTGTAAGTTCCATCTTGGTAACCATATGAGGTTTACAAATGACTATCTGTGGATAATTAGTTTTGTCATTAAAAAATTTAGAAAATAATATCTACTTTTCTTTTTTCCTGGGGTAATATGAGCATCAATTAAAACAAAAATGGGTGAACTATATAAGGTACAATAAAAACTGAAGTCATTGTTAGCATCATTTTCCATTTCATCACCCACTATGTTGTATTAATACATACTCTCTCCTTTCACCTCATGTAAATTTTGAAAAGATTAGTAAAACAGCTATTTAAGTGTGCTTTATAATTTAAAAAACATGTGTTTATGCATATTATCTCAATTCTCACAGTAGACTTGGACAATTGACTTTATCTACACACTGCTAAAAAGTAGGCTAAAAAATAAAATTTTGAAATCTGTGCTCTACTATTTTTGCTTGTTTTTTTTCTTTTTGTTTTCCTTTTGCCCTAAAAAAAGTATGTAGCTTATTTTTGTTTTGTTTTTCTTTATGTGTTAAACGTGATACAAATATACACACACCAGACACACACAATATGCACACACTGAAATCTCTTTTAAAGTTTAGAGTTGTAATTTTAACTGAGTGTTTGACATCACCTCAAAGATGTCCCATATAATCTGTATCTAAATAGATCAAACATATTATTTCCATCTCAAAATTGTCCACTCTTTTTTATACATTCTTGACTTCTGTTAATTACACATTGCCCAGATATCTTCAACATTTCAAACAAATTCCTGACACCAATTTTTATTTTGCCTATGTTGATAAAATTGATTAAATTATATAGATTCTTCCTCCATGCACCATCATGCATTTATTCATTCATTCAGTAATATTTTCTTCCATGAATAATTTGTACATTCAATATTAGCGATAATTCAATAGTCTTCTAGCCAGGCTCTATTTCTTCTTTCTATTGACATTTGAAACCATCCTAACCACAAAAAATAGTGTTGTTTTCTAAAACATAGTTCTGCTTATATCACACTCTCATCAACAAACTTAATGAATTCTGTTAATTTCCAGTTTAATATAAAGGCAATTCATGGTAATTCATGGTTCCTAACATTGAGTCGACTTACTTGGCCCAGTTTATTTTCCTGTGTACCTAAATCTATAATCTATGTTCAGACAAATCTAGATTACCCTTTGTTTTCCAAACACTACTTGTTGAGTCTATGGTCATGACTGTCATCTCTCTGGTTCTGTTGTCACCACTCATCTTCATCTGTCAAGGCTTATTTCAAATGTTGCCCTCTTTAAGGATCACTTTTGGTTTCCCTTAACTCTCTCTTCTTAGAAAACCCTATAAATCTTTATTTTTATGTTTCTCCCTGAATTTTTCATAATCTAGGCTTTCAGAATAAAAGTCAGAGAACTGTTTCTTCATAGGTGCTTCAGAAATTCTCTTGTAGTACCAGTGAGAGGAATAAGTAGTATAGATGCAACTTTTGAAAATCCAAGCTTGAATCAAAGCAAGTATAGTTTCATTGGTTATATCATATGCTTCTGCATATAATTTGAAGACTGTGTTTCACAATTTAAAATTTTGAAGAACAAAGGCCTCATTTAATTTATTTTGTGTATTTATTCAGCATGAATTTATTATACCATTAGCTTCCTAAGAGCAGAGGTTATATTGTACTTACTTTTGCTTCCTAATCCCTTCCTGAGCATCTAACACTGTTCTACAGTAGTAAAATAATGGAGTGCTAAATTGATTTGGATATTTTTCAGTGCGTCTGCATAGCAGAAAATGTTCATTTCTGAGTATAGATCATGATCCATTTAGGAGATCTGAGTTGAATCAAAAGAACTATGTTATTCATAGGGAAGGAGTTCAACACAGCAGTGGTTGAGAACACAGCCTCTAGAGACTGACACTTGCTTTAAATCCTGTCACTGCCACTTACTAGCAAAGTGATTATGAAATTTTTAGCAAAGTGATCATGAAATTTTATCTCTCTGCATCTCAATTTCCTCCTCTGGAAGACAATGAATAATAATAGAAGTGACTGTTTTACATAATTAATGAAAATAATTAGCTAAAATACATAAAGTTCTAAGAACACTATCTTGGACATAGAAAAAAGTATATGTATTATTTTCATTATTATTTTATTAGTGTATGTGTGTTAGTCCATTTTGCATTGCTATAAAGGAATGCCTGATACTGGGAAATTTATAAAGGAAAAAAGGCTTATATGGCTCATGATTCTCCTGGCTGGAAGAGTAGGCATCTGGTGAAAGCCTCAGGCTGCTTCCATTCATAGCAGAAGGCAAATGGGAGCTGGCGTGTGCAGAGATCACGTGAGCTGAGATGAAGCAAGGACAGGGGTGTGGGCAGGTTGCCAGGCTCCTTTTAACAACCAGTGCTTGCAGGACCTAACACAATGAGAACTTACTCATTACTGCAGGTATGGACCAAGCCATTCATGCGAGATCTGTCCCTATAACTCAAAATCTCCCATTATACCATGTCTGACATTTGTGATCAAATTTCAATATGAGGTTTGAAGGGACAAATATCCAAACTATAACAGTATGCATGTGTCATCTTTGGCCACTCAGCATCTGAATCCCTTTACTCTGTTTGAAAAACTCTTACCCAATAAGGGACCAAAAGATGTCATCTAATATAAGAATGAAAATAGCATTATACCCATTAATCCTGCTAGGGGAACCATGTAATGTAAGTTTGATCAATCAGACAAGCATTTCCAGGGCTTTGAGGTAAGACTTAATGATGCACATAACAAATAGAGTGGAGAGTCTCTTTGGATGGGGGTACCAGTGACAGAAGTTCTTGCATATAATATCCAAGCAAAACTAGTAGTGGCAGGACAGTATGCAGTATTCAGGTATTGATACCTCAGCTGTTGTGAATTCCTTCCAGCTATGGTTCCACTTTCTTCCTGATCTTTTTGAGAGACCATTTCTCTGGTCATCCCTGTGACAATGTAAACTACCAAATGCCTATTTTAAAAATAACAATTTTATTGAGATATAAATCATATACCATGCAATTTGTAGATTTGTGCAACAATCATCACGTCAACTTCAGAATATTTTTATCACTCCAAATAGAAACACTATACCCATTAGCAGTCAGTCCCTGTTTCCCCTCAATCCTTCCACCCCAGCCCTAAGCCCCCACTAATCTACTCTCTGTCTTTATAGATTTGCCTATTCTGGATATTTTATATAAATAAAGGCATACAATGTGTGGTATTTTGTGACTGGAATCGCTCTCTTAACATATTTTTTTTCAAAGTTCATACATGTTATAGTATATATCACTATGTCCTTCCTTTTTGTTGCAAAGTAATATTCCATTGAAATAATATATGCTTTTTTTTATCAATCATGAAAATTTGGGTTATTTCCACTTTTGAGGGGTAGTCTTAGAGACCAGTCTTTGAGGTATGTTCTCACTCCAGGAGGGCTATTTTTAGGCTTTTCCTGATTTTCTCTGGTGAATTAATTGCACTGAAGTTTAGCTTACTGTGTTCATGGAACTACCAACTGCCTCTTAATCACTTACCAGCAAATCTCCACAGTTTTTATAGTACTCGCATATTTGAACTTCCTGTACTCTGCTCCAAATAAAGTCAGTTATTTTGGAGAGAGCTTCAGAACTCTCTATTATTACAGCCTACTGCTCTGCCTGTGCAAAATCTCTGAACCACTGTTCTAGATCTAGGAGCAAGGACAGTAACCCGCTTTCTCAGAATGACAAAGCAGGGTGCTCAGAGTGAATCATGGTCTCTGATTTTCTCCGCTCACCACTTCTGGCATAGAACCTCCCACCTAGAAGTTAGCTGGGGGACGGCATTCAAGGCTGCAGCACTCCGGTCCTGCTGCGTCTGCAGCAGAGGCTCCACCCTAAGAGTGGGGACGTAACTGAAGAGAGAGCCTCAATCTTTCAGAGGAGCTGACCTGGAATATAGCTTCTGCTATACAAAGATAGGGGTGATGTGAAATGTTGGTTGACTGTAGCTTTAACTCTACCCCACAGCAGCCCTTGATTGGGAGGTGGGGATAGAGAAAGACCCATCTTGGCGAGACACACCCAGAGTGGCACTTCTGTCCTGCTGAGCTGTAACTGGGTGACAGATGCAGGGAGACACTGAGGTGGCTGGAGGAAGGAAGTGTATCTGGTTCAACTCCTATAGTGTCTTGACATCTTTACTGAGGTTTAGTTTCTTCATTTGTTGCTTTCCCTTAGCAGCACTTGCAGAAACTTTACATGCTTTTTTTTTTTCTTTTTTTTAAACACAATTGTCACCATTTGTGGTTGTTTGGCTAAGAAGCAGGTTTGCAGATCTCCTCAAACTGCCATTTGAAATAATATCACTCAATGCCCTATTGCTAAATCTCTTGCTACTTACATTATACAGATTGTTTCAGTTTTTTGTATATCAGAACCCTAGCTAGTACTTTATGAAGGTTCAGCATTCGAATGTCCAGATAGCAATATGGGAGTGTCCTATATTTCTTACTCTTGAAAAATGTGAGAGTGGGACTTAAATGAATGCAGGGCTAGAATAAAATTCCACCCCAAATCTGTGAAGTTAAAGTTACTCTAGGGGCTTTCTTCAATATAGTGGTTTATACTTTATGTCCAAATACGGATATATGGAAAAAATACTTTCATCGTCCTCCTGTTTAATCTATAATTAGTATAATTATGCTGCATTTAACATTCTACTTTTCTGTGATTAAAATACTACATTTTCCTTTACTATTTATCTATAAATTTTTCAGTATGGAAAATATTGTGTAGAAATATTTCTTATATGAGGTTAGTCTATATTTATAAAGAATAAAAATGTAATAATATGACTGTATATTTATTCCCATATTAAAACTTGAATTCTTTAAAATGTCAGGTTTTTCTAGATCAAACATTTAAGTCAAGGTGTTTGAAAGGTGTTAGCTTATTAAACAAAATTCTAACTTAATTGTGAGAACATTTTGAAATAGTCTTCTTTTTTCTTCTAATAAAGTTCTTTTACTATTTGAATTTACACCTGTTCGGAACAAAGGTTGTAGGTAGACTCTGAACCTAAAACATAGATGCAGATGTCAAGGTACATCACAGCTAGACATACCAGCCACTCCTCAAAGGTTGTGAATCTCCACACATTCTTTATGGCTATGAAACAATGCAATAGAACAAAGTCAACAGACTGAAACTCTCACATCTTATATTGGTATATTCTAGTTAAGTACTTACACATTTTCCACAAATAAATCAAAAGCTTTTTGTGTCTGGGACCATGTCTTATTTGATCCATTGCTCCTCAGTATACATTATAAGATCTGGTATTTACTTATTTACCAAAATAAATAGTTAAGATTCTAGGTCTAATTTTCTGAGCAATAGAGTTGAATGTTTTTTTCCATTTCTAAGCTATAAATGCCAAGAGCAGAAGAAAAAGAAAGCATGATTCAATATCAAATTCTAATGTATAACTCATGGTATTTATAAGCTAGGAAATTGGAAGAAACATTGATCAGGGGTTGAAGCCCTGGAGCTGGAATTCCATTCTGCACTATTTTGGATAAGCCACTAGCCCTCTCTAAATTTCAGCCTCATCATTTGCAAAATTAAATTTTTCAGTTTTAGCTATGTTTTTCAATTTTTAAAAAAGCTGTAATTATGCCTTTTTTAGTATTCCAGCTAGAGCTGATACTTTTCAATCAACCAGTTCTTAGTAGTAAAGAAAATTTAAAAATAGATGAAAGCTAGCATTCTTCTCTTGTATGTATGTGTGTATATCTAATCTCTTTACTACCTCTGTGAACAAGAACTGCATTGCTTAATTATTTGATCATCATCTTGAGCAGCTAAGCCAAACAACTCATAAAGGAAAAACTCAACTTTAAATAAATTTCCCTAAATTTACCATCCTTTTCTAGAAGGAAGTAGACTACAGACTTTTGCCAAAATATTCTTCTATAAATCTGTGATGATCTGAGACTGTCATGTACTGTCGAATCAATTCACAAGATCACACTTCATATGAATCTCTCTCCTTGGCATTCTTCGCAGTTTTAGAGCAGACATTTTTTTAAATACAACCTATTGGAGGTATTTAATGAGTTTATGCATTTTATGTTAGGTTTTTAAATTTGATTTCATTTTATCTTTCTATAAAAAGATAACCAAAATTATTTGGTCACTATTTATTTTATGGATTTTTCTATAAGCTATTGTCCAAGGAATATCTAAATATGCAGACTAAGTAGCAGATTATTTTATTTTTAATTATTATGGGTACATAACAGTTATATATGTTTGTAGAGTGCATATGACATTTTGATACAGGCATATAATGTGTATTTATCAAGTCAGGGCAATTGGGGTATCCATCATATCAGGCATCCATCACTTCTTTGTGATGCATTGTAGAATTCCAATTCTACTCTTTTAGTTATTTTAAAATATACCCTAACTTATCATTGACTATTGCCCCCTTGTTGTGCTATCAAATATTATTCATTCTATTCAACTGGGTACAACTATATTTTTGTACCCAGTAAGCATCCCCACATTACCCCCTCTCTGCTTCCCTTTCTAGCCTCTGGTATCCATCATTGTACATTCTGTCTCCATGAGATCAAGTATTTTTATATTTAGCATCCACATGTGAATGACAACGTGCAAATAAATAGGAGACTTAAGGGAATTACTCTATTTGCTTAAAACATCCTTTTAGATCATAAATAATTCTGTGTGTCATGAATTTAATATATTTAGATATCCAACTAATTTTCATGTTGATTATAGTCATGTAAATGTTTTACTTCTTGATCTTTTTTCAAAGTCTGTTAATGTGGGAAGATGGTTTTTAAACAATCATCATACAGAACATGTTCCATTAGCAGGATCAAGGTGTTCTGCTGCTAAAATTGAATAATTGGTCTTTTCTCAATTTGTAGAAAAAAATACTGACTGGAGATAATTTTTTTCAATTTTATGTTTTTCATACAAATATATTTGTTTTAAAACATTGACTCCTGTTGCATCTTATTGGTCCCATATGTGTTTAAGATGGTAGCTATAATATGCCAAAAACTTTTGTATTTAGATTTTATATGCACATAATACTCAGTATCTCAGTTTTGTTTTGTTTTGTTTTGGTATTCCACAGATAGCACTGTGACTTCTACCTGTTTAACCAAGTGAACAATTTTAAGAACCACTGATCTCAGTGAGAACTTTAAGAGAACAAAAGGAAAATTATAAACGTGGAAAATATGAAGTTAATATTATTGGCTAAAATACCCCTTGAGTACTACATACGTACTAAACCATACAGTGCACCTATACAAACCATTCACCAAGTGCTCTTGAAAATTTTCCGGTAGGAAAAATCTTAGAAATTAGTAACCAAACAGAGTAGATTTTAAAGCTTGAGCTTTCCTTATCTGGATAAAAATACTCCTCATCATGTACTATAAAACAATTATAATAGTATTTACCAGAACTAATGACAATTCAAATACTAACACTAATTTTATTTAAATAATTATATTTAAAATAAAGCCTCATTTTGATAGCCATAATTCTGTAGAAAGGAAGGTAGAAATTTACTTTCAATGGTGGAAATAGGGATCTCTGTTTCCAACCCACAGAATCAAAATTGTAAAAAAAAAGAAGAAAGGAAGGAAGGAAGGAAGGAAGGAAGGAAGGAAGGAAGGAAGGAAGGAAGTTGGTTTGAAGAAAAGCCAGTTGGGAAGGCAAGGTGGTCACCAGAATATAAGTTATTATTATCTGTATCACACAATGAAATCTTAAATCAGAGTTTTTATTTTGTGAAGTTTTAGCATGTTTCCTTCATTAGCTTGATTTTGACCTGCTATTAAAAAGAATTTAAGAAGACAATGTCATTATTTGCATAATCAAGAAATAGAATAGCCTTTCCTGTCCTTCAAAGCTGCTATGCATGAGAAAGATATATACTTGAAAATTACAGACATCTATGGAAAATTCCTCACAATAGGGAATATCAATAACGTGAAATGTATTTCTATGTTCATTTGACACTTAAAAATAAAGGCTTCTTTTCAAATCTAACTTATGAATTTTTGTTAAAAGTAATTATTTCCATTTTTCATGAATTAGTTTTTCCATTTATTCAACAAGGTTTTTAAAAAATAATTTGAGGTTAAATTATTCACCACTCATAAATAACTTATGCATACATTTCCAAGATTTTACCTGTGCATGATCAAGTACATCTGCTCTTGTTTTCCAGGTGACATGATTTCTCTGCAACTGAAAGTCTTTTCCAAATTTACAAAGTAGTACAGTTAAAATATACCACTTTCATGGATTCTAGATTGATATGAAAGAAGGCTATAGTGTAAAATTAAATCTATGCTCAGAGATCTTCCTTTCATCATTGTCCAATCTCTCTTTAATAAAATGCTACTATAGCACCATTTGCAGCTATAGAATGAGAGACATTTGTATCTATCTGGGTCTCACTAAGATGTTAACATTGTCTTTGATTGTGAAGTAACAAGAACAGTCTTGAAGGAGCTAGAAACCACCTAAAAAAACCAAAATGATGCTAGATTCTAAGGAAAAGCACCCACTCCATGAGGCTACTTGACAATTGAGAGCTTTAGAAATACTAAAATCTGTCATAATCCACTTAATGTTGTTAATTCCTTGCTGAAAGTCAGACTTTCTGCCCTAAAATCGTAATAGGGACCCAATTTCTCATTATTTTAAAAGGAAAACATTGTAAAGTGTTACAGGCATATTTAAAACTCTCAATTTTCAAAAATATAAATAAACTTTGCAAAATGCCAAAAAACTGTTGAACTATCATGTAAAAATATAAAATGCTTTAATCGTTGGTACTTGACCTTAAAAATATCAACATAGTTATTATCAAAGAATTGTTTTATATGCAGAAACGTGACCTTATGGTAATTACTTTTCTCATCTGTTTTGTTTCATTTTATCTAATTTTCTTCAGTATTTTCTCAATTTGGAGGAGACTTATTGTATAGTAGTAGACAAAAACAACGGCTAAATATAGAGGCACAGTGGAATCACGTGCAGGATGAGACCAATATGGCAAAGAAAGACTCAAATTGTGTGTTTTGCCAGATGCCTCTCTTAAGAGCCCACAACATGCAAAACACCCTTTCTAATTGTTGGGAATCCGTAGGCTTCTTAAAACTTCCATATGCGCTTATGACATTCTAGCAATTACATTTGAAATGTAACTCAAGAATGTTCTCTCATATCATTTTGTTAAAAATGTTGTTTTAGAGGAAATCAATATCAGAGAAGCAAATATCATTTTTTCCTATTTAAGTACTAGCCGAAAATCATTGCATTGAGAAACAAGTACACATTAAAAAGTTTGGGGTTTAAAGATCAAGGGATGTTTTATAGAGAAAATGTTAACCTGGAAGACACTCTGCAGAGGTCTGCCCAAATTCACTTTTAGATTACAGAGAATTAGACTCTTCTGAGGTTACTTACAATAGACTCCTCAGAAAATTCTACCTAACTTTTCTCCGTGATACAAATAATGTGAAAATGTTTGTTTTATAAATGAAACAGAACAAGGTCCCAATATGAAAATGTTTGTTCAGAATTTCAAGGCATTTTCCTGAACAAATATATCAATATTGTAGTTGTTTAAAATTATTACCTACCCTTTAGGTCCAATATTCAATAAAAAGTTACTGAATGCTACTGCTTCAAGTTTTTAATCTATACCATGGTTATTTGACCCATTTTGACTACACAGAAAACAGAAAACTTCTCTAAACTAGATTTTTAGCTTTGTCCTATGATTAATTACTATGTCAACACAATGGCAGTTCAGTTTAGCTATATGGCTTTACAGACAGTGGAATCAAGTTTTTTATTTATTTATTTTTTTTATGTGAGTTTTATGTCCTTAAAGACGCAAGCTTTTTCCAAATGGAAATTATGTCTGGCCATTCCAAGAAAAAGGAAAATCTAACAAAACAGAAACATAAATGTATACATAAAACATATAAAATTTTATCTCAAATTATTGAAATAATGAATGAATGCTAAAACTATTATTCATAATTAATGAACACATCCATTGATTTGTAATTTGAACAAAATAAACTGATTGTACAATTAGGTCCAGCCACCATCTATGTTTAGGAATGTTTAAAAGAAGAAAGAAAAACACAGATATTTGAATATGATTTTGGTGATGGTTATCTGTTCAGTACCTTTATTAACAATACATTCACTCTTCTTTGTGGATTCACCGTTCATTCTCAATTCCCCAACTTATCATATATATAAATGCTGACCAAATAATTATATAAAAACAAATTATTGTTTATAGGTAACATACAGATAATGTGTAACTCAGAATATAGCCAGGCAACATTTTGTCTCTGAATCTGATCTGTTGTCTTTCTTTAAAATAGATTGTTTTATCCAATTCCAACCTATTCACTTCCACTTGTCGATTATTTGAATGGATTGAAAAGCATTTTAGCTGTTTGCCAAATCTCTTTTTATCTTATTGTTTCTCAACCTTAATCTATTTTCCTATATTAAGGCTATAATTCTGCCTCTGCATTCTTTTTTCCCCTGTGAACTTATCTCTAATCACAGGCATTTTTTTCTGCCTAAAACCTGCAATACTCTGAGTTACTATTCATACCCTGTGGTTCTCAGATATTCAGTAGATCAGCATATATTTTTAGCATCCTGGACCATGTGGATCCCTTTTTCCAGCTAACATCTCTTCCTATAGATACCTTGGCCAAATGAGAGTGTCTGCACAGAAGTTTGTGACAACTATCGTTAATGATTTTTTTTTTTAGTCATTCGAGACAATACTTAATATTATCATTTACCACAGGAGACCAGAAAATAATACATTGGATTACAATACAAGTATTAATATTTGTTACCTTTTTACCTGAACCTTCTATTTCTGAATTTTGTAGTTCTCCCTTCTGTTTAAGGCATTTAACGCACATCTAAAGAGAGCTCCCTCACCAACACCTGTCTTATGTAAGTGATTTAGAAAAATACTTAAACCAACAGTCTTAACACTACTCAGGTGATCTTGGGTCTAATTCTGACATTGTTTCCTTATTCCGATTTTACTGGCTTTTGATTAACCCACCTGACAGAATTCTCAAAATAGTAACATGCATAATGTCTGTTTATTCCCAGGACTTCGGGCGTACTTTCCTCACCCCATTTTCCCCTCGCCTCACTGCCTCCCCTCTTTCATTCCTCTGTTAGGAGAGTCTTCGTACTAAAACCCAGTCTTTTAAAATTAGAACCACAACACCTAGTGCCAGGGTTTCTTAGCAATAATGCCCTCTCTTGCATTTGCCAAAACTCTGCTGTAAGAGCTATGGGAGATCCCACGATGTGGCATTGGCCTTGTAGATGCCGCTGCGGTACGTAAGCACACATTTCCTCTTCCTGCAGCGCCGTGGGTATCAGGCATAGGCTGCTTACATTTCTCTTTACCTCCTTATATTTCTCAGACTTCCTTCAGCTGGTTTCCCAGAGACTATATACAGTTATGGACGGAGGATTAATTCCGAGGCCTCGCATTTATCTATTGGCATGCTGAATTTAAATGGTCCTTGGCTGTAAATGTGGCCATTTGGGCACTAGCGAGATCTACTTTATTTTTCCTGTCTTACATTGTTGTGTGTGATACTCACGGTTTCCTCGTTTAGTCGTTTCCCTCTGTGTTTTGCTGTTATTGTTGTTGTCCTCCCTGCTGACTTTAGCCTCTCAGTTGCTTTCTATTTCATTTCCATTTCCATGTGATTAAGGCTTTACTGAATCATTCACTCAGCCATTCATTTATTCATTCACGTAACCAATATTTAGCAGCCATGTACACACACCTGCCCTGCTGAAAGCACTGGGGATGCAAGGGTAAATAAAACAGAACAATCTCACTGTGATTCTCTAAGTCAGGCTGTAAAAGGAAATAGGTAAAAATTACAATAACTTGTAATTACAATAACTTCCAAGAAGGAAATAAAACATCATTGTATAATAACGAATGATGAGAAGGGGGAAAGGAGTTGCTTTACAGGACTTGGAATAAAAACTTTGATGAAGCAAAGAATTGAGCTGTGCAAATGAACAGAAAATCGCTGTTCCAGGAAAGGTAAAAGAAAGAAAAGCCCCTGTGATAGAAAAGAGTTCAGTTGTTAGAAGAACAAGAAAACCTGTGTGGTTAAAGCAGAGTGCCTGCCCAGAAGCATAGGTATGCAGTCAGTTTGAAGATGTTATAAGGCCTGTGAGACATTAATAAAATGAGAAATGAAAAACAGGCTTTAGGAGGTTCAGATTTAAAATGCTTCCAGCCAATGCTGTAATCCAGGTGAGAGATGATAATGTCTTGGACCTAGGTAGTATTAACGATGATGGAGAGAAATAGACAAATAGCTGGGTATATTTTGTAGGTCATGTTGATATATCATCCAGTGACTTTTTGGGTAATGCCATTCATTGCTCAGTGTTACTTTATGATTTTTACATCTTCATAAGAGAGCCAAAGGTTTTGCTTCACATGCAGAACTATCCCACTTGAATATTCATGGTGTTTTCTGCTCCAGTGCCCAGTGTTTCTTTGAGAAGAATAAAATTATTTAGGAATAGAGAAAAATATTCACATACAGCAATACAACAATGATAGAATAAAATAGTAGATCAATGGAAAATGTGATTGTTAAAAAGGAATAAGAAGAATTAGCATTAAAAATGGCAATATTTTTAAAAGAAGGTAAGTGGACATTGTATATAATGATGCATGACCTTAAAAATGAGTATAAAGATTTAGCTTTGATATAAAAGATGTTATTGGGAAAAAACATTTTCAATATTGCCTTCTTAAGCCAAAACAAGGAAAATTCCTTAAAATTTAAAATATTTTATGAATCCTTATTGCCTATAGTATAACATGTACGCAACTTCAGCATAGTATTCAAGGCTTTTTAAAATCTATCTGCTCACCTTTATTGGTCACTATTCCTAACATGCAGCTCATGCTTTTTCTACATTTAATTTTTTCATTATTCTCTGACTACTTCATACATTTTTAGAAGTGCTATTGTCCCTATTTGGAATGTGTTCCCCTTGTTTATCCAACTCTAAAAATATCACTTCAAGTACCACTACAAATATCACTTTCTCTATAAAAGCTACTTTGAGGTTGCCAATGACTTACTTTCTCCTCTGCAATCCCACAGCACTTACTATAAATCTTTAATTTAGCAAAGTCTAATTTCTCTCTAAATAAATTTGTATCTTTGTTTTATCCACTAACTTGGAAGCTCTATGAAAACATAGATATTATTTATTTTTTCCTTGTACACTGGAATACACAGGACAATACTTTTCATACAGTAGGCTCCCAAAAACTATGTAGTAAATTGAATTAAAATCTTATTTCACATAACCATAATGTATCCCACAAACTATAGCAACTAGATTTATGTTTAATGTGAAATGAAAGCAGGAACCATTGTATTATATTGTTCCTAGGGTTACCCATCAAGGCAGGCTATATTTGTAATTTCAGAGACTACAGTAAAGTTTATATGACATTCTTACATTTTCCTGGTCTTATGCAATAGTGGGAGGATTACATGGTTCATAAATTTTCATTATAATAAAAATAATCAGCATGTTAATAACAATAAGAGAAGGCATATCGGATGATTTACTAGCCTTTCTCCTTCACTGCCTGAATTAATTCTACAGCAATGGTTTAGTGAGGTTGTTGCTAATTCCATTTTGAAGGGAGAAAAATACAGAAGCTGAGAGGAGTTAAGCAATGTTGCCAAGATTACACAATTAGAGAATGGCAGAGGAATGTCCATATCTGTCTGACCCCAGAGTACTTACTCTTTCCTCTGTGTTACACCAACACAAAGAAAACGAAGCATCCTCTTAGAAAAGGGCGGGTCTGCACAGTAAGTCTCTGCTTTCTGCTCTAAGACACAGAGAGGAGGGCCTGCATGCTCTATTTACCTGTAAACCTGCGGTGTTAGGTAGGTATTAGAAAGGTTTGCTGTTGCCAACCACTAAGGGGCAGTGATACACAACAATCCACACATTGTGGCTCTGAGCAGCCAGTCATGGCAGCTACAAGTCCATTGCAGGAAAAAGAATTGAATCTCTTGGTTTTATTTCTCAGTAGAGAACTGGAGCAGAAACAAAGCAAAACGCTTTGTCTCCCCCCAGGATCTAGTTATACCTTTTACTAAGACAAACACATCACAGTCAATTCTCCTATCCCACTGCTGATGAGAGAGAAATACATTCAGAGAAGCAACTGGAGCATCCAGATAACCCTCACACAAAAATAAGCAGCGGCTTTGTTTACAGATCTCTTTCTTGTTTTTACCCACTCTCCTATGCTCAAAAAAAGCAAGCAAGTTAACTTACAGCATGAAAGAATGTTCTCTTTTGGTTACGGAAGTTTAAGATTTCAAATGGGCTATAATATCTGCATGCTGGGCTCTTAGCAATTAGTGTATTGGTAGTTGTTGTCCTTCCAGTTCCATCAGCTCCAGATCCTTTGCATAATATCCTCAGATATTGTTTTTATGCTGGACAAGATTGGATGCAGGGATATTGCTATTATAAAGGTTAGAGGGAAAATCCTTGTACTATAGTTGACAAGCTGTATTGATCTTGTATGAAATCCAACCATTACTGAGACAGATGGGGGAGCTCTGAGACTCTCAATCCAAAAATCGCATCAGTTTTTGCTGATGCTGCTGCACATGCTGACAATAGCTACAGTCTGAAAAGCAGGGTTTACATGCCTGAAATAAATTGTTTTGATTAGAACCTTTAGGATAGAAAGTCATAAGGTATGGTTTTATTGACTGCTTGCCAAACATCACAGACCCATGCACTGTAAGCTTGTTTTGCTCTTGTAAGTCAAGCACGAACTAGGCTTTTATTTTCTAAGGTTATGGACTTAGAGTATAATATATTATCATTTACTCTGAATTATTGCACACATGGCATTCTAGGAGACGGAATTAATTTTCAAGTATTGATGACCTCTGTGTATATGTTTGTTCATGTATTTGCTCATTTCTTTATAGCAGGCATGCTCTAAATTTGTGTGATAAAGACTGCTTTGATTTTTTGATGATCTACTAAGTGTTGTGTCTAACAATAAAGTGAGTTCAAGAAGTTGCCACTGGGCTCTAAAATAACAAATTTTAAGGAGAATAATCATATAACTAACCATATTAATAATGCCTTTTCTCCTCTTCTGTTCCTCTTTTCTCTGAAGCATATTTTTTCCCCTGCAGAGAGCTTTCTTTTAATCTGTTCTGTTTTTCAAAAACAAGGCAATTCAGTGCAATCAACCAAACAAAATTTGGACAAATCGTTGTGAAATGCAAAACAAAAAGGCAGCATCCTTGTTTTCTGAAGTTGGACCTGTGTTGCTTTATCCCCCATGAAAGCAATTCATAATGATGTTCTTTCCCCAACAAAATGCTTGGAGATAATTGTTTTTTTTTTTGTTTGTTTTTTTTTTTACTTTCTTACATGCATATATGAGTTTCAGTGTCGGTCTGTACTGATAGAATTGAGCATACATAAAGTTCACTATAAGTGCTATTTGTAATGATACAATTTTAATGTGTCTCTTGTGCTTACATGAAAACAAATATCTTGCTTTGAGAGAATTGCATGTGCATGTTTTTCACAGAACCATTTTTATGAGGCCATAAAATTAAGTTCAGGAATAAAATGAAACCACATGTGTTATATCATCTATTTTATTACAGGCACTGTATAGCATGTTTTACATATATTATTTACCAAATTCTATGTCCAATTTATCAAAAAAAAACAGCATTAACAAATATGCACTTCTGTACCTATTAAGTGTGAACTTGGATTCATCAATCTTCTGGTATTTATTAATCCTACTATGTTCTAACTTTATGTCAGATTAATTGTAATTAATAAAATGCATGTAGAACATGATGACTGCCATCTAAGATTTTATAATCCATTCAAGTGATATAAATCATTGCATTCCATTGTTAGGTAGAAAATGCTAAATGTCAAATGATTATTAAAGCTATGTAATTAGATATCAATAAGGTTCAGATACTGCTAGCTGAATAGAATAATAATTTTTAATATAACAAATACCTATTTAAAAAAAGAATATGTATTAATTACAGTGGCAATACCAATATATAAGGCTAACATTTGACCAACAGCACTCTAAGTTTCAAAAATTGTTATTAATATGTGCTGACACCACCAAAATCTAAAATGGTGAGATCCAGGGTCTCAATTTTTAATAACTCATTTGAATGACAAGTTGCCTAGCTTTCAATTTATATGCTGTGGGAGAGCTAAGGGTAGAATTAAATCTGCTAGAATCTGCACCTTGGATTTTGGGGTTAGCTCTGAAGTATAGGACCACAGATTATATTTTTAACACACAATCTGCAGTACCAGGCACCCACAGTAATGCTAATTGCAAAAGGACTTGTTATCTTTTCAAATGACATGAACACAGTATTACAATTTATATCATGAATTTTTATCATCACTGTTTTACAGGATAAATAAAAAGATTATTACATGAAATTAGCCAACACTTCTCCATATGCCAGATATGGCAGGTGTAATTACAGGGAGTCTACTTATCTCAACAACTTACTTTGTCCACTTATCTTCCCCTTCAGAATTTCAAGCTGTTGGATGCAGTGGGAATATATAGTAGTTCAACTGCACTGAAAGAGTTAAATACTGTCCCTCTTCTCTTAAGCAGCCAGGAGGGTCATAATCATTGAAACAAATGGAGCATCATTTATTACCTCTGTCTCCTCTGCTATGTTTTTGAGAGGAAGTATTGGCACTTACTTTGCAACAGATTTGATCTTCTGTTCTCCGAGGAAATGCTGTCACTGGTATTATTTACTCTCTGAGCAACAAATCCTCATAAATTATAATGGTTCTCTAGACAGCCATTTACAAATTTAATCAGGGATGATTTCTTTGCCTTTTTCAATTATCCCCAAATTATATTCAGGCACTGAAATGTACTAAGTCCTGTGCCATATTTATTCCAGAAATACAACTACAACAAGCTTCCAATCTAAAAGAAAGGATATAGATAAAGATGCCTGTAGCCTATTGAAAAAAATGTTATTCCCTTGACTGAAACTGTATCAGGGCTGCAAGAGATTCTGGGGTACCCTGTGTGCCATGACCCTTTGTTGCTTCCCATTGGCAACACATACTATCCAAATAACCAATAATTATAGACTGTTAACGTGAACTAGAATCTCATTCATATAGCAAGACTATGAATACAGACAGACCTGAGTTTGTGTGCTGCCTCGACCATTTACTAGATACGTACTCACAAGAATATTTTAGCTCCTCTAGGACTCAGTTTCTACAAATGTAAAATGGGATAATATTAACACATCTCATGCAATTATTGATAAGACTAATATAATGACTATAAATAATATACAAAAGTCTAGAGATTATAAGTACTCAATAAATGACAGTTACTATTACTATCCCACCTCTTCACTCTCTTTAAAATTAAGCAACTTAACCTGAAAGAATTGAAATAACTACTGAGGATCATACAAAGAGTTGGGAAAGGTTTGAACATGTCTCCAGTTTTGAATCACTTTCTATTAAACTATTAGTTTATGTTATATATGACTCAAATATAACTAATTCCTGGGACACTTTACTCATTGTTTAGTGGAGATCTTACTAATTTTGTTCCTTTTCAAGTAAGGTCATAGAGGAATTGTGGCTTGTGACCTCTGGATATTGTCCTAGAGATTCCAATACTTGAGGCTCATGTGAAACTGTTTTTACATTTAAGCATGGTACCTTTGGATACTGATGCCAGATGAAGTTGAGCTACCTCAAAATCAATACTCAACAGGACTTAACTGATGTTAATATGTGTGATAATTTTAATGTGTCCACTTGTCTGGGTCATGAAGATGCCTGGATATTTGGTTTAACATTATTTCTGGGTATGTCTGTGAGGGTGTTTACAGAAGAGCTAAATGTTTCAATTGATAGACTGAGTAAAGCAGATTGCCCTCCCCAGTGTGAGTGGGTATAATCCAACGCCCTAAGGGCCTGAGTAGAAGAAAAGGCAGATGAAGAATGAGTTAGCTCCTTATTCTGCAATACAGCTTGAGTGGGACATCAGTCTTCTCCTACTCTTGAACTGAGATTTACACCATCATCCTCTGGTTCTCAGACTGAACTACAGCATTTAGTTTTTCCCAGATTTCTAGCTAGCAGATGGTAGATTCTCATAACAAATCTCTCTCTCTCTCTCTCTCTCTCTATATATATATATATATACACACACACACACACTATATATATATATATATATATATATATATATCTATATATATCAATTTGGTTTCTGTGAAGAAATAGAACCTTAATACAATAAGCTAAGTAAAGGACCTTAGACCAAGGTTCAAGAATAGGGTAGCCTCAAAAAATTGAAAGATTAACATTTTTCTTTCACAGATGGGACATGAGGAGAGGGCCACAAGTTGGAAATTGTATTAGTTTTTTCTTTCTTCCTTCTTTTTATAATGATATGTGGGAGCTAATAATGGGAGATACCAAATAAATGTGTGAACAGTCAAACTGAAAGCTAAGCAGACAAAATAACATAGATCTATTTCTTTTTAAACAATTAATTACTACTCAAGATTACAACAGACATTCATAATTTCTTTAAAAATAAAGTAAGTAAATTATAATTTTATTATCAGTGATAATCTGAAAACATTTGAACTTGAAGATTCAGGAAGCCAGATAGATAAGTTTTTGAAAAATAGGTCCCAATTCAGAAAATATTTAGAATGAATAAATTTATACAAAAATAATTATTTGTTCTAACATACAGTAGTATTACATAGCATAAAACTATGAAATTAGTAAAATAACTGTATTCTACTCTCATGTATCATTAATTTTGGACCTGGGATTACATTATGTATTGATTCTATTAAATATGTCATTGGCTACAGAAAAAACGAGCATTCAATTATTTCTAAATAAGAAATTATTCAAAATATATAGACATTAAAGTGATGAAATTATTTTTAGTTTATAAAAGTTTTGTGTATGTAAGTATGTATTTGTAATACCTATCAATACTGATAGATATTGAAGGCAATATATTGAAGATAAACACATATACAAAATTAGAGCTTGAGTCTCTGAAGCCTCCCAATAAATAACACTTCTCTTCCTTACCCAGATATCAACAATTGAGGTTTAAAACAAAATAAATAAATATGGAGGAGAAAATATTATCTCTTTGTCTTGCTCTTTCAGTGTGTGTGTATGTATGTATACATGCACACACATACATATAAACACAGACATACATACACACATATATGTATATTCCTATGGAAGACCTTTGTTCTAATTATGATTCTATCTCATATATCTAATATTTCTAAATCATTATCCATGTTACTATAAGTCCTAGAATGTCTAATACACAACCAAGAATATGAAAAAGATAAATCATATTTTACAGACTCTTTGGGGCTTTCTAGATATTAGATGATATCATCAGCAAAGAATGAGAGTTTGACCTACTCTTTCCACATTTGGATATCCCCGATTTTCTTCCCTTGACTAATTGCTCTGGCTAGGACTTCCAGCACTATATTGAATAGAAGTGAGGACACAGTGGGCATCCTTGTCTTGTTCCAGTTCTAAGTTGGAATGCTTTCTTTTCCCCATTCAGTATGATATTGGCTGTGGGTTTCTCATAGATGGTTTTTGTAAATTTGAGGTGTGTTACATCTATGCCTATTTTATCAAGAGTTTTTGTTATAAAAGAGTGATGAATTTTGTCAAATTCTTTTTCTGCATCTATTGATATGATCATATGATCTTTGTTTTTGCTTCTGTTTCTATGGTGAATCATATTTATGGATTTATGTATGTAGAACCATCCTTGCATCCCTGGAATGAAGATATTGTTCATGGTGGATTATTTTTATGATGTGCTGCTGAATTTGGTTTGCTAGAATTTTATGGAGGATTTTTGCAACTATATTCACAAAGGATTTTGGTCTATAGTTTTCTTTTTTTTTTTGCTTTGTCCTTTCCTGGATTTGGTATAAAGGAGGTACTTGCTTCATTGAATGAGCTGGGGAGGATCCTGGAATTGATAAATGAATTCAGCAAACTCTCAGGCTACAAAATCAATGTGCACAAATCAGTAGCATTCCTACGTACCAATAATGTTAACCTGAGAATCAAAAGCAAAGACTCAACACCTTTCATAATAGCTAAAAAGAAAATAAAATGCATAAGAATATATTTAACCAAGGAGGTAAAAGATCTCTACAAAGAGAACTAAAAATCACTGAGAAAGAAAATTGCAAAAGATGTCAACAAATGGAAAAACATATCATGCTCATGGATCAGCAGAATGAAAATTGTTAAAATGTCCATACTTACTACCCAAAGTGTTGTACAGATTCCATGCAATCCCCACCAAAATACCAGTGTCATTTTTCACAGATCTAGAAAAAATAATTCTGTGCTTCATTTGGAACCAAAAAAGAGCCTGAATAGCCAAAGCAACATGAAGCAAAAGGAACTAATCTGGAGGCAACACTTTACTAGACTTTAAGCTATACTACAAGGCTATAGTAACCAAAACAGCATGGTACTGGCACAAAAATAGGGACATATACCAATGGAACAGGATAGAGAATTCACATATAAAATGATCCACATGTTGCCATCTAATCTTTGACAAAGTACACAGCAATATACACTGGGAAAAAGACTCCCTATTTAATAAATGGTGCTGGGAAAATTGGATAGCCACATGTAGAAGATTGAAACAGGATCAGTATGTCTCACCATTCATAAAAATTAATTCCAGATGGATAACAGACTTAAACTTAAGGCATGAAACCATAAGAATTCTAGAAGAAAATGTTGGAAAAACTCTTCTAGATATTGGCCTAGGAAAAGAATTTATGAAAAAGACCCCAAAAGCAATCGCAGCAACAACAAACATAAATAATGGGACTTGATTAAATTAAAAAGCTTCTGCATACCCAAAGAAACAATCAATAGAGTGAACAGACAACCTACAGAATGGAGAGAATATTTGCATGCCACACATCTGATAAAGGGCCAATAACCAGAATCTACAAAGAACTGAAGCAAATCAGTAGAAAATAAAAAAAAAATAATAAAAGAAATAAATCAAACAACCCCATTAAAAGACATGAACAGAAACTTTTCAAAAGAAGATAGACAAATGGCCAATAAACATATGCAAAAGTGCTCAACATCATTAATAATCAGATAAATGCAAATCAAAGCCATAATGAGATATCACCTAACCCCAGTGAAATTGGCTTTTGTCATAAAGTCCCTAAACGAAAGATTCTTGCATGGATGCAGAGAGAAAGGAGCATTTATACACTGTTGGTAGAACTGCAAACTAGTGCAACCTCTATGGAAAATAGTATTGAAATTCCTCAAGGAACTAAAAGTAGACCTACCATTTGATACAGAAATCCCATTATTGGACATCTACCCAGAAGAACAAAAGACATTCTATAAAAAAGACACCTGCACTCAAATGTTTATAGCAGCACAATTCACAATTGCAAAGATGTGAAAACAACCCAAGTGCCCATCAATACATGAGTGGATGAATAAAATGTGGTCTATGTATACCATGGAGTATTACTCAGCTATAAGAAACAATGGTGATATAGCACCTCTTGTATTTTCCTGGATAGAGCTGGAATCCATTTCATTTGGTAATTACCCACAGAAAAAAAGTCATTTTATCAAAAAGACACTTGTACTGAAATGTTTATTGCAACACAATTCACAATTGCAAAGATGTGGAATCAATGCACGTGCCCCTCAATTCATGAATAGATTAATAAAACGTGGTATAGGTATACCATGGAGTACTACTCAGCCATAAAATATGAATTAATATATTTTTCAACAATTTGCATGGAACTGGAGACCATCCTCCTAAATGAAGTATTGCAAGAATGGAAAACCAAACACCACATGTATTAAATTGGATCTAGATGATCAACACTTATGTGCACAGATGGAAGTAAAACTTAGCAGAAATCAAGCAGGCAGAAGAGGGAAGGAGAGACAGTGAAATCATACCTAACAGTTACAGTGTACACTATCTGGGTGATAGGCACACTTATAATTTTGAATCAAGCAGTACAAAAGCAATCCATATAACAGAAACATTTTTACCCCTATAATATTCTGAAATTAAAAAAATAAAACTGCTCTAAAAATTTTTATAGAGAATTGAAACAATATCTTATTAATTTAATCCAATAAGAGCTAGAATTTTAATTCAAATATTTTTCCACCCAGCCAGAGCAAGCAGGCAAGAGAAAGAAATAAAGGGCATCCAAATTGGAAAAGTGGAGGTCAAACCTTACCTGTTTGGCTATGATAGGATCTTATTTCTAGAAAATCCTACAGACTCCTCCAAACAACTCCTAGAATGGATAAACAAATTCAGTAAAGTCTCAAGTTACAAAATTAATGTATAAAAATCAGTTATATTTTTACACATTAATAACAGTCAAGCTGAGAGTCAAATCAAGTACTCAATACCATTTATGATAGGTTTAAAGAAAACAAAATATCTAGGAATATACTTAACCAAGGAGGTGAAAGATCTCTGCAAAGAAAACTACAGACCACTGATGAAAGAAATCATAGATGACACAAGCAAATGAAAAACATCCTGTGCTCATGATTGAAAGAAGCAGCATTGTTAAAATGTCCACATTTCCCAAAGTGATTTAAGGATTCAATGCAATTCCCATCAAAATACCAATGTCATTTTTCAGAGAACTAGAAAGAACAATCCTAAATTTTATACAGAATCAAAAGGGAGCCCAAATAACCAAAGCAATCCTAAGTAAAAAGAACAAATATGGAGGCATCACAATACTGGACTTCAAATTATACTACAAGGCTACAATAGCCAAAATGGCATGGTACTGGTGTAAAGGTAGACACCTAGATCAATGAACAGAATAGAGAACCCAGAAATAAAGCCATATAGCTACAACCAACTGGTTTTCAACAAAACAGACAAAAGCATATACTGTGGAAAGTACACCCTATTCAATAAACAGTGCTAGGAAAATTGGAGAGCCACATGCATAAGAATAAAATTGGATCCTTATCTCTCATCATATGCAAATATTATCTCAAAATGGATTAAAGACTTAAATGTAACACCTGACACCATAAAAATTACAGAAGAAAACTTAGGAGAAATTCTTCTGTACAGTGGGTTAGGTTAAGAATTTATTACTGAGACCCCAAAAGCAAATATGGAAACAGAAAAAATAAATAAATGGGACTTAATTAAACTGAAGCGTTTCTGCACAGCAAAGGAAATAATAAGCAAATGGACAACTTACAGAATGAAAGAAAATATTTGCAAACTGTACATATGAAAAAGGAATAATATCTAAAATATAAAACAAATAACCCATTACAAAATGGACAAAAATATGAACAGATATTTTTTCAAAAGAAGATATACAAATGGCCAATGAACATATGAAAAATTATCAACATCATTAATCATCAGGTGCAACCTATATGGAAAACAGTATGGAGATTCCCCAAAGAACTAAAAGTAAACCTACCATTCAATCCAGCAATGCCATTACTGGATATCTACCTAAAGGAAAAGAAGTCATTGCATCAAAAAGACACCTGTATCCGAATGGATATGAAACCAACCAAAGGGCCCATCAACTGATGAGTAAATATAGAAAAAATGTGTATACACACACATTCATACATACCATAGAGTACTAGTCATATAAAAGGAATAAAATAATGTCATTTGCAGCAATTTGGATGGAAATAGAGAGCATTATCCTAAGTATCTCAAGAATGGAAAAAACAAATGCCACATTCTCTCTTATAAGAGGGACCTAAACAATGGGTGTATATTGTCATAAAGTGGTGTAAAGGACATTGGAAACTAAGAACAGGGGAGGGAGGAAGATAAGGAATAAAGAATTACCTATCAGGTACAATTTACACTATTTTGGTGATGGGTGCACTGACTTTGGCATTATACCATTAATCCATGGAACAAAAAAATCCTGTACCCCCTAAATCTATTGTAATAAAAATATATTCTAAAAAATAAAAAAAAATAAAGTCTATGGTACAGCAACATCAATTCTCTTTAAAATGGTATTCATTTTTCAGTGATCTTAGTAATTGTCCTCTACAGTTATTGCCCAGGCAGCACTTTCTATTGGTAGTCTGCCCAAGCAAGATGAATATGTCACTTGTGCTCAACTTTAATGAGTTTTCCATATAGCTTAAAAGGTGATTTCCATTATCTGCCATGCTCTTGCAATCTAATACTGTAACAATACAAGTTTAATAAACCCTACATTATTCACCTTTGTGTTCTGTTTTATACATTTCACACCCATTTGAAACATCCCCTCAAAAAATATTGTGAGATAAGTATCCTATATCAGCATCATGTTTAACAGAACCCAGAATCTATTGTCTCTATTTAAAATCTTAACTAAGGAATAAATGGAGATGCATTGCCACTTAATGAAGCACTGTAGGCTTTACTCATTGCTTTCTGAACTCCTTTGTCTCCCATTTCCTCAGCCCACCAAACACATAAGGCAAGCAAAGGCCCATGAGGACAAGCTACAGGAACAGTTTTCAACTGTGACATCTATGTTGCATATCCCAGTCCTACTCTTGGATAGCACAGTAGACAATGGAATCTGGATTTATATGGCTAAATGTTAAACAATTAATAATGATGTTTAAAACATTTATTAATTACCACCTTCTTTTGTAATAAAGTTGAAAGAATGCCCATGTGAGAAGGTAATAGAAAATATCTGGTATCCTGTCACTATTTACTCTACCAGTCAAAATGGAGCCACATGATTGAAATTGAAAATATCCACATGTACTCACCAGAAAATTGGTTTCCCTGATCATCACCTAAGTGCACATTTGGGAATAACACTAATTGTGTATTGGACAGAGGTGGGGGGTGGGGGGAGGGGATGGGTGTATACCTACATGAAGAGTGCGATGTGCACTGTCTGGGGAATGGACACGCTTGAAGCTCAGACTCGGGGGAATGGGAGGGACATGGGCAATATGTCTAACCAGAACTTTTGTACCCCCATAATAAGCTGAAATAAAAACAAAACAAAAAAAAATATTCAGACAGTTTCTTTACCTAATTCCAAACACGGATATATTTAGAAATTTAATAGTGCTTCCAATAGAGTAAAATATGGACCTGTTTCTGCCTTTATGTTCACTTTTGCCCATGGGAAGGGGAGTGACTTTTCTCATGGGTGAGATTGACAGAAGAGAATTAGCAAGAGTGATCCAGTCTCTTCCTCTCTCTCTCTCTCTCTCTCTCTGATATACCCTCTACAAGAAAGCATATACTCTCTGCATCACCATTGTTAGATCTTTAAAGGGACTGCATGCCATGGAGAAATCTTGCAAGTGGCCAGCAGTGCTTGAAACTGGGTGGGTGAGTTCAATTTCAGGTTGTAGTCTGAGCAAGCCCACATGGCTAACGGACTGGCAGATACCATTTTCCAATTTTCCGTGTTATCAGTATGCTTGATGTTCTTTTGATCTGTCGTCCTATGTGTCTTAATTAATTCCAACTTGAGGAGAAAAAAAGCATGCTATTTATTATTATTCCCTCCTGAAGTTTCAGCAATAGATCACGTTTATTGATGTTTCATTTATTTGAATTTTATAAATTTATATTGCTCATAAACAGCACCAAATTACAACTCCATGTTTCACAAACACTTAGTTATTTACCTCTATACAAAGTTATAGTTTTCATTATATTTATAATAGCATTATTAACTTTTCATTACTTAGATGCAATTGAACATTAATACAAT
>CM052437.1:86812598-86865797 GCA_028533085.1 Varecia variegata
AGTTATAACTCTTTCTCAAAAATATATATTTAGGGTATATATTTTGGTTTTACACACTTTTACCCTATTTATTGTATCTATTATATAGTATTTTACATTTAAACTGACCCTCACCTCCATCCCCTCTCAAAGTCAGGGCAAAATGATAGAAAGAAGAATTTTCAGATTCCCTTGACTCCCAGCTGTATTTTTTGTCCTTCAAATACAAAGGGATAACGTTATCTATAGGCCAAGTGCTTTGAGTTCATTTTCCATTTATGAAAATCCAAGCATGCAAATATCCCTGTGCTCTCAGCAATGCAAGCTCAATTTAAGCTATGTCACTGAGGAACAAAGGCAATTAAATTAGCCTTCCCTGTTCTCCTCAATGCCTTTCTCCTGACCCTTCCACTTTACTGATAATTTGTCTCAAAAACCATGTCAGGAGAGCTCAAGATCAAACTCATATGCTACTCACCATCATAAGCCTCACTTGACCTCTGGAAGAAAAAGGCCTGTGTAAGACAGACTTCCCTTATTTACTTTCCGCTCTGATGAAAACTTTCCTCACGAGCCCTGGATCTCTGTTGACTCTGATGTTCTCTCACCTTAAATTCTAATTTCCACTTTAAATGTCATTGAAGTGACCTTCTCTATGGAAGCATAGTGACTAAAACAAATAACTGTGCCTAATATTATCTTCAATTTATTTTGCTGGTTACCCTGGTCCACCTTAGACTTTTAAAGCTGCCTGGGATCTTAACAAAAAGAATAGGTAAATGTACATAGAATGTAATTCTATGACTAACATGTAACCATTTGGTGATTAATACAGAATCAGTGAAGGCCCTCAATGAAAAATTTACCTAACTAGAATTTGGGAATGGTACTTAATGTATATGATTAACATAGCAAAACAAGAGGAGTAATACAATTTTAATATCCAGAGTTGTAATCATGAATGATCCTAAAATATTATTTGGAGTGTTTTGCACTTAGAAAGGATCATAGTTCAGGTTCTGTGTAGATTGCTATATGGGCTGGGTGTGGTTATAGCCAGCCATGCCAAAGTGCCTCACACACATCAGCATATATTGATTCATTGATTCACCAACACTTGCCAGGTGATTGACCTAGAAATTTAACCCTTCCTACATATTTTGAAGAGAGATTTACCTCATTTCTCAGTAGTCTGAGAGGAAGAGCATGTATTCTCCAATATCTGGGAATCTATGATAAAATATAGAAAATATAATCAAACTCACGAAGACATACCTATTCATTGAAAAACTATACAGGCATACACATAAATTAGATACACATAGTGATGTTATTCTGGTGGATTTACAAATGAGAAACTGGTTATTTTTACTATATGGTTTTATGTAATTTTCTTTTCTTTTTAAGAAAAACAGAGGTAACAATAAAAACCACAGTTAATGCTGAGAATCCATATTCATACAGTGGAAAAAAATGTGAATAAAAGTCTAAGCATTGCTCTGAGTGGGATCAAAGGAATGCTGAAATGCTTAACTGTCACTTTTTTTTAACCTTTTTCAGCCAACCTGTGCAAAATAGCAGGAAGAAATGTCAACCCAGAGACACTGTCCTTCAGACTATAGCATAGTACAAGTGTCTGGTAAATGTATTTAGAGCCCCGTGAGGTCTCACTTTGAGCATTGACACGTTATATTTTTGCACTATTATGCTAAAGGCCAAATGTTAAATGAAATTCACGCAGGTATTCATTTATATCTTTACAAAGATCTAAATTAGTTGGGGAATGATAAAGCCAAACTGACAAAGAGTACAGTAACACGCATTTAACGCTGTGATAAGGGATAAGAACTGGCTTCCTCTGCAGGATGACACTACCATGTTGGACCTATTTTCACCTTGTTGTTCACAGGGGCTATTCCTTGTGGGGCCAGGAAAGGAGGACAGTTGTGCTAACTGTACACAGTTGGAGGAGGAACATAGCTAAACTCTTCTGCCCTGTCTTCTGAAGAGGTCATTTTTTCAAGCAGTAGCTTTAGCAATTCACTTCAATTTGGAGGAAATGAGTTTTCGTTACTTGACTATCCTGTTCTCAGAAATACCTTTAGCTTGTCAATAGGAAAGGTCCATATGGGGTTCAGTCAGTACATAAAGGAGGTTTTTCAGTCACAGGAGATCCTTACCTTTCAATAGAGCTACTTTCCCACCTTTTCTTTCCTGGGTAATTCCCAAGCTGTCTCTTACAGTGGTATTGTTTGAAACCATTACCGTTAGTAATGGTATGAGGATTGCGATCTAAAACTTGACTGTAACTATTTCAAAGTGCTAAAGTTAGTGGTAATGCCACCTCAGTGACTAAAGAAACACCAACTGAATTGAAATGTTCTCTTGTTAATGGGGAAAAAAAAAAAAAACAACTCTACAACTTCAGGGAGAGTGAGCAACAATGACTCTCAACAATGCTGAGAACAGCAGGGAACTCTCCTGTACATGTAAGTTGAAATAATCATCTCTTGGTCATCTTGGGGCCAAATTTCTATTAAGAGTTGATGTGGGTCTTTATGCTGCAGGCTATTGGGCTCTCAGAGGAATAAAAATGCCTTTCTGGGGAAACGTGGGTACCATTAGATAAAGGATATCAAATGGCCTGTGGTGTGAATATGACACATTTCCTAACATGTCAGAACAGAATCAGCATTTGACATTAACCTCCAAATGGCACTAATTCAGAAACCCATTTTTTAATCAACTTGGCTATTTCCATATGTCTATTTTTATATTTCTTGTTGTCACCATAATTTGAAGTCACTTTGACAAGAGCGCTATTTTGGGATTCTATTTCTAGTCCCTCCATATGACTTTGTGTTTTCTGTCTTTTTAATTTCAGTTGTAATCCCCACTAGATATAAGAATAACAAGTGAGCCAGATTGTGTCTTATACGCAACTGGAATTCAGGAAATGCTGATGGTTTCTTAAGAATATACAATTCACATCATTTCTGTAACTAACTGTGACCTCACCATTACCACAGTAGTTTGTATGACTTAAATAAAAAATCTGTATTCTGGAGGGATCAGATCTCTTGCTAGAGTGGTACAGATAGATACTTTAACCTATTAAATGAATATTAATCGATAGTGATGGAACTATTAATGAAAGATAAAAGATGACTTTAGTTTAAAAAAGCACTCGAATGTTTATAGCAGCACAATTCACAATTGCAAAGATGTGGAAACAAACCAAATGTCCATCAATTCATGAATGGATTAGTAAAATGTGGTATATGTATACCATGGAGTATTACTCAGCTATAGGAAATAACGGTGATATGGCATCTCTTTTGTCCTCCTGGAGAGAGTTGGAACCCATTCTATTAAGTGAAGTATCCCAAGAATGGAAAAATAAGCACCACATGTACTCACCAGCAAATTGGTTTCCCTGATCATCACCTAAGTGCACATTTGGGAATAACACCAACTGGGTATCGGACAGAGGTGGGGGGTGGGGGGAGGGGATGGGTGTATACCTTCATGATGAGTGAGATGTGCACTGTCTGGGGAATGGACACGCTTGAAGCTCAGACGGGGAGGCAGGGGCATGGGCAATATATATAACCTGAACTTTTGTACCCCCATAATAAGCTGAAATAAAAAAAATCAGATAATATCTTTTAACTTACACTTTAGATTTTTAAATAATAATAAATGATATGCTACCATTATCTATTTAGGGAAGAAAAGTACCCCTTCTCCTTTTTTAAAGGAATATTAATTCTCAGAGAGTCATGTAAGGACGGGGAGCTCTATTCCTTACTGAAAAATCCCTTCCCATAATTTCTTGCGAGTCTAATTCTGAAACAAGTCAGCTTTTAAATTGCATTGTCAAAGGGGTAAATTTCTGCACATATATTCAGCTGTGCATTAAGTTCAATAACCATTCTTTTAAAATGAATAGTTTACTAGAGTTGTACCAACTCTTCAATTTTAAAAAGGTATATAGGTAAACTTTCTCATTTTTATTTATGGGATCTTGGAAGAAATAATTGCTGAGTTATGAGACTCACAATAGCTATGTTTCAGATTTATCGTGCATGCATATATCTTTCAGAATGCAGAAGTCTTGCACAGTGTGATATGTGCTTTGGGCATGCATCAAAAAGAATTTCCAAATTGTATATTGGCATGTGGAAGGGGATGGTGGATTATCAGTGATATTGAGATATTAATTATTCAGTTTTACTGCCATGTGTTATGAATAATGTATATGACATTCAACAGTAGAGCAGCAGTCCCCATCAGCATGAACTGCCCTATAAACATATACTGGGACACCAGGGTGTTAGTAATATAGTTAATTGGTCCTGGATCTTATTATGAAGACTCCATCTTCATCGGGACTACCAGGACAGGTCTGTGTTTTCATACACTTCTGGTGTTGGCTCAGCAAGTAGCATGAGACAAAATAAAGGCATATATGGCAAAGTGGATTAATTCTGTTGGGAAAGAGAGCTTAGAAACTATTTGAACTGTGATCTGCAGCAAACTAAGGTAAAGAAAAAGAGGTAGACAATGTTTATTTCCTTTTTTATTTTTTCTTTCTGTCTTTTTCTTTGTTTCTCTTTCTTTTCTTTACATTTTCTTTCTTTCCTCCTTTCTTTCTTCATTCCTTCCTTTCTTTTTCTTTCTAATGTTCTTATTTTTAACCAGTAAATGTTTGCCAGTGTTTACTTAGCACCAGAGGAGAATAGAATGTAATGACTACAAGCTCAGATTCTGGGGTAATTCAGATCTTGGTTCAGTTGCAAGTTCTGAGATCCAAGGAATGTTATTTCTCTAATAATTTCTTTACTTGAAAAAAATGGGAAAAATCATACCTAAAATAATTGTTTGATATGAGGGCTAAGTTAGATAATTCTTCTGAACAAAATTCTGATTAAAATTATTATTATTGTTATTGAGGATGTAGCTTAGATTCCACATAGTATTCCAGGTACTATGTGAATGTTTGAGAATAAAATATTCCTTAAGAATAAGGAAAAAAAGCACAATTTGGGATTAAGAAACAGATGTAAAATTATATAACAATTAATTCAAATGTATTAAAAAGTCTGTGAGTATATAGTGAAATAAGCTATTATTTCTGCCTTGGCATATTGGCCCAAATATATAAAAGAGAGGTAAGAAAAAGTTTCAGTTTCCTCAAAGATGATACACAGCAGAAATTTATGACTCCCTCCCTAAAAAGCTCTAGAGAAATTAAAGGCAAGAGGAAAACATGGACTCTAAGAACTAATCAATCAAACAATAAGAGTAACTAGCAACACAATTAAGATACCCATGGGAAGACAAAATGTGGTCTCAGACTAGTGTGTTTAGCAGATGATGGCTGCAATCTGAAGAAGGAGGCACTCAGAACCCGCAGAGAGAAGGGAGGTTGGAGAAAATGTTTTAGGTTTAGTTCCTGTCTTGGCTTCTGGTAGGTTTGTTTCTTCAAGACAAACCCCCAATCAGTAGCCTAGGCCATCTGTGCTAGCGTCCTTGAGGTTTTATCAGTATATTAAAAAAAACCTGGCAGGGATGAAGCATTGGAGAAAACAGGTGTGAATTGAGTACCTCTTGGGCATTACTGCTTTAACCCCGAACATAAGATTTTCCTGAAGGACTGACATAAAATGATAATGATCATAGTGGCTAAGGCTATTGGGAAAAAAAAAAAAAAAAAAGAAAAAGTTCTGACCTTGTAGCCTTATCCATTCTATACTAACAGACCATATCTAACGACCTAAAGCAATTTGAGCCCACAAGCCAAAAAATTAGATAATCTGAAGAGGACAAACACTGTAAAAGACAAATGATAACATGAAGCAGAATTATTACAAGAGACAAATATCTTAAATAAGAAAATAAGGAGAGATATTAGCAATAGCAAACAATTTGAAATGTTATATATGAAACTATAATGGTTTACACAAAAACAAAATAGAAGGGGATCATAATTGTAAGGATAAAGTAAAGAAGAAATAGGTGAATTGGAATATCAAATTCAGGAACCACCAGATGACTAAAGGAAAAGATAGAGTTGAAAATATATAAGGAAGCTTGAGACATAATTTCAAACCATAAAAATTAATAGCATTTTGCTATATCAGAGATAAATAATCAAGACATATCACAAAGACCTAACAATTAAAACAATGCAGCCTGGTTGAACAATAGATAAATAGATGAAATAAATTAAAGTTTTAGAGAAAGAACTATATGTATGGGGACAGAAAATACTATAACCATGTTACTATAAATCAAAAGGAAAAGGAAATATTGTTCAGTCTGTAAAAATTGGTTCACATTATGAAAAAAAAACCTAAAATTGTATCTTTATGTAATACCAGGTACACTACAATTGAATTAATTACAGAAAAGTGAAAGGAAAAACTATAAAGTTAGTAGAATAAAATATAGCAAATATCTCTGACCTAAGGTAAAGCCCTTGTGGAAAGAAATTTGGAGATATTTCAAAGAGCTAAAAATAGAAATACCATTTGATCCAGCAATCACACTGCTACGCATCTACCCAAAGAAAAAAAGACATTCTATAATAAAGACATTTGCACTTGAATGTTTATGGCAGCAAAATTCACAATTGCAAAGATGTGGAAACAACCCAAGTGTCCATCAATACATGAGTGGATTAATAAAATGTGGCATATGTATACCATGAAGTACTACTCAGCCACAAAAAACAATGCTGAACTAGCACCTCTTATATTATCCTGGATAGAGCTTCAGCCCATCCTTCGAAATGAGGTACCACAAGAATGGAAAAACAAGCACCACATGTACTTTCCATCAAATTGGTACTAACTGAGCAACACTAAGGTGCTCACAGGGAAGTAATATTCACTGGGTGCCAGTCAGGTGGGAGGGGGTTGATGGGAATGGGTAAACTCACAATTAATGGATGCGGGGTGCACTGTATGGGGGAAGGGGACACTTGTAGCCCTGGCTTGGGCGAGGCAAAGACATTATATGTAACCAAAATGTTTTTTGTACCCCCATAATATTCTGAAATTAAAAAAGAAAAACTTCTCATAAATATGGTTTTAAAAAGAGGATTAATTCAATTATATCACAACTAACAACTTCTCTCAGTGAAGTACTGTAGATAAAATTATTAGGATGACAGAATGGGAGACAATATTTACATATTCAACATTGGCAAGAGATGAATATTAAAAAAAAAAAAACTATACCAAAAAGGAGGTCCTAAAATCAACAAGATTTGATTACAACAGACAAATTCCAACAAACAAATGGACAAAAGTTATGAACTGCAATTAACAAAAGAGAAAGACTAAAGTGCTCATAAGAATATGAAGAGATACACAAAGTCATTAGACATCAGAAACACGTAAATGGAAGTAACAATGAAATACGAGGTTATACCTAATCTCTGACAAAACTTTAAAAGCTGGATCATTCTCAGTATGTGCATGGATATTAGAACATAACAAAACCTCCAGCAATGTTGGTGTCACTGTAGACTACAGAATCCATTCTGGATAGCAACCAGCCAGTACACAGACAAATTACTTTTACACATATATTTTTGTCCTGGCATTTCTGCTGGAGGGAAATCATAAGGCATAATTTTGTATACATATCACAAAGGGTTCATTTATTAGTATGTTCAAGACACAGCATCATGAGATAGTAAACAATTACAGGCAATCTGGGTGTCCATCACTTGGAAAGCAGATAGAGAAATGTAGTGGATACTTACCATATAACAGTTTGATGCAAGGAATAAACACACTTAGAACAGCATGGCTGGATCTTATAAATGCAGCTCTGAGTAACAAAAACAAAAAAAGCAAGAAAAACATAATAGATTCAAAGTACAATGTCATTTATTTAAAAATATTCACATACAATCCATTTATTTAAAAAATAAACATAAATGTATACTAAATATATTAGAATTGTCTCTAGGGTGAATGGAAAAAAATCTAGGAAATAGGGGAAGGAAGGAAGGAAAGAGGGAAGGGAGGGAGGGAGGGAGGAAGGAAGGGAAAGGGCAGGAAGAAGTAAGCGAGAGGGAGAGAGAGAGAAAGAGAGGAGGGGAAGGGCAAGAGAGTAGACTTGAATGGACCAACGATGATAAAGAACTGTGAGTAGTATGACTAATTCAACTCTCTGAAGTTTTAAACAGGGGTACCAATAATGTGTAGGAAAATATCTTTTCCTTCCTTGAAAGATGCATATACACACGTGTATGTCCTATTTTGTCTAAATACATCCCAGAATTATACACAGGAAACAAAGTAATTAGGAAAATAGTAAAAAAAAAATTGAAATAATATATTTTCATTCTGAAATCCATAACTCAAAAACTTTGTTATCTTTTGTATGATGTACAATAGCATAGTGTCTGACAACTAGTATACATTCAACAGGTAGCCATTCACCAAATCATTTATGCCATGATAGAAAAATAAAGAGCAGTGTATTTATTTTCACTTTTGAAAAATATGGAGTAACAGGAACTAGATTTACCTTCCCATCTGAAACAACTGCTATAAAAACATAGACAAAATATTTGAAACTATGGTTTATAAGACACTGAATGTAAGGTAAAAAAAAAAAAAAAAAAGACAGGAAGCAAACAATGTGAGCTCTAGGATGACTTCACCTAACAGCCTAGAGTTTTTTAGGCTGATAGAGGCAAAAGCAACAACAACAACAACAACGACAAAACTACTGGAGCCTGACTGGACTTTGTGCTTGAGGAGAGGAAGCTGGGTATCTGGGGAGCCCAGTGTGACTAGGATTCCCAGAACAGAGTACTGGAAGGAAGAGCCCTTCAGAAAAAAAAAAAAAAAAAAGCTGCGGATATATGTATAAGTGCCTCCTCCTCTCCCTCCATCCCTGGTATTCAGTATTAATCAGTGCAGATATATGAGGAAACTACTTGAGGCCAGAGCAGAACACTAGAAAAGTTTAGAGAGAACAGCTTGCAAGAATAGTGGGAAATAGTGCCTGTTCTCACCAGCCAGCTTTGAAAAATGCTATAATTCATAGTTATTGGCTTGAATACTAAGAAAAGTCTTGCTGTGGTAGTGGGGAATAATTACCCCTAGACCAACCATTGCTCTGGTTCCAGCCTAAAAACCTTAAAAACAAAAATTGAAAGGTCAAACTCTGTCTAAATAACTTAACTGCATCTCAGGTCAAAGCTCAAAATGCATGAAAATCGAACACATTATGAGGAGAAAAATCAAAAAATTAAAATCAAATCAGACCTGACACAGATTTTAGAAATTAACAGAAAAGGACATTAAATACCAGTTAATAAAACTGCATTCTATGTGTTCAAAAAGTTAAATAGAGTGAAAATTACCTTCTAGAGATGAAAACTACATTATCTGAGATGAAAATATACTAGATGGGCTTAATGGCAGATTAGGTATTGCAGAAGAAAATATTGGTAAAAATTATAAACTGTAATAGAAACTATTCATAGACACCAATATACATAAAAAATTAAAAGCAAAAAAAAAAGCATAGTGAGCTATGGGGCAATAGAAGCTCCTCTCTGTTCCTAGCTTGCTGGCAGTTTTATTAGACATGTTGGGCTTTGTCAAATGCCTTTGCTACATCTACTGAGATAATCATTGGTTTTTATTTATTAGTTTGTTATTTTTGTGGATTGTATTGATGGAATGTAAAACCAACATTGCATTCCCAGGATAACTTTTTATTCCTACTTAGTGATGAGATATAATCTTTATATACTATATAGAGTTAGATTTGATTTACTAAATTTTATTTAGAATTTTTACATCTAAATGCATAAAGGATATCTGTAGTTTTCTTGCAAAATCTTTTTTCTACTTTTGTCATTAGGGTAATGCTAGCCTCATAGAATGTGTTACAAAGTATGCCTTTGTCTTTAATTCTCTAAAAGAGTTGTATAAAATTTGTTTTATGTCTTTAAATGTTTGTAGAAATTACAAAGAAAGCCATATAGGTCTAGAGTTTTCTTTGTGAAAACTTTACAAATTGAGTTACCTTAACAGATTTAAGGTTATTCTTGTTATTTCTTTCTTAGCGTGCTTTGGTAGTTTGTGTCTTTAGTGGAATTTTTCCCTTTCAGTAGAGATATTGAATTTCTAGCCATAAGTTGTTGATAATATTCAACATTCTCTTATATTTCCTTTAGTATTCTTGGACTCTCTAGGTCTGTTACCTCTCTCATTCATGATAAAAGTATTTGTTGTCTTTTCTCTCTGTTTTTTTTTTTTTTTTTTATGAACAGTTTGGCTCCATGTGTATCAATTTTATCCATCTTTTTTTTTAATTTTTTTTTATTTCAGCTTATTATGGGGGTACAAAAGTTCAGGTTATATATATTGCCCATGCCCCCCCATCCCCCCGAGTCTGAGCTTCAAGCGTGTCCATTCCCCAGAGAGTGCACATCGCACTCATCATGTAGGTATACACCCATCCCTTCCTCCCACCCGCATATTTTATCCATCTTAAAAATTCAGTTTTTAATTTAATTTTGATTTTTCTGTATTGTTTTTATGATTCCTATTTTATGATCCAGAAAGAACAAATTTTAAATAATAATTCATCAAATTTAACATTTCTTTGCTTTGAAAACAATGATAAGAGTGAAGTACAATTTATACGCCAAAAGGAAGTATTGGGAATTCATATGTCTGATGAAGAACTTATATCTAGTATAAATAAAGAACTCTAAAATATAATTTTTAAATGAGTAAAAGTAATGGCCACTTTGCCAAAGAAAATATATGGTTAGCAAATGAGAACATGAAAAAATCTGCAACATCATTAGTCATCATGGAAATGCATAGTGAGATAAGTGTATTCACCTATTAGAATGGCTAAATTCAAAAGACTAACCCATACCAAGTGTTGATGAAAATGGAAACTGGAATTTTGCTTTACATTTGGTGGGAATGTAAAATATTACAAGCCTTTTGGAGAAGAGTTTTTCAGTTTCCTAAAATATTAAACATATACATACCACAGTCATTCTATCCCTAGGAGAGGTGAAAGCATTTTCTTATACACAGATTGCACATTAATGTTCATAGCCTCTTCATTTTTAATAAGCAAAAACTGGAAACAACCCAAATATCCATTAACATCTAGATAGATAAAGTTATATTGCTATAGCCATAAAAGAAAATACTACTTGGCAATAAAAAGAATGAATTATTGATACACATAACAAAATGGATGAGTTTCAAAATCATTATACTGAGTAAAAGAAGTCTGAGGAAAAAGAGTACCAATTATAAGGCCATATTTATATTAATGTAAAACCTGGAAAATGCAAACTAGTCTATTAGGGCTGAAAGCACACCAGTGGTTACCTAAGGAGGAAGACCTTGGTGGTGGGGGTGCATGGTAAATATGTAAGAGAAGTGGGAGGGGAGTTACAAAGGGAAATGAGGAAACTTTTGGAAGTGCTAAATATGTTCTCTATCTTGATTTTCACAGGTCTATGGTGTCCAGGTGGCACTCAAGTACTGCGTTCACGGATTCAACTAACCACTGATCAAAAATTAGAAAGCAAAAAAAAAAAAAAAAAAAAAGAAATACACAAATAAAAATAGTACAAATTTTAAAAATACAGCATAGCAATAATTTACATAGCATTTACAATGTTGGAGATATTATAAGAAATCTAGAGGTGATTTAAAGTATAGAGGAAAATGTGTATGTTATATGCAAATATTACCTCATTTTATTTCAGAGACTTGAGCATCCTCTGGTTTTGGTATACACAGTGTGTAGGGCCTGGAACCTTCTCACTGATCCCCTGTGGATACTGAGGAGGAGGGATGACTGTATCTGTATGTGTGTGTCAGATCTTATGAAATTGCCTAAACTTCGGTGTGGGCTTGTTAAGCAACTCTATTAGCTTTTCCCTCGCAGTGAACATCAGGGCAAAAAGCTTTTGAATACTTTTGTATCTGTTACTCTCACTTCCTGACGCCCTCAAGACCCAGGTGCAGACTCTTTGTTACAAATGTGTCAGATAAGACTCACTTCCCACAAGTAATATCTTATTTTAATTTTAATATAATTAATTATAAAAGCAATCTGATTTTAATCATGTGTCTCCTTTCTATTTGTCAGGTAGAAAATTCAACTTTGGCCATGGAGAGCAGGAAAAAAAAAAAATAAATAAGCCCTGGTGAGTCCTCTTGGCATGTCCCCTGTAGTTCTTGGTCATCAGTGTGTGCTGGTTCTGTCTAAGAAACCAACAGGTTCACTCCACATGATTCCCTTAGTTTCTTCTGCCTTATACATTTTTTCCAAGGCTAGAAGAATAAATTCTTTCTATGTGGAGTTTCTGATACTTCTCTGGAAAACCTCTACAGAGCTGATTAAAGGTCCTCATTGATTGGCTCAACCATGGGTCTGCACCCCAATTTGCTTTCTCCAGTCCCCTAATTCTCTTTTTAGCCTGAAATAAATCCTTTCTGACCATGTTTTCTTTGTCAATCTCTTCTTCCTCCAGAGAACCTAGACTGATTGTTTCAGTGGATTGTTGTTTTAGGAAACAAATACAAAATAAGGAGAGTGTTGTGTTGTGCAGACAACTTATGCTTTTACTCACTGCCAAAAATGCCTGTGTTAAGAAAAGGAAGCTCAGAATCTGTAGGACAGAAGAAAAGAAAGGAGGGATTAGAAGGTGAAACAGCTAAATTGATATCTCAAACATTTCATAAGGACAAAAAGTGTTTAAATTTCCCAACTGTACAAATTAGTCTTCAGACCTTATGAGAAAATATTTTCATTATAATTTATATTTTAAAAATGCATGCTAGGCTTAGAGAATTTAAGTGACTCATAAAAAAACACTCATTAATGTGACGGAGATAGGATTAGAAACCAAGTCATTAACCCCCTCTCTCATTTAATTCTCATACTATTCCAGTGATATATGACTACTATGGGTTGAATGTTCCTGTCCCCTCCAAAACTTCCCTTGAACTTAATCCCCAGGGCAATAATGTTGGGAGGTGGAACATAATGTGAGGAGTGTAGGTCACCAGGGTGGAACCCTAATGAGTGGATTAATGCCACTATAAGGGCTTTGGAGAGGGAGTTTACGCTCTCTATTTACCCCTCTGCCTTCCACCATGGAATGATGAAGCAAGAAAGCTCTCACCAGATGCTTGCACCTTGGTCTTAGGCTTCTCATACTTCAGTACTGTGAATCAATAAAGTTCTGTTCATTATAAATTACCCAGGCTTTGGTATTCTGTTGTTATAGCTACAGCAACACAAAATGGGCTAAGACAATGATCTATCAACAGACCCGGATTCAAATTCTGGTTTGACAATTTAGCACACAAGATGTACTTCTCTCCTCTATGAAATGGGGAAAGCCAATTAGATAACCACCATGCTTACTACTCACATGGGCATATACAAACACATCGTTAAACCGATTTGAGTTTCTTAGCATGGACAATTTCTCTGCTTTCTGGAGAAAGTGCCAAGGATGGTGTTTTCACAATGACAGGATTACCTAACAACACATTTTTCAGAACATATCCTTGTGGTTAGACAACATCACTATAACTAAATTCAGATAAGAAAAAAACTACCCAGAGCTTTCTAAAAGAAGTTATTTGCTAGGTGATTGCTGTTCATTCTTTACTGGCAAATATTTGTCATGAGCAATTTTTAATAAGTAAGAAGGAGGTATAAATATAAGTTCCTGGAGGAAAAAAGGCATTCATGAGGGTGAATACAATACGAGACACCTGTGAAGCATAGTGAAGAGTAGTGTCATCATTTCTGCTGTTTGCCTCTCCAAACAGGGAGGCCTGTTTATTGCTCTGAGAAACTGATCCGAATCAACTATATAACCAGGAAACCCAGGTTTGCAGAGTTGTTTGTTAGGTTCCATATGAAGAAAGGAAAAAGGAGAATGAGGTTAAGGTCCTTATTCACCTTGCTGCCTATGTGTGAGAGCAAGTTAGGTTTTCTTTTCCTTAAAAGACAACCTGATCTAAAGATTTTTCCTTTTTCTAGCATTTGGAAGCCTCTCTTTTTTCTTATGCCTTCAGCCTTAGTCTTGCTGCTAATGGTCAAGAATTTGACACTATCCCTTTCTTCCAGTTTCCTATACCCATCCACACCTTTGTAATTAATTTCTTTGTAAATAAACCCTCATTGAATTATTCTAATTTGAGTATACCATTTGTTTCTTGTTTGGACCCTGATTAATAAAAAATATTTTTTATTAAAAGTTAGCTTGCATAAAAAAACTTATACCATACATATTTAACTCTTTTCTTCTGCATAATTAGCAGTCTCTGCACAACTTTTGTCTCAATTAATAATACATATTGCAAATTTCTCCATATCAGCATATTGGGACTTACTATGTTATAATAAAATAATCTTTAAAGGATATTAAAATTGAAAGGCTATCAGATGAAAAGTAAGTATCATTTATAATGGAAAGGTTTATGGTCACAAAAAGAGTTTAATCCATAATCTCTTATTTTTATTATAATGTCCCACAACTTCAGAATTTATTGAATGAGAATTTAATGTTACTCCAGTATTGAAGATTATTAGATCTTTTGGAAAGAAAATCTTTTCTTCTAATCCCACAAAACAATTATTTCCTTCAAAGTAAATCCTTACATAGCTACATAGTAACACAGAGTATATTTACTACCTCACTAAAGAGCCTGTATCACTTGAAAGTATAAAATGTCAGGGAGCAGTATAATTGTGGGTGGGCCTCATTCCCACTGAGATGAAAGTTGAATAGCTGGTAGTGGAGGAATACAAAACCACGGCTGCTTTTCCAGATTTAGGAACATTTGTAGAGAAAGAGTGGGACCATCTTTTGACTCATTTAAGAATGACTTAGTAAGGTTTGTATGTCCTTTGTTCAGCTTTCAGGCATTTCCAATAATCACCTTCCTTCTGTAGCTACTCTCTACTTATACTACTCATCTTCATGGGACTTCCGGATATACTCACTCACAGTTTTTCATTTTATTGATATCTTCTGAACTCTCATCCATATGTCCATTATGGAAATGTTGTAATGAAAATCACTGAAAATGCCTCTCCAATTACATAAATATTCTAGAGAAGTGTTAATGTTAAAAAATGAAATAAGCTATCTCCAAATCTAAAGGGAATAACATAACCCTGAGGAAAAATTACATTTTCACAGAAAATAAAACCATATGGCCACATGAGAATGGCATTTCCTTATTTACATCATCTTATTATTAAATATTCCATATGCTATTGTCTGGAAGATTGGGACCACATTGTGTTTAAACATATTTAATTCTATTCATTTAATACAAATGACAAAACAGGAGATTGTTTATTTCCAAAAACAAAAAAACAAACAAAAAAATACCATTTCTGCATGGCACCACTTTTCTATGTGAATTCCATTAGATTTTGGCTAGGAAATAAGTTCTTTTAAATGCCCTGGAGATATTTTCTTTCTGTTAGTTGGCAATTATTCTTTTTCTCAGTTTATTTCAGTACTACCATTTAAGAGTCTTATGAAACCTATTTCTTTGCCTGTACAATTCTTTTTACCATTTAAAGCTACCTTAGTCTTTTTAAGTCAAAGAAGAATGGACACTCTCTGTTAGTCATACCATTGATAACTGGAAACCTCAGTCTTAGAGCACATCATTATAAAGAATGCTATAATCCTACAGAAGCTCATAACACTGAATTTAACTCTCATCAGGATTAAAATTAAACTTATGCCCCTAATAGAAATAACCACAATATGTTATTTAAAAATCACCCATATAAACTATATAAATACTTTAAAAAACTTAAGAAATCTTTAAGATATAAAAATGGACATTGGCGTAATATATACATTAATTTTACCAGGGATCCCAATATATTTCAATGTTCACTCATGGCAAATAAAATATACTATATATTAAATGTGACCTAAAATTACAAAGGTCACATTAATAATAATGCCCACACATACATCAAAAAATGCCAACACTCTAATCCCTGGAACCTGTGGGATTAGAATATGAGTATGTTACATATTCATATTCAGATGTTATTAAGGTTACTGACTTTTAGGTGGGAAAATTAGAGCAGTCACACAAACCTGTAAGAGTGGAAGAGGGAGGCAGAAGAGTTAAGTCAGGGAGATGCAGCAGAAAAGGAACACAGAGGAGAGATTCCAAGCATGAGAAGGACAAGACCACCATTGCCAGATTTGAAAATGGGGTAGGGGGGCCTCCAGCATTCTGAGAAAGATTCTTGGCCCACAGCCAACAAAGAAGCAAAGAGGTGAGGGCCTCATTCCTACAACCACATGGGCTGAATGCTGCCAGCCATCTGAATGTCTCTGGAAACAGATTCAGCTCCAGAGACTCCAGATAGGAAGGAATGCAGCCCTGATGAAACCTTGATTTCAACCTTAATAAGAATGATGCAGGCAAGCCAAGTGCATTGACCTATAAAACTATGAGATGATAAATTTGAGTTTGTGGTAATTAAGACAACAATAGAAAACAAATACAGACGCTAAGTTTTGTTTGTGATTGTTCCAAAGGTCTTAATTCTTCTAAATAACCTGATCAATGTTATTTTAAATAATTTTATTTTTTATAATTGTATCTGCCTTCAACAGGCAGAAGGAGACCATGGATAAAGATGTGCCACTCCCCAGTTAAGACAATAACAGTTTGGATGGATAATATAGACACTTGAGTGGTATTCCAAGCTATATATTTTAACTGTCTTTAACTTATCACTATGGTTTACTGAGGAGAAAAGCTATTAGCACACCCTAGCCCCTTTGCCTCTATTATTCTAAAACAGATATCTACAGAAGAAAATTGGCCTGTCCAAGGCTCTGGGGCCACTGAATATTGCTGTTGGAATAAGAATTTGAAATCCATTTCAAGTTTGGTGAAGTAAGAGAATAAAGAGAAACAACAAAACCAGAGATGGAGAGAGACCCTACAACATTTCAGTCTTTGGTTCCAGTTATTCCTCCGGTACTTTCCTAACTTGATATGAGACAATAATTTACTTTTAAGCTAGGCAGAAATATGTTTTTGTCATTTATAAATGAAAACACAGCATTGAGTATCATATTTGTTTCCTATTGATGCTGTAATAAATAATTAAAATTTTAATGGCTTATAAACAACATACATTTATTATTGTACAGCTCTGCTGGTCAGAAGTTTGACATAGGTCTCACTGAACTAAAATCAAGGTTCCAGGAGGGCTATGTCTCTTTCTGGAGCCTCTAGCACAGAATCCGTTTCCATGTCTTTGCAGCTTTGAGTGGTCATCCTCATTCCATGGCTTGTGATCCCTTTCCTCGTTCTTCAAAAGCTAGTAATATTGTACTGGGCTGTGACTTTCTGCCATGGTTACAGCTCTTTGACTCTTCCTCTGCTTCCTCCTTTCACTTTTAAAAAGCCTTGTAATCACAATTAGGCCACCAAAATAATCCAGAAGAATCTCTCTATTTTAAGGTGAGATTATTAACAAACTTAATCCTATCTTCCATCTTAATTATTGATCCATCATGTAATCTAACATATTCATATATTCTGGAGATTAAGGCAGGACATCATTGCAGGGACATTAACCTGCCTATAGCACATACACTGAGGGCCCTGGAGTGACAGTCAAGAGCTTTGGCTTTCATGTACAGAAAAACTGGGGTTCATCCTACTTCTTTTTTTTTTGTATGACTTGGCCATGTATCCATGTTTTCTAAATCTGAGCTTTCTCAGATATAAATTAGAAGCAATAGAGATTATCTTATATGAGAGTTTTCAAAATTAAATTTATGTGAAATGTTTTATAAAGTGCTAATGTAGTGATTTAATAAATATTACTACTCATTATTAATTATGACTAATAGAGAAAATGTCACCAGAATTCTGCCTTGGGGATGTGAAAGGCAGTGACCATGATGAAGAATATAAAAAATGACTCTCCTAACACTTTGGTATGTGCAGTACTAAAGAGAAGGGATAAGAAAGAGAGAAACATTCTTTTTTTAATAATCCTGTCTTTTAAGAATGTGTATCAGATGACCACTTCTAGGCCTGGTGATTTCTTTGGTAAGTTAAGTTGCCCCAAACAGACATTGAAAAAAATGGACACTTCTGGTAGAAGTGAAATTGATTTAAAGGATATTTGATAGTGTCTAGTAAAGTTGAAAAATGAACATCCCCTATGGATTAGTTTTCTAGGTCTTCCATAACAAAACAATTTTGGTGGCTTAAACAATAGACATGTATTGACTCACAGTTCTGGAGACTAGAAGTTTGAGATCAGTATGTCAGCAGGATTGGTTCCTTCCAAAGGCTGTGAGGAAGAATCTGTTCCATACCTTTTCTATGTTCTGGTGGTTTGCTGGCAATCTTTGATGTTCCTTGACTTGTAGAAACATCCTGTTTCTGCCTTCATTTTCACATGGTGTTTTCTCTATATGTGTATGTCCATCAAATTTCCCCTTTTTATAAGGAAACCAGTCATATTGGATTAGTATGACCTCATCTTCACCTAATTACCTCTGTGAAGACCCTATATCCAAATAAGGTCATATCCTGAGGTACAGGGGTTTGGGAATTCAGCATAGGAATTTTGAGGAATATTTCTAGGAATATACTAGAAAAAGTATTGCCTAAGCATACCAGAACATAGACATAAAGATATTCATTGCTACATTGTTTTTCATAGTAAAGTTCTGGGGGCAGGGGGGTGAGAAATGACCACCAATATGGTATTAGATAATTATTTTTAATTCTATTTGTACCATACATTATAACACAGTTCTCAACATTATCAAATTTAATTTATATGCATTAAATATGGATAGATCTCCAAAACACAATGTTGAGTGGAAAAAAACATATTACAGTAAAAGAGCTTAGATGTGATTTTTTAAAGCATACAATGTAATGGCATATATTGTTTATGCAAGCATAAGCATTTAAAACATTTAAAAAACATTACAAAAACCTATTTATGAAGATAGAGCCAGGTGTGGAAAGAGGGTATCTTAGTCTGTTGTGTATTGCTATAACAGAATACCCTATATTTAGTAATTCATAAAGAAAAGATGTTTATTTAGCTCACAGTTCTGCAGGCTGGGAAGTTCAAGGGCATGGCCCTGGCATCTGGGGAGGGTTTCCGTGCTGCATGAGGGAGACTATAAAAGGGGTAGTAGATACATGAGAAGAGGAAAATCTCAGGGGGTAACCACTCTACCTAGCAGGAACTGATGCATTCCTGTAGTAACTAATTAATTCTCAATAAAGCAAAAACTCACTCACTACTGTGAGAAGCACCAAGCAATTCATGATTCAAACATCTACCATTAGGCTCCATCTCCCACCACCACCACATGGGGGACTAAATTTCATTATGACTTTTGGTGGGGACAGACTATGTCTAAACCATAGCAGAGAGGAAGTGGACTGAGAGGGGAAACAAAGGCCTCTCTTTTACCTGGAATGTCCTATTTCTTTGTTTTAAAAAGTTTGAACCATTAAAAAATATTGTCAATTGCAATGTAATAATTTGATATCTAAATTGTCATATTATTTTTTTACTTTTCTGAATCTTTTAACCTAAGAAAATGCTATAGGAAATTTTTTTAAAAAAACATTGTTAAGCCTAAACTTGGAATTATTAGATTAATGCTTCCCAATTGACACAGAGCCCACGGATTAGCCATAGCAAATGAGCTGGTTCATAATACCATCCTCTGTTTAAACATGGAGATATTTAGTTAAGAAAGTTGTAAATATTAGAATAGTTATAGAAGCATAACTAAGGTAAATGAAGCTAAACGAATTTATGTTTGGGGATGTTCTCTTCACTTCTGTCAAGCATGAACTCAAAATATTTAACCCAGTGGCTATATTTTCTTTTGCTTTCAAGTTTAACTTCCACAATTAGAAATAAATTTACATATTAATGGAAATAATCATTAATTTATTAGCTATACAGGTTATTAAATTTTATAAAATTTATAAATAAGCTCAATGCAAATGCAATTCCCCAGCATAAACGAAATAGGATATAATAGTTTATTCTTCTGTTGCAAAACAGTTCTAAAAAAGGTTATAAAAACTGAAAAGAATATTCAAAGAAGAATAAAAATATTATATATAAATATATATATATATAATTTGACATTTTCTTTTAAAAAAGATTCAGAAAGTTATTTTATATATTTTAAAAATTTAAACTTATTCTCTAACCATACTCATTATCAATCTTGCCCTTAACTTTTGAAACCCTAGCACTATTTGATCATTTTGACTATTATTCATGTCTTCTATATTTCCATTACTAGTTCAGGGTAGACCTACATGATTACATAATTTTCAACTAGATAAGATACTGGCCCTTAATACTTGGTTGTTGTAAAGAACTCTTATATCACATTTGAATCCCAAACTTGGAATTGCTAATGTTTTATGCTAATAGAAGTATGAAGATAGCTCTTTCCTCTAAAGGACTTTTCTTCCATTGCTACCCTGGATTTTTCACTTGTCAGTTGATATGTTTAAAACAAAAGAGAAAGTGGTAGCAATAATAGAATAAAAGAAAATGAACACTAAAAAAAAAAAAAATAGCACTCAATTGTCTAGATTCAGGTCACTTCATGCACAACTTCCTGGTCCCTTTATGTAATTCTTTAGTGCAAAATCTCTGCAGCTCTGGGTTCTTTTGAACAGTAAAACAGAAAATAGTAAAACAGAAGTGGTTTTACAGAGTTTCCCCTACATGGGCAGTGTATGTAATAATGATGAGAAATGGTGCCTTTGAGGTCTCTTCCTAACACTACAAATAACCTGGCTGAATTCAACAAAGCTTCAATTAATAGTTGAATGCTCAATGTGACTGTAGCTGCTTTAGAATCCTAGATAGATTTCTCAGGGTCTCTCTCTACCTCTGGAGAGCCAAGGCAAGCTTAAGGGACTGGTAAAATGCCTTATAGATTTGTTTCTAAAAGGTCTATACATGAGATGATTAGCTTAACACAGCAAGTAAAAAGTGGGTCATACTCACTTTTTCATGCTAGTTCAATTCAACCAATATATGTTAAACATTTGCTATATGTAAGACACTAATAGGCACTTGGTATTCTAATGTAGTTCAGTTTATTCAAATGCAAGAGATGAATACATCGATGGGGACTTCCAATTCACATTAAATTACACAGTATAAATGCACGCCAGGTACGAAGAAGTGGAGTGAAGCCTAGCCTAAGGAATCAGGGACAGTTTCCTGGATGAGATGGTGCCTGAGGAGAAGCACTGAACAATGCAGATGGGTAGCCTTTCAATTACTGGAATTAACTGCTTTTGCCATTTTCTTAATTATTCCTATGGCTGCCATTCTACAATAAAACCTTGGCATTTGTAAATTTATTGTGTGTAAGTCCAGCTGTTGAAGAGTGACCTTAATGTTTAAAACCATGAAATATCTAATTCTCCTTAAATAAGGTTAAATTGCTTTCTGCTAGAAATACAGGTAATATTAGAAAAAAAAAGTGAAACATGTTTAAATAAAATAAAGAGAATTTTAATTTCAAAGTATCATATATGCTCGAGAATTTTGGTTTTTATATTGCTTTATTTAACTCTGTGCTTTGACTCTGTTTTGCTGTATCATCTGATGCTGCCTTTGTCCTTATGAATGTTTCAGATTCAGATGGTTTTTCCTATGGCGGTGAAATGATTTCAGCTGCTTCAGTCCACACCTTTTGTAGTAAACCATTCAGACAAAGAAATAATTTCTCTATTCCAACCATCAAGTACAAATCCTGAACATCAAGATAAATGTTGTAAGTTGGGTCCACCAGTGAACCAATCTCTTTTGAAGGAGGAACGCACAGAGAGATCACATCAAGTCTTGATTAGTGCCATCCGTCACAGAGACAAATGAATGGGTTTACATCATTGGTTAGAAGACTCAGGGTTCAGTTCTAGGCCAGGAGACGGGGAGGTGCAATCTGGCTGAAATAGAGAGTAGCGGGACAGAGCGAATGTTTTGGCCCCTGGAAGAACCTAGAAAATTGCCCAGCATCTATATCACAACTTGTTTTTAATATTCTCTACCAATTTTAAATTCAACACCTATCAACAAGATATTTTCTAAATGTTTGACTGTGAAATGTGATATGATGTTTTGTTGTATATGAATGAGGAGTTTTGGAAGGTTTCCAGTTCTATCACTTATGAGTCTCCATGAACTTCAATACTTATATTCAATTTGAGAAAATTGACTTCTAAGATGAAAATGGCATAAATCCCAATACTGACAACTTCATTAGGTTTTCACTTGCTGCCCCAATAAAATACCTCAAGTTTAATGGCTAAAAGAATACATTTCTTTTAACTTAGAACTACATGGGCCAGAAGTTAGAAAGGTATGTACACCGGCTAAAATAAAGGTATCTGCAGGGCTGTCCTTTTTTATGAGGCTACTAGGGACCAATACATTTTCTGCTCATTCCCTTGTAGTTGTTGGACCAAGGTCCCCATTTTCCTGTGGAGGTGGGGCCTAGTGGGAGGTATTCGGGTCATGGGGGTAGATCCCTCATGAATAGAGTAATGCACTCCCATGGGGTGAGTGAGTTCTCTCCAGTTAGTGACCTCCAGACCAGGATGTTAAAAAAGAGCTTGGCTCCTCACTCTCCCTTGCTTCCTCTCTCACCATGTGGTCTCGTTGTACTTGCCCACTTCCCTTGCACTTTCCATCATGAGATGCAGCAGCCCAAAGCCCTCACCAGATGCAGCTGCCCAATCTTGAACTTTCTAGTTGATTCTAGTACCAGAATCATGAGCCAAATGAATCTCTTCTTTCAATAAATTACCCAGCCTCGTATATTCTTTTATAGCAGCACTATAAGGACTAAGATATCTTAATCACATCTGCAAATACCCTTTTGCTATATTCACATGTTTTAAGGACTATGACATGAACATCTTTCAGGGACCATTATTCTGTCCACCGTAATACAGTAATTTCCACTTTATTTCCAGAACGATTGCCTTAAAATCATTAGTTACTGTGTTAGTCAGGGTTCTCTGGAGAAACAGAGCAAATGAAGAGTGTGTGTGTGTGTGTGTGTGTGTGTGTGTGTGTGGAGAGGCAGGAGGTTTATTTTAAGGAATTGTACATGTGATTGTGGAGTCTGGAATGTCCAAAATCCGCAGGGCAGGCCAGCAGGCTGGAAACACAGGGAAGAAAGGATGCTGCATCCTTGAGTCCAAAGGCTGTATAGAGGCAGAATTCTCTTCCTCAAGCTACTTCAGTCTTTTCTCTTAAGGTCTGTGATAGACACAGGATATGCTTTGTTTCCAATGATTCTTTGTATTATTTTCCTATGGCTGCTATAACAAATTACCAAAAATTTGGTGGCTTAAGATAACGGAAATTTATTCTCTTACATTTCTGGAGGCCAGAAGTCCAAAATCATTTTCACTGACTTGAAATCAAGCTGTCTGCAGTGCCAGTGCCTTCTTTGGAGACTCCAGGGGAGAATCCACTCCTTCTTCCGGCAACTAGTAGCTGCTGGCAATTCTTGCATTGTGGCAGTATTGCTCCCCTTTCTGCCTCTTCCTCTCTGTCTGTGGGTCAAGTCTTCCTCTGCATCCCTTTTGTAAGGATAGGTATATAGCATTTAGCACCATCTGACAATTTCCGTTTTATAATTGACAAATAAAAATAGCATATATTTATGGTGTACCACATGATATTTTGTGGAATGGCTAAATCAAGCTAATTAACATTACCTCATGTACCTATTTTTTTGTGGTAAGAACATTTTAAATTTATTCTCTCAGCAATTTTCAAATATGCAATATATTATTATTAACGATAGTCACTGTGATGTATAATAGATCTTTTTCTAATTAGTCTACCTAGTGTAATAGATTCTCTCCTAAGTGAAATTTTGTATCCCTTTGGCTAAAAGCAAGTGTAGAGCCATTTGCATAATCCAAAATAATCTTCCTATTGAAGCCCTACTCTGGCTACACTCTTATAAATATACATACTTTTCAGTTACTACAACAGCCTCTTTCTTGCAGCCCTCTTTATTTTTAACCTAAAACTTCTTTCTTCTACTTCCTCTCAGTGCATGTTAGAGCTCTGCAGGGAATATGGAAAGAAGGTTGTAGTGACATCCACACTGCCTCTCTCTGTTTATTACAGCTTCTTCATCTGATATTGGAAGAGTGCAGAGGATGGTGGCAAAACATAGACCCCTTCCTTGTCTGGATAAGTCTGCAGATCACCTTCAGTGCAGTTCAAGTTTATTATCTATGAATTCAATGTGTATAGATCATGGGTCTTCATCAGTCTAAGCATGGTACACAGACAAAAGACTTGGTCCTGGGTACAAACATTCTGAAATTTGTCTAGAAGATTATATTAGGGTTCTCCAGAGAAACAGTGCAAGACTATATATATTTAATACAATATAAATAAAATCTCCTCTCTCTATATATAGGTAGAGAGAGAGAATTAGAGAATCGGTTCATTATGGAGGCTAAGTCCCACAACCTGCTGTCTGCAAGCTGGAGACTCAGGGAAGCTGCTGGTATAATGTAGTCTGAGTCTGAATGCCTGAGAATCAGGGAAGTCAATGGTATAAATCCCAGTCCAAGGGAAGAAAAATAGGAGATGAGATGTTTCAACTACAGCAGTGATGAAGAAACAATAACGGGCAAATTTCTTCTTCCTCTGCCTTTGGCTCTGTTTGTGCCATCAAATGATTGGATGATGCCCATGCGTACTGTGGAGGGCAATCTGCTACTTTACTGAGTGCACTGATTCAAATGTTAATCCCATCTGGAAACACCCTCACAAACACACTCAGAAACATTACTTAATGTGGCCTTTGTCAAGGTGTCACATATAATTAACCATCACACACACCCTCAGTTGATGACAGGAAAACAAATTTACCCTTATGTGATCCCCTTTTTCATGCTAATTGTGGGTTTCCTGAAGTATTACAGGCTCCAAACACTCCTTCCATGGTCAAATATCAGACCTATATATGCATGCATAATCTATATTCCATACCCATTTGGAGCTAAAGATTCAATGGGAGCTAATCCATCAGCCTGGTTATTCCCCCACAACATACTTCTCCCTAATTTTCATTTCCCTTACTTTATTAGCACAAGTTGTAGGTGTGCGATTATAATAGGTAAGAAATCATAAAATTAGAGAATCAAATGCCAATTTTTCCATCTCAAAGGAACTCCCAATAATCTTCCCATTGGATGGTAATGCAGTTCCATGAGCTCGAATAGCTGACAAAAAGGGCATTCTGGGCTTGCAGTATTTGGTAGATATGGTGTCATCTAGAAGTATATCATGACCAAAATGCAGGACAGTGATAGGAGTGGACAGTTTGACTTACCTTATTATAGTAAATTTCTCTAAGAAATCAAATTCAGAATTTTCTTTAATTCTCAGTGTTCTTATATTCCCATATTTTGCATTTCCATGCAAAGCTTTCCATTAATGTAATTTTTGCAGTTGCAGCTCATAAATAATTTCCTGTACAATTATGTTTTCATTGTTTATCATGTTTCCTATTGTTCTAAAATCTTCTCTATAGGAAGGTGAGATACCAGCCTGTGTCACAGCTCTGTATTTATTTTTTCCTTTCATATTTTTACAGATTTAAGAACATATTTCAAATATAAATCATGCATGTTCATCTTATATACTGCTGCCTAATAAATCCAAGAAGGATTTATATACCTTTGATTATGATCCCTTCAATCAACTGCTATTCACAACTATTCTTCAGAAAATGTATAGTCAAGAATTAAACTTGTGATATATAGAGCCTAATTTTACTGCATGTGACCATTTACTTATGATGCATGTGCACAGCCCCCTTCATGAATATTCATAGTTCCTCCTATAACCTATTAAATATGTATTTTAGCCAATCCATTTATCATAAAACTCCTCTGCCACCTTCTTTCCAGTGAAGTGCCTACTTTTGGTCCCAGCCAGAGGCTAGCTACATTTAGCAGCCTTGAGGTTGCAACCAATCATAGGAAATAAAATTCTTCTTTCTGAATTTATAGCTCTTATGATTTTAAGTCAACATCTGGTCAGCAATGATTGGTTGTAGTCACACATCCTTGATGGGAAGGTACTGCTGTCTACAACTCCACAGGGAGAGAACAACTAGAAGTTCCATGGCTGAAACTCCTGGACTCTGCTGTATGCAGTTTTTTCCTTGGCTGATTTAAATTTGTATCTTCTAATATAATAAACCATAACTATGGGTATAACATCTTTTTCCCCTAACCATTAGATGACCAAGGAGCAGCTTTTACTGAGTTCTGTGAGTTGTTCTGACAAATTAATGAAAATAAGGATAATTCTGGGGACCCCTAAACTTGCAGTCAGGAATCAGAAGTAAGGGCAGTCTTGTAGACTGTGCTCCTTCTAGCTTTGCTGCTCCCTGTTTATAAACTTTGCATTACTTAATCCAATATTTTACCATCTAGTTTCTATATATAGACTCAATCTAATTTCCAAGTTTTCCCAGACATGCATCCTGTATTATAGACCAAATGCTTTAGTCAAAGTGATTCTAAGCCTTCCCTGCTCTGGTATATCATTACAGTAATGTCCTATGTTGTTCATACCTCTTTTTATTCACACCTTGGGTAACTATTTCCCACACTAGCTCAGGGTTTGGCATATGCTTTGATAATGCTAATGGGCAACAGCCAATATAATTTAAGTTGAGATGTTAAAAAAGTGCTCGCACATTGGGACTTGTACTCTTGATGCTCTTAAAACTCCTGTGCTGCCTTGTTAATAAGCCCGCTCTAGCCTGCTGGATGAGGAAAGGCATATGGTGACCCAGTGGCCCCTACTGCCCCAGCTGACAGCCTGCCAACCACCAGACCTGTGAATGAGGCCACATTAGATTATCTAGTAGTCAGCTGACCTGCCAGCTAAACACAGATGCATAAGCAAGCTCAGCTGACAGTATTTAATCACATCTTAAATCTCAGGAAAGAGAGTGGAATTGATTAGTTCTGACACAGGAATATATTACTTATAAGGGACAAGGAATATAAAGAGGATGATCTGTTTCTGGGTCATGTTGTCCTCATGGAGATTATTCGAGGAATGGAGAAGGAAGGAGCTGACTTCAGTTTCATTGACCGAACAGAATTTGTATTCACTGGAAGATGTGCATGAATGAAAGAGGTACTAGATAAACATGTTACTTATCCATTACAGTTATTGATACCTTTGGAATTGGATTTATGGTTTCTAGGGTACACTATAGTGCAGTATTTTTTCAAGGAAGACATATTAAGAAAACTGGTTGTTCTACGAGGTCTAGTCATATTCTCATTAGATCCATAATCTATTTTTTTTTTTTATTGGCTCCCTTAAATAGGGGCCATGCTTGTAACCCTTTAGAGGGCAATAGAAAAGTAGTGGTTTCTTGCTAATGGGCTATTGCATCAGTGAATATATTAAGAATGATGAGGTACATAAAACACATTAAAGCGTAGATGCGTTTTATCTAGTCCAATCTGTAACATTTTAAGTTTATGTTTAAAATTATAATGCAAAGCTTTCTAAAATTTAAATATTCAAGACTATTGCATGATATCAAAACCTCCTTCTTATGGACTGAATTGTGTTCCTAATTAAATTCATACTTTAAAGTCTTAAACCCAATGTGACTGTACTTTGACATAGAGTTTTTAGAAAGATAATTAAGGTTAAATGAGTTCTTAAGGATGGTTTCTTAATCCAATATGACTGGTATCCTTCTAAGAAGATGAAAAGACAACACAGACCTCTCTCTCCATACAGAAGCAGAGAGGACAGGCCATGTGAAGACACAGCAAGAAGGTGGCCAACTGCAGCCCAAGGAAAGAGGCCTCAAAAGACATCAACCCTGCTGGTACTTTGATCTTGGACTCTAGCCTTCAGAACCGTGAAAAAATAAATTCCTGTTGTTTAAACTACACAGTCTGTGATATTTTGTTACAGCAGGGTAAATACTTTGTATTGGTTAAAGTTATTCTTTAGACTTTCCTCATCGTGGCTTCTTGGTTTTTACCCATCCGGTATTACTTTGTTGTTGTTAGGAACTGATGATTCTTGCCTTCCTGGAAACTAATTGAAGTCTGTACATCATTTTAATTAGACCTTTCCATGAAATATTGAATAATGGAAAATTCATTATCACCAGCCTCTTTAAAAATGATAATTAAAACTTTGCTAATCCTTTAATTATATTTATGCTTGTTTTATGTGCTTAAACTAAAATAAATGATAAATACTATTTTTCAAACTCTACGTACATTCTGAACATTTGTATCTGGACTTAGAAAAACAAAAGGCAAATTGAAATAAAGACTGATTTCCATGTGTGGTACATTACATTTGCATGGTTTTGCTTTTCATACATTTCAAAATTAATATCCCACAGGTAAAAGGCAATGGGTACTATAATATTACCATACAAAATAGTGAATTAACTATTATTCCTAAATCTGCTTTGCCATTTTGTTCATTCTAAAACATATATAAAGCACTGAGAAAGTGATATCTTCATATCATAAATGTAAATTACTGAGGTGTCTGACTAGAACTTAGTAGGAAAGAGGATGAAATGGGTTAAAAAAGATTTGCTGCTCAGAATAATTAAAAAATGTTATGAATTAATGAGAATAGTACATCATTTGAATGAATCAACAAAGAAATATTAAAAATATTTTTTTGTTCAGGAATCTGGATATAATAAAGGGCTTCTAAGAGGCAAAAAATATCTGTGACTTGGTTAATGTATTAAAACAACAAATAAGATGTGGAAAATTTGTTTGAAGAGATTTTCTTTGTAGAGCAGAGAAACCTATAGGCAAGGAATTTATATGTTAGAAGAAGAAAACAGGACTTTGCCTAAGTTTTTGGCTCACTGGATAATAGGAATAAGGTAGATCACTAATATTATAAAACCACTCCACTATTTTCAGGCTCTAAGGGCTTGTTAAAATCTTGTCAAGAAAGGCTCACGTCATTGGGACCTATCTTAATCTGGTTTGTGCTGCTACAACAAAGTACTACACACTGAGTAATTTATAATTAACAGAACTTTATTGGCTCTTGCTTCTGGAGGCTGGGAAATTCAAGATTGAGGGGCCAGCATTTTGCAAGGGCCTCCTTGCTGCATCATTACATGGCAGAGGGCAGAGAGTGAGAGAAAAAGAGAGAAAGACAAAAAGGGGCTGAACTCATTCTTTTATAAGGAACCCACACCCATGAAAAAGGCATTAATCCATTTATGAGAGCATAGCCTTCATGGCCGACTCATTGTTTCAAGTCAAGGTTCCACAGCTTGATATGGTTATAATGGCAATTAAATTTCAACATGAGTTTGGGAGGGGAAAATCATTTCAACCATAGCAGGACCCTATGTTTCTTATCTGAAGTAAGTTTTTCTCCTCTATATATATAAACCATTTTGTGTAAAAAGTCTTATGTCTTCTACAACATTGCATTAAAATAATCTTTTTATTTATGTATTTTTTTTTTGTTAAGTATCTTTTATTCTGTCATGGTCCAAATATAATTAATGGCACAGTGAAGTGGCAAAAATAAGTATGATGTGTTCACATAACTGAGAATTAAGGAAATGAGAGGAACCCTAGAAGGAAATAAACCAACGGCTGCACAAAAAGTTAGTGTTCTGACCTTTAGTGGACTAAATGGAATTTTAAAACACTTAAGCAAATGCTTTTTATGAGGGAAAGTCAGCATAGTTTATTTAAGGTTATCATGTCTGGCTCATATATTAATTTTTTGGGAGACATATGAATGAGGATGTAAAAAGTCTTATGTCTTCTACAACATTGCATTAAAATAATCTTTTTAAATATCCGTATTTATCATAATGTCAAATACCCATAAATATTAATGATTAGGGTTGATCTCGCCTTTTCTGGCACATGGTCTTAAGCCTACTAAGTGTTCAATCAGTGTCTATAGAAATAAACTTTGAATCTATCATATGATTAACTAAAATACTTTTTACCAACAATGGACATGGTATAGTGAAATAGTATTTTAACAGAATTTTAAAGACATATTTAAATAATCTGTACAACTAAAATCCAAAATGACCCTAAAGAGACAAGAGAAATCTACTTTTTCAGTTTGAGAATTTTTAAGTCACTTTATTTTATACCATTTTTCTTATTACTCTATTAATTAAACTGATTTCTTTGATTTCTGAATTTTTTAAAAATTTCTGCACTAACAATTGATTTAACTATTGCTTTTTATATGTATATATGCCTATATATATGCCTATATATATGCCTATATATATGCCTATAAACAAACATAAATCTCTATTTGTGTTCTGAACTCCCAGCACTTACTATTCTGTTGTTAATACGTTGAGTGAATTATCAAACTGATGAAGTACTTAAATGTCAGTATCAAGTACTTCAATGGCATTAATTAAATTTTTTTTAAATGCTCTGATCATGTAATTTGTTTTGATTGCAATTTGCTCTGAGATGCAAACAAACTCACTTATTTTTTATAATCTAAGTTATAAGTGAATGGAAAAATAAATACTATGACTATATTCAAAAATAAAGACATTTATTGATAGCTAAAATTAAATACACTATAAATAAAGAAAAGGTTTTCAATATGAAATAGAATATACAATATGATGATTTAAAATATTTTAATTGTTGAAGATTTAAAAGTAACACTGAAGAGGTTGAATATTTTTTTTTTTTTTTTTGCCAAAAATAAACCGTTATGATTCTGCTTTTAACTAAAAGGGGATTGTGGAATGAGCCACGAATGCACTGAACGGATTCTCACAGATTTAGGAAAGGTTTTAACAGGGAGAAAACACACACACACACTCTTGCAAATATATATAAAAGCCTTTTTACTTTAAATATTTTGTTTTGTATTATGCAATTTTCCTTCTTGTATGGAAAAAACAAATCTGCTTTAAGGAAAATATTTGGCTTGTGTTAATTATTCCTCAAAATAATAGTTTCCTTAGAGCATTGCACATAGAATAAATTAGACAGATTTTAAAAATGAACTATCAAATCATATCATTAGAAAAGGATATAGATATACATTCTTTTACCTTCATTTATTTATTCAAACACATATTTGTTGAGTGCAGAAGTCACGCATTCTCTTGAGCACACATGGACAGCAGAGTACAACATTTAAAAAATTTACAAAATTAACACAAATTTATGTGTTCATAAATATACACAGTATTGTTTTTATAATTTTGAAATCTTTTTCAAAAAGATGATGATAGAGACATATATATACTTCTATTTTCAGCAACTTTTAACATTTTATTAAATATAACAGTTTTGAGAAAACATGTTAATAGGTAATCCATGTAGCAGAATGTATAGAATTCCCATGTAAGAATAGATCACATGTATACTCCTACTAATAGAATACACTACATGTATTCATATATTATGTATCCTTATTAATTAGTCTTTCTTTGGTTATGAAAACCATGCCATGATGAATATTTTAAACATGACTTTCCAGACACACAAACTCTAGTTGTATATCTAGGACAGAAATTGCTGGCTCAAAGGACATATAGTTCTTCTACCTTAACTAATATTGATAAAATGCTCATCAAAGTGTTTGTACCAATTTATTCTCCAGATAATAGCATGTGAGGGTCCTTGCTCCCCCATGTGTTTATTGTCCATTATTCTTCTCAGTTTTTCCATTGTTTAACTCTGATAACACAAAATGCTGTTTTAATTTGATTTTGAATTGGGTTTTCTTGATTGCAAGTGTAATGAGCATTTTTCATATATTTATTGGTATATTATCCATCAATTGGATAAACCGTTGCTTATTTTGGTAGTTTCTCTTTTGTTATTAGTACTTAGCAGTTACAGGCATTGTATACCCTTAGTTAGTTTAAATTTTCACTTTGTTTTTACATGTTTTTTGGAACATAAATTTTAATTTTAATAGTCAAATTAATTTTTTATGCTTTGTGCTCTTCATGCCTTGCTAAACCAAGATTATAAATATATTATCTAACATTTTATTCTGGATATTTAAAATAGTTGCTTTTCTTAATTAAATAATTTATTAGCCAGAATAATTTAATTTTTGTGTGATGTAAAAGATAAGAAATTAAGTCCTTCTTTGTTATATGCATGGATAATTCACTGGCTTAGTGCCAGTTGTTAAACAAATAGTGATTATCTCCTAGATCTCATTCCATATCAATAAGCCATCAAATGTCAATGCATAGATTGTCTATAATCACTGTATATTTTTTCCATTTATCTATTAATCTATCCCCAAGTGTCTCTCCAAATTGTCTTATTTATCCAAATAAATGTTCTAAAATATTTTCTTACATTTTTTGCATGGTGAATCCTCCATGTTTCGGATGTTCTGGGGTTACTGCGTTGGCTACCCAGGACAATTTTGGACATGCTCAGCAATACAAGACTACATATAGGTCTCAGTAACACATTTTGAATACAGAACCGTCTTAGAATCCTGGAATAAAACTCATGAGGTCGTGATATATTTTTTTAAATTAATTGCTTGATTTTGAAGACATCTTTAAATTTTTAAAAAAATATTTCATTAAGAATATTTGCATTTGCAGGTGAGAATGACAAAGTTTTATTTCCATTAACATTCTTATGCAGTTTTGTGCTATCACAGTTAGCCTAGAATGATACATTAAATTAGATAATTTTCTCTCTCTTTCCTACCAGTGAAACATTTTAGTAGGATAGAAGCTATTAATATCACTCATAAAACTACTTGGTCTGCTAATTTTTTTAATTTTAGGATTAAATGTATAAGAAATTCCTATTCATTATCCAAATAATTTTTTGTTTGTTGTGATGTATAAATATTAAGAATTCTGCATGGAAATTAATTCACCTATGTAACAAATATCGAGAGAGAGAGAGAGAGAGAGAGAGAGAGACACTTTAAATACCAAGACTAATGAATGCCTGAAACATATTTTATGTTCAATATTCATTGAAAAACAAAAAAGAAAAAATATCAAATCATGGAACAATGAGACTGGATGAATAAACAGAGAAAAATTGAGGACTTTATTTCAAATAGAGTTCATAGTTCATTACATAGAAATGATAAACTATTGAAGGGCAATAGGCTATTAATGACATTGCTAGATTTTTACTTTTAGATATAATATTCGGATAGTTTTTGGATTGTAGGGTTAACAATTAAGATGCTATTATGATCACCTTAGTAAGAGTTTTATCACCTAAACTTGGTCCTGGTAGTTGTGATAGGGAACAGGGTGTACAATTTATATATACTCACATAAATGTAGAGACAACATCTATAAATAGTGATTAAAATAGCTAAGCTTATTATGTGATTAGATTTAGGGAAAGAGAGAGAAAAATGAATCAAGAACCTGTGCCAGGAGTTCTAGCTGGAGTGACTGAATGAAAGATGGCAATATTATCAAATGGAAAAATAATGAAGTAGGATCAGAAAGAGATCGTTATAAGTTCAGCTTGGGACATAGTGATTTTGAGACTACTCTGACTAACCATATGCCCACATGTTAGAAAACTCAAATGGGTTAAGGAATGTGAAATATCTTCAATAAATTTAAGAAATTAAAATAATTTGGCTACATAAAAGATGTCATTATTGTTATTATCAGAAAAGGGAACTATGTATATCATAAATAATGAAAATTATTTTCTTTTTACCTGGGCAGAATGGACTATAGAGGTGAGATGTATTATCTAATTAAATTAAGATGCAGTCTATATAAGAGGATAAATTACATATATAAATATATATATAAATTATATATATATAAATAAACTTTAAAAAGTCTTTTTTTTTTATTTTATAAAGAAAAGAGGCTTATTTGGCTCATGGTTCTGCAGGCTGTACAAGAAGCATGATGACAACGTCTGCTTCCGACGAGAGCCTCGGGAAGATTCCACTCATGGAGGAAGGGGAAGGAAAGCTGGCATGCTCACAGATAACACGGTGAGATCGAGGAGGTGAAACAGAGGGGGGAGGTGCCATGTTATTAAGCCTTGATTAATTATTTTCTCATGAAGTTCTCTTAAAGAAAACATCACAATAACATTCTCTCTGCAAATTACTAACTATGGTAAAATTACCACACTTTGACGAGAAGCCATCAGACTCTATCAACAGTAAAAACATAAACTACTATTATGAAACTCACCATCATATCTACTCTAATGTAAGGAAAATACTTTGGTTGCTAATTACGGTACCCAAGGTCATGCTTATTAGTTTCCTTAAGGAAAAAGTTTCATCAACCCTTAGAAATAATAATATTTCACATTTGTTGAACAGGTTCAGAATCTTAGATTAATGCTAAATTGTTTACAAGAATTATCTCACAAGGGAGGTGATATTATTATACTCACTTTAAGATGATGAGACAAAGCTTAGAAGCAATTTTTTGGAAATCCACTTGAAACCTCAGAGTTGGTGTGAAGATATCTTGTACTGAAGACATTTGAGCAGAAAGAAGCCTTCTAGAAGCTTCTCTTGTCTGACTAGAGACTAAAGCAGCAATTTCTTAATCCATTCAGGATGCTAAAATAAAATACCATAGACTAGGTGGCTTATAAACAATAGAAAATTTATTTCTCACATTCTGAAAGCTAGAAAGTCCTAGATCAGCAGATTCAGTGTCTGGCGAGGGCCTGCTCTCTGATCCATAGGTGGCACCGTCTCTCTGCGTCCTTGCATGGTGGAAGAGAGAAGGCAGCTATCTGGGGCCTTTTTAATAAGGGCAGTAAACCTGTTCAAGAGGGCTCCGCTCTCACGATCTAATCAACTAATTGAGGTTTCCACCTCCTGATGTCATAACAATGGTGATTTATGTTTTTAACATATGTGTATTGCAGGGACATAAACATTTAGTCAACAGCAAGCAACTTCTGGGAAATGAGGCTGCCATAAATTACCTGTTCAGGGTGGGTCTACTTCACCGGAGGAAGAGCAAGAATAAATGTATTATAAATTCCTTCTCAAGGGAGTTTTATGGCCCTAAAGAAGGTGGAAAGACCACTCGTATCTGTACCAACATTATCACACATTTTCTTATCTCTTGTTTCTTATACTAAAAAAATATATATTTATGTTTTCAAAAAAAAAAAAAAGAAGTTTTTTCTCCATCATTCCTTTCTCATACTGTTAGTTATATAAACCTCTAACTTTAACCATTTAATAGTCCAGCCACTTATTTTGCCTGCTCCTGTATGTGTATGTATAAAGCTTTTCTCCTGTTAATCTGTCTGTTGTCAGTTTAATTTTCAGGCCCCAGCCACTGAAATAAGAGGTCAGAAGAAAAGTTTTTTTGTCTTCCTTATTGTTCCAATATATGAAATTAACAATTAGTGGTAGTAAGTCTTGAAAACTTTCTGATTCTAGTTTGTGTCTTCAAGTGGCCACATTCTACTAGTTTATTTATTTATCTTCTTATCTTTTAAATTTCAACTTTTATGGCTCCTGGGAATGGTGTCATAGACTCTCTCACTGATTCCTAGAATGGTTTGAAATAATTGTGTAATCTATTCTCAATAAAATATTTAGGTCAGTAATCTAAATCTCAAATTCCTATGAGCATATTATCTCAGTAGTGTCTGTTTCCTTAACAGCAAAAACAAAACTAAAAATTAGTACTTGACAGCAGGTATGTGAGATTGGTAGTTAACTCTGACAATGCAGGTAATCCCCTGTTCATGGGATAAAGCTAGGGAAGTTTCAACTACAACGAAGGCAGACTTTTATGTAATAAAATATCAGCAATATTGAAAGTTTTTTTGTGAAAATAAATAGCACTTCAAGGTTTACAGGTAAAAATCATTCCTATGAGGAGTTAATATATAAAGAAAATGAATAATTCTGGCCATATACATGTTCCTATATGTATATTTTGTCAGTGATAAGGAATAAACACACCAGCATGGAGAGAGAGGCTGTGCTAATCAATTTCAAACTTACATTTCATGGCCTCAATTCTGGTACTACATTTGTGTATATATATAGATATACATATATATGTATATTTTATTTCAAAGTATTATGGGGGATACATAATACTTTGGTATTTGGTTACATAGATCACTTTGTAATGTTCAAGTCAGGGTTAAAAGTATGTCTGTCATCCAGATAGTGTTCATTTTTTTTTCTTTTTTTTTTCCCTCACACCACATCAACAGGATAGATAGTGTTCATTGTACCCATTGGTATACTTTAACCCATCCCCTACTACCCCCTCTCCCCTGCTTGATTTCCTTTGCAATTTACTTCCCCCTATGCACATGTATGCTCATCATGAATATAGATGTAAATATCCTCAATAAAATACTAGCAAACTTAGCAGCAAAGCAAAAAATAATCAAGCATGATCAAGTGGGCTTCATCTTAGGAATGCAACTATGGTTCAACATAGGTTAATAACTGTTATTCATCACATAAACAGAAGCAAAAACAAAGATCACATGATCATCTCAATAGATGCAGAAAAAGCATTTGACAAAATTCAGCACACTTTCATGTTAAAAATCCTCAACAAACTAGGCATAGAAGAAACATATGTCAAAATTATGAAAATCCATATGACATATGAAAGCCCATATGACAAACCCATAGCCAGCATCATACTGAATGAGGAAAAGTTGAAAGTATTCCCACTAAGAACTATTTATATTTTTTATTTTCACTTTTAACTTTGGTTATTTTATTATATTTTAAGTTTCTTTACAAGAAAACTTAAACATTTCCTAAAACTAGACTGGAGAGAAAAATTAATGAATTAAGCAATTAAATATATGTTATGTGCATATATATATTATATATACATATATGTATATGTGTATATATATGTATGCATACACCTACATATATATATATATTTTTTTTTTCCCTTTTTCTTGCCCATAATGGGACCATTTCCACCATGGAGAGCCACACTACACAGGAATATATAAAGAACAGACAAGAGCATCATAATTGATTTTTATTATCATATTATTATTTTGTTAATCCCCTACTGGAATGTGATAAGTATCAAAATAATTCTCAGGGACTCTTGGATGCTAATAAACAAGAGATGGATTATATAATATATAAATTCTTTAAAATATGCAGGCTGATGTCTGGCGCTATTGGGAACAATGACATTTTAAAATTTTTAATATTTTTAAGTTTCATAGGCTCTTTTCTATAACATTTTATAGCTTTTTTTATGCTTTCAGAATTAAGTCACTAATATGATTTTATTTAAAATAATTCTTGAGCTTTTAAATCTACTCTTTAAACAGTACACATTCATATTCAGGATAATAAGCAAGTAAAAAAGGTGTAAGAAGGAAATTGCTAATTTCTGTGTTATATTGGAGGTTCCTTAATTATACAAATATGAAACAAGAAGAATTGTTTTATGTTTTTCTCTTTTGTAGGGAAATTTCGAGAATCAAAACCAGTAACTGCTTTTGCAAAACAAAGAACCTATTACATGTTTAGTCAATAAGTAAAGAATGGCTGGTTACATACTTTGTTCTGTTCATTTATTTCCCCAGCTGCATTTACAAGATTTTCTTTGAAATTGCAATAAAATGAGATGGTCTCTGGGTAGAGAAAAGAGAAAATAGTGTTTCCTGTTTTTCATAATGGTCTAGCAGTGCTGTGTATGATGTAGAAGCAGACTCTGAATTGCAAAGGGAAGCTTTCCTCCGGTGGTGGTTATAATCTATTTAGCAGGTTCACTGTGAGAGGAACTGGCCTATACATGTGCCAAGGGGCTGAGTCTAGGGAGGTGTTAAGGGAAGAAGGGTTGCTAGGAAATATGCACATTGGAAAAAAAGAGGAAGAAGGGCTAAGACCTTTAAAAATTTCCCCTTTTCAGCGATTCTCTCCATTGTCTTCTTACATACACTTTGGCTACATTTTGCAGGCCATTTGTACAAGGAAATCGGCTTAACAAAGCTCATGGACCTAATCAGGAAAAGCACGTAGTCCAGAACAGGACCTCACACCAGCTCCCAGTCACTAGTCACCGGAACAGAGCTCCAGGCTGTCACCCTTGCTGCTTTGGGGCCTGAACATCTCAGTATTTGTGTTTGGGAGGAAAGGATCCTGACCGGCGCTTTTGCAGCAAAGAGCACTATGCTTGGATGTTGTGCTAGAAAACCTACTGGCTTTCAGCGACTGGCTGAGTTTAAAGTTGTCACTGAGCTCCCAACAACTGTTGTCATCTGAAGTTCCACTTCAGATGGGAAAAAGTGTCATTTTACCAAAATGACTTTAGTCCTACCACAAATCTATAGTTTCTACATGAAATATTAAGACTCAACACTGAAGGTACAGTCTGCCATGGAGAAAAGACCGGGGAAGTTAACTCCATTAGAACTGCCAGGGAGAGAATAATGGACAGAGCTTACTTCTTTCTGGTTTAGAGAAGGCATCAAAAAAATGAAAAGTTTTTGAGGTGGTCTCAGAGTGGATGGGACAGTGGAAGAATACAGGTTAGCAGCTTGTTTGAAAAAAAAAAAAAAAAAAAAAAAGCCTAGACATTAAGTTAGCAGATTGTAAGCATAACCTTCCCCCCCACACACACATTTATGCAGTTTAAAGATGGTTGTAGTGGTTTAATAGATATTTACCAACCTCTTTGGTAACCAAAAAAATGAAAACATACACACATGCCCAAAATAATATAACAGTCAAAATTTTAGCTGAATATTCTCAATATTCTTATTATCAGAAAATATGAGGAAATAACAATTTCTGGATTTCTTTTGTTTCATCTTTTTTCTTTTTCTTGTTTGGATAAGAAATATGCTGTTTTTGTACAAAAGAAGAGCCTGACATATTTATCCAAGTATAACCAAAAATTATTTTTATAATATGGTATTAGATTTGTATATTTACACAAACATATATATGGATATATATATATATGTATGTATGTATGGAGATATATACCCACATTGAATAGATATGAAGGCTTGTTTGTAAAATTTAAAGGATTTAGAATTGCACTGGATTATTTTACATTGATAATACTTTTAAAAACTGATTTTGAACAAAAACCATTGTATCAAAGAGGCTTATGAAGTTGGGACCTGATATTTCAAACAAATGCATTTTTCTACATTTATGAGAGAATGAAAGGGTTTCACTATGATTCAAACGGAATGACAAAGGTGACTTAAGGATTTCCTTTTTGCTTTTGTAGGGAGTGCTCTCTTTGTTATCACATCCTTAAAGATCTCAAGTTCCATAAATCTGACAGTAGATTATTTGCCTTAAATCTAAGAAGCTTAACCATTTGGAGTTTAAAACTCCTGCATCAATCTGCCCTGGAGTCACACTGGGATGAGTCAAATGGTCAGACACTATCTCATTGGGAAAGAAAAATGATCATGTCTGAGTACCAGGAATAATGATTCTAAAAATGGACAGGACTATTTCATTCAACTTTTCAATAATGGCAAAGTGACACATGCTGGGAGGGCTCAACCTTTACAGCTGGGAGCTTAGTTCTTTGGAAAAATGTGGCAATGCAAATTTGTTAAAGATGAATGGCTTATTTCTTTTCTGGAATGAATGGATGGCTAGTCAGACGGAGACCTTTTGGAAATCTTAATAATTATGCCATTTTCCCCCCTTAACTGTTTCTCTTCATCCAACAAAATTACTGGGCCCCACTCATTCTCCTCACACATATTTATTCTTGATATTAATTTTTTAAGTTTTGTCATTTAAATATATTACTATAAATATCCATATTTTTTCTACATTGGGCAATTACACTTTCATTCTTGTTCAAGAACTATAAAACCGAATGAAAAAATGTTTTAAACAAAAATTATATGAACATATATATTAAAGAGATTCTCAGAACTACATAAAATAATGTAATATTTTCCATTTATCCTTCCTCACCAAAGCAACAGGTTAAGAGCTAATGATAGAGTCAACAAAAGCAAGATTACATATTGCTGTTGGCAATATCTCTGGTGTTGCCTAATTGGCTATGTTTTCAACCTTTTTCATAGAAGTAACATCTTTAAATGTACAGTTCTCCACCTTTTTCTGCCACAGAGGCCAATAAGGCACAATGGACAAAAATTAATGTGCAGGGAAAAGAATGGCCTGACAAAATCATCAACACATCTGGATTTTTTACATGTTCTAAGAAAATAGGAGATGTGTTCAATTATTAGTGAATTTTGGTATCTCCTTGGTTGATCACAAAATAAATTCTGTAACACTCTCTCTGTAATTCTTCTAAGTAAAGACTTGTGAGAGGACAAATGAAAGTATATGTAGATGAAGAATACACACACCAAGTACAGCTAAACTTTTAAAACCAAAGTTGCAAGTTCAACACATTTATAAAAATGGATATTTCATGGAAAAAATTGCTAGGCCTTATTATCCTCCTATATTTGTAGGCATCATAAAAATTGTTTCTGACTGTGTGTGCATTTTGTAACCATGAAGGGATCAAACATTCCCTAATGTCTAAAAAAGGTGAACTACTAGCTGGAAAAAGACTTTGGGAAAATTTTGTTCTGACTAAAACAGTTCATTAGTGGACTTGAATGAACACACTATTTAGATTTCTTTATGAGTTTAGACTACTTATTATAAGTTTTGTCATAGGAATGTAGTCAGATATTATTTCTAATGTATTTAACATGTTTTTATCTAGCATCTGCTATATGTCTGGCACAGTGAAAGATACTGGGCATGCAGCAATAAACAAATATAATTGGTTTCTATGTGATTTGCTTAAATTAATTTTTACTTAATTTAATACTTATGAAAATTTGTTAATGTAAAATTTTTGGTATATGAAATACTTTTTATAAGCCTTATCTCTTTGCTATTTTTATGATTCTATGAAAAAGTGTAAATAGTTATCATGACTATTTCCATTTAACATAAGAATGAATACAGCTCTAAAACCTTAAGTAATTTAAAAATAATTTTTGTCTTGTAAGCAGTGGAGTTAGGATTTAAACATAATTCTATACTCATTGCATCATACTTTGTAGTTGCTCTCTAAAATGTAAAGAAATGTTTGTTCATTTTCTAGATCCCCTATACACTTTTTTCCTTTTATTCTTCTTTAGTGGAAAGTTCCAGTAATATCTCGCATGATAATAATATGTTATTAGTTATATATTTAATAGAATTTTAATTAATATGCAAAATTATTTGTAGTATCATGGGGTAAGAAAGGATTGCATTACATATGATCTAACTCACTTCCTCCAGATAAGTAAAAACATCAGTAGTCCCAGATCCTATATAATTCATCCTTATTAACATTTTTAATTTTAGTCTTTGGTATACCCATTAACTGCCTGTTCTAGGACTTAGTCATCTTTGGAGTAAAGAAGTAGATATTCTGAACAAAATTTGCCCTGGATACAATTGAAATCTATTACTTCCTCACTTAAAGTTGAGAACAATTGGTAAAATCTTACGAGAGCCAGATAAATTTCATCTCTGTCACTCCAAATGCCAATAATCTAACTTCTTTAACTCTAAGTATTAATAATTTTTAAAAGTCTGTGCTACATAAATAACACCGTTTAAGTTGGATCCTATTTTACTTTCATCATTTGAGTCTCATATGCTTAAATTCCCTAAATTGCAAACTTGTTAATGCATTGTATTTTGCTGTATATTTCCGTACTTAATGGCATAGTATGCAGAAATGAGGTTTTATTCAGATGGGTCCTCAGCAGATTACATAGAGTCTGAAATCCAGAATTATATTTAATTTCCATTTTTCTATTTTGGCCTTAGGCTAAGGTCCATTATATCTAATGGCTAATGAGGAAATCTGTGGGCAATGCCTCATTCTAACTAATAAACTCAAATACAGCTATTCTCCAAAGCTCCTTTGGATTAACATCATTTAATTTCATTTACTAGGCATACGCATTTCCAAAATCAGTGTCTTCTTTCCCAAAGTGGAAACTGAAACTTTTACAGCTGTTTGGCAAACACCATTTTGTACATTCGAGCAATTATACAATAAATGAGAGATATTAGATAGTAGAAAACCTTAAATGCCATCACAGTGGAAGCATCCAATTTTAGAAGGGAAAAATGTGTATGTTGCATTGATTAGAGAAGATTTAATGGAAGAACGTTGAGGCAGGCCTTGAAGGATAAGTAGGGCTTGGGTGTGTATTAACAGACCACGGAAGCTGTGAGAGATCTGCAAGACAAGAAATAGCTATCATTGAATTCACTGGTGTGGACAGAATTACATTATTTTATGCTTGTTTACTCTTTGGGGGTAACTTCACGGTCTAAGAAATGAAAAGCTACCCTTGCCCTACATGTTAGAAGGACAGTAATGTAGAAGCAAGCATGTTAAAAAGTAAAAAAAGAAATGGGTTATTTTCCTTATTTTATTTCTAATTACTTAGTTTTCTTATTAAAACTATGTAAGTACTCTTAAACTCATTTTTCACTTCTGCAAAATAAATGCATTTTTAAAAAATCTAACCTGATTTTGAAATTTCAGGCTCTTTTTCATTGCTCTTTGCATATGTTCTCAATAATCCTAGATTTAACAATGATTGATATTCACTCCACACTATTCCAATTTGACTCATTGGAACCTGGGCCAATAGAAAACAGGTAAAAGCAAAAAGGTGAGAAAATCAAGGTGAATTCTGACAACTGGAAATATTTTTGAGTGCCTGGCTTGTAAGACTTTAGGCAGAGACGTGTAAAAGCCGTGACAGGCAAGAAAGGATATGCCATGTCTTGCTAAAGAGGTTGGATTTAATTCTCCAGAAATCAAAACCCACTGAAATGTGTTAAGTGGAGAAAATGGCATGATAATGTTTACATTTAAAAAGCTAATTTAAATGTAGGACTTCTTGTTTCCAGTTTGGCTTGTAAGGAACTTAGAAGTCACCAGTCCATCCCAATGGTTAAAAAACTGAACAAACTGAAAAATCAAGTCTTCTTAGATCTATGAAAGAAGTGAAGTGATAGGACAAATCGCTGCCCCTACCCCCGAAAACTGGAACAACAGAGAGGTGGATACAGAAAATCACAACTTACCAGAGCAGAAACCTCCATGGGAACCAAGGCCAGAGTAGGGAAACCTGAACTGTAATTGATGAATTTCTGAAGGTTCAGTGCAGCCAAGTCTGAGCACCTAAAACTCCAGGGGTACACAGACATAGGGGGCTTTACACTTTGGTGAGTTTTGCCTCAAGGAGCTCGACCAGTTTCTCATATTGAATATCAGGAAAAAAAAAATCCCCTCCTCCTTCAAGCAAGGAAGAGGGGGAAGTTAATCATTTTGAAATATACCAGAGATTTCTCTTCTCTTAACAAGGTTTGGTCACAGAAGAAACTATTTAGACAGAGCCTGTTCTGCTGGAGTATTATCACAGTCTAACTGAACTGGGGGAAGGGAAATACCTAACTCCAGCCCAGTGGTATCCAATCCCACCTATGGGGGTGGGGCTGGAGGAGTGAAAATTACTTTTGAAGTTTATAGTCTAGAGATGCAGGTACACTACCATACCAAGACCTACAGGATTATAAAATACTTCCCGCGCCCCTATACCTTCCCACCACATTACTAACAGTTTATTTACAGCAGTTTCTTTTTAACCTAGTACATCATGTATGGGTATCAAGAAAACATTGTAAGACACACTAAGTGGCCAAAAATAGTTTGAAGAGACAGAGAAAGCATCAGAAGCAAGACTCAGATATGGCAAAGGTGTTGGAATTAAGAGAATGGGAATTTAAAACAACTATGATTAATCTGCTAAGAGTTCTAATGTATAAAATTGATAACATGGCAGCACAGATAGGCAATACTAGCAGAGAGATGGAAATTCTAAGAAAGAATAAAAAAGTAAATCTAGAGATCAAAAGCACTGTACCAGAAATAAAGAATGCCTTTGGTAATGTTCATTAGTAGACTAGACAAGGCTGAGAAAAGAATCTGTGAGGTTAAGGATATTTTAATAGATACTTCCACCAACAGTGCATAAGTGTTCCTTTCTCTCTGCATCCATGCCAGGATCTATTGTTTTGGGGATTTTTAATAAAAGCCTTTCTGGCTGTGGTTTTGATTTGTATTTCCCTAATGATTTGTGACGTTGAACATTTCTTCACATGTTTATTGGTCATTTGTCTATCTTCTTTTGAGAAGCTTCTATACATGTCTTTTGCCTACTTTTTAATGGGGTTGTTTGATTTTTTTTCTTGCTGATTTGCTTGAGTTCTTTGTAGATTCTGGTTATTAGTCCTTTATAAGATGTATAGCTTGTGAATATTTTCTCCCATTCTGTAGGTTGTCTATTTGCTTTGCTGTAAAAGAAGCTTTTTAATGTTATCAGTGCCCAAGTATTTATTTTTGTTGTTGTTGTGATTGCCATTGGGATCTTCTTCATATATTCTTTGCCTAGGACAATATCTAGAAGAGTTTTTTCAACATTTTCTTTTAGAAGTCTTGTGGTTTCATGCCTTACATTTAAGTCTTTTATGGTGGGACTGCAAATTAGTACAAACTCTATGAAAAAAGTATGGAGATTCCTCAAAGAAATAAAAGTTGACCCTCCATTTGGAGTTGACCCTCCAGCAATCCCACTACTTGGTATTTACCCAAAGAAAAATAAGTCATTTTATCAAAAAGACACCTGTACTCCAATGTGTATTGCAGCACATTTCACAATTGCAAAGATGTGGAATCAACACAAATGCCCATCAGTTCGTGAGTAGATTAACAAAGTGACAAAGTGTGGTATATGTATAGCATAGAATACTATTCAGCCATGGAGAAGAATGACCTAATACCTTTTGCAACAATTTGGATGGAACTGGAGACCATTATCCTAAGTGAAATATCTAAAGAATGGAAAAAATATACTACGTGCACTCACTATTAAATTGGAACTAACTGATGAGCACACATGTACATAAACTGAAGTAAATCTCAAAGGAAATCAAGCAGACAGGGGGAGAAGATAGGAGAAAACTTACCTAACAGGTACAATGAACACTATCTGAGGGACAGGTATACTTTTAACCCTGACTCAAGCATTACAAAAGCAATCCATGTAGCCAAAAACATTTGGACCCCCATAATACATTACAAAAATAATAGACACTTCCCAAACTGAAAATCAAAGAGAAGCAATACTGAAAAAAAATCCATAGGACAAAAAATATATTACATGTAAATGTCTTTTATGTTTGAAATATATAAAATATAGAAGAGAAAAAAACATATAAATATGAAAGAACTGTGGGATAACCACAAAAATTTCAAAATACCTATAATGGGAATATCAGAAGAGAAGGAAGAGAAAAGGGAACAGAAGAATTATTTGGAGAAAATAATGACTGAGCATTTTCCTCAAATTTATGTCAGCCACCAGATCAAAGATCAAGAAACCTTGGAGAACACCAAGCAGGAAAATACCAAAACAAACAAACAAACAAACAAACAAAAACAACAAAACAACACTGCACCTAAGCACATCATATTTAAATTGCAGAAAATCAAACATAAAAAGACATCCTGAAAGATGCCAGAGGAAAAACACCTTATCCATAGAGGAAAAAGATAAAAATTATATCAAGCTTCTCAGAAGCCATGAAAGTAAGAAAAAGTGGAGTAAGATATTTAAAGTGTTGAGAGGAAAAAAAAGCATCAACCTAATATTGTGTACCTTGCAAAATTATCCATTAAAAGTAGAGGAGAAACAGAGCATTTGTGAGACATTGTATCATTGAAGAAATTTGGGGTTGGCCGGGCGCGGTGGCTCACGCCTGTAATCCTAGCACTCTGGGAGGCCAAGGTGAGTGGATCGCTTGAGGTCAGGAGTTCGAGACCAGCCTGAGCAAGAGTGGGACCCTGTCTCTACTAAAAATAGAAAGAAATTATATGGCCAACTAAAATATATATACATATTCAAAAAAAAAAAAAAATTAGCCGGGCATGGTGGTGTATGCCTGTAGTCCCAGGTACTCCGGAGGCTGAGGCAGTAGGATCGCTTAAGCCCAGGAGTTTGAGGTTGCTGTGAGCTAGGCTGACGCCATGGCACTCACTCTAGCCCGGGCAACAAAGCGAGGCTCTGTCTCAAAAAAAAAAAAAAAAAAAGAAACTTGGTGCCAGCAGACTTGCCTTTAATGAAATGTTTTAAGCAAGTTTTTTAGAGAAACTAAAGGAAAACAATATGGCTCAGAAACTCAGAAGCACACAAAGAAATAATAATGTAAAAAGAGTGAGAGTAAAATAAAACTCATGTTTTTATTATTAGTTGATCTGCCAGGTAGTTATTTTCTAAATAATAACAGAATAATTGTGTACATGTGCTTATCTGTCTATATTTGTATGTGCTTTTGTAGAACTGAAATTAAAGGAATTGCAATAAGGAGACAAAAAACAGCAGAGAGGAATTAGGATTATATGTTATTATAAAACCCTTGCACTAAATGTGAAGTGGTATCATGTTAAGAAAGTGGACTTGGATTAGTTGTAAATGTCTACTGCAAACTCTAGGACAACCATGAAAAGATGTAAGACAAAACAAAACAAAACAAGTATAACTGATATGCCAAGAAAGGAGAGAAAATGAAATGCTCAATTAAAATCCCAAAGGGCATAAAAAGAGTGGAAGACAAAAATAGAAACAAAGGACAAGGGCAACAATGAGAATGCAGTAATAAATATGGTGGATATCAATCTAACCATATCAATAATAACTTTAAATGTTAGTGGTCCCAATGCATCAATTAAAAGCCAGTTATTGACACAGTGGATCCAAAAACAAGACCCAACTATATGTTGTCTACAGGAAAAAATTTTTAACACATTAACTGCCATGTGAGTTGTATTTAACTCATGCTAGTTTTGATCCCTGGGACTTATGAAGCATGTGTAACAGTTTGTATTTTTTTTTAATGTATCTGTGGTATATAGAAATGGAGATTTCAAATATTCCAAAGACTAAATGAATTTTCAATTAAAGAAAGTGTTTTTATGTGTGAATGTAAATTGGAGATTCTTCCAATAAAAGTGATATATGAAGGCATGGTCATAAAATTACCATTTAGAGAGATAAATTGAAAGAAAAATTATATCATTAAACTTCCCATTTAATTCCATGTAATTCCAAATATTCCAAAGATAATTCCAATGAACAGAATGGAATAATGGGGAATTCAAATATTTATGGGAAATGTACAGGATGAGGGGAATGCTATTCTTTTCCCATGTCCCATCAATATTAATTCCTACTGAACGAACTCCTATTAAGTTTAGTGGTCCCACCTGCCTCAGTCCCAGTGGCTTAAATTGTGTCCCTTGGCACTTTTCCAGGAGCACCACTTCCCAAAATCCTCTTCTTCCATTTCTTATGCATTATAAATCTCCATTTATTTCCTTCTCCTTCATTTAAAATCCTCTGAGACGTTTTTTATGCCTGCCCTACTCATCAACTGATTGTGTAAACCAACACTGCCTTTTTCTCCCCACAAGGAGTGATGAGAGGGAAAAAGGAAGGAAGCACTCAGGAACCGTCCCCTCTTTTTTAACCATGCAGGGGAGACAGAATGGTTTTAAATAATTTTATTTATAATATGTGTGCTCAAACTGAAATCATTCATTAGTTAATGTACTTCTAAGTATTTATTCAATATCAGACATGTATTAGGAACTCCCGTTTTCATTCCTTTTAAAATTTTTTTTATTACACATTGACAAACTATAGTTTTACATATTTATGGGATACGAAGTGATGTCATGATTTTTAATACAATGCAGATTGATTAAAGCAGGCTAATTAACATATCTGTTATTTATATATACTTATATAAAATATATCTCTATATTTAATGTATAATTATTATAATGTCACATATTTAACATTTGTTTCTTTTTGTTGTTGTTGGTTTTTGTTTTTATTTCAGCTTATTATGGGAGTACAAAAGTTCTGGTTAGACATTCGTTTCTTTACCTGGAAGCTATTTACCAAAATACTTTCTTTTATTAAACTTCTATTTATTTCACCTAATGAAATTAAGCTAATCCCCAGCCTTGACTATCCTAAACATTTTAACTTTTACTGAAGACTCTACATGTTGAAAACTTGAACCATTATCAGTGTCTACGCCATGAATACCAGATGTGAAGTTGAGCTTTGTGATTACTTTTTTCTTATTAAGAAGTTGCTACAGAGTTCTAGGTATCTTGACAGTGCCTTCTTTCTATGTTTTATATCATTGATTTCCTTTCAAAATTTTGGCTTAGTTTTATTCCCTGCATGACTTTTCTATTTTTTCTTACTGATCTTCCTTTATTCATCATCCTATTAGAATATTTTGTTATACTGCACCATCTCAGTATTTCGTTCATGGACTCACTGAGTTGTTCAACACATGTATCAAATGCCTACTATGTGCCATTCACTCTTATGCGAAGGGCTGACAATTCGCCAGAGATCAAGAGAAATCATGTCCGCTTTCTCATGCAGCTTGCATTAACTCATTGACTAAAATATAGTAAAGAGACAAAAAACAAACAAAGCACTAATGAAATATGTGTCAAATTTTAGAAAAAAATAAAGAAGAATAAACTCACATGGACTTCATAACATAATAGAGAAAACCCAGAGAATTTTATAAAACATTAATAATAAACCTTGGTGTGCTGAACTATATAACAGAAATACATAAAATATACGTGGTAAGGTGAAGAGGGAACAGTGGACTCTATTTAGGTGCTGTATATAGTAGGTGATGGAGTTGAATTAGGAAAACTTTCATGGAACCTTAAGATGGATTATGAAAGAGAGCTTGATGCTACAAACATTTTCTATTCACCTTTTCATTGTCCATTATCATAATGCTTAGTACTGAAGTGGTATTCAGCAAATGTGTAATGGTTGAGGAATTCACTTCTCCCAGTAGATCCATGTGTATTTCAACTAAATGTGGACATTGTTGACGACTCAGTACTGATATTCTTAATATCCTCTTTACTAATCTGACATAGAAATTTATCAATGAGGAAAGCTTTCATGTTTTATTATTTCATTTTTAAAGTTTTCAAATAAGAACTAAATAAAATAAGATTAGCTTGCTTCTAGAAAACATTTTTAAGTTATTAAAAGGAATTCAGTCAAACCTCTAATTAATAAGGAGTTAACACTGGATAATATGCTGTTTATAGACAGATTAATAAATCTATCTATTTTCCACTGAATTGATAAATATTTTCTTCTGACTCTGCTTTGGAAATAATTCTGCTTTCTCTCTGTCTCCCAGCAAGAAGTCTGTTAGTTACAGGTCACCCCACTAGTTAAGGGACCCCCAACTGTCACACATTATAATTAGCTATTGAATTTTTACTGATTCACCTTTTAATCCCATGCTTCATTAGTATGAAATTATCTCTCTATAAGTGAGTGGAATTCTCAAGGTCCCCCAGAAAATGTTCAGACATCTAATCAAAGAAGCTTCATTTTTTCATGGAGTCAATTGTACATATGTCCTCACTGATAGTTTTTTTTTTTTTTTTTTTAATGCCTTCGAATTTTGGCTCAGATGGACTTGGAAAATGGATAAGATGTTCTCAGGAATAGAAAGTGCAACCACAACTCCACTACAAGGAGAATATTTGTAGGCAAACAGTGCTTATAGCCAAAAAAAAAAAAAAAAATCCACAATATTCAGACTTGCTTAAAACTAACCAGTCTTTTAAATTACAGAAGTGATTAATCAAAATCAGGGAATTATGGAGAAAAATTTGTAAATATTGTTGAAAACTCATGTTTTGAAATTTTATAATATCTCATATTCTAGATATGCATTTATTGACATAAAGGTGATTCATAATGGATTGTTACATGATAAAAACAGGTTATAGATAAGTCCTGTTCTCATTCTTTGAAAATAGGGTGTATATGAACAAGAAAAAGAAAGAATGAGAAAGAAAGGTAGAGTTCTAGAAGAATCTACAAAAACAAGAGTTTCATCTGTTTAGTGATTTTCCCCTAAGTATTGTATAAGTCCAGAGTTCTTGTATAATAATTGCAAAATCATAATTTAATAAGAAAAATGTTTTTCAGTAATTTTAGTTAATATTTATAATAATTGAAATTCTACTTTCAAAAAATTGTTTAAATATGTTTTATTATAGTCTAGAAACTCCATAAGTCAGGGAACTTTCTAGATGATGCCCATAAATATTAGAGGAGCAAGTTGCAGACAGAAATAATATTTGCTCCAGGACATCTGAATTATTTTCATCTTAACATGTCAAATCAAACACTGAGGTTAATATGGACAAACCTAAGCTTAGGAAGCGAATCTGAGCAGTGGAAGCCACACATTTATCTGAGAACAATAGCTGAGGATCTCTAACAGTTGAAATAATCCAACTATTTCTTATGCTCTTTGGTGTATGTGTGTGTGTGTGTATGTGTGATAGGCATCAAAACATTCAGTCTTTTTAAGACACAAAGGTTAAATGAAATTAACCAGACTGGTCTATAAATGACTTTCTAGTTCTACAACAGTGCTTCGCAAAGTGATATCCCCTTTGTAGCAGTTATATTACATGGGAATGTTAGACATGCAGATTCTTTGGCCTCAACTCAGACCTACTACTACTGAGTCGGAAACCCACCAAGCCTTCCAGATAATTCGATACATAGTTAAGTTTGAGAATCTCTGGTCTATAGGACTAATTTGGATGCTAAATTTCCTGTATGTGATTTTTCCCCTTTTGTTTGTTGTTATTTTACTCACAATTCTACTTAATATTGATGTCCAATAATGTTCTCATTTTTCTATTCCTGTTTCCCTTACCTATGCAAAGGTACAATAAACCATTTGAAGGTTGGAACATAACATGTATATCTTTTATATCCGTTCATGGCTGAGGGTAGCGCTACTAGAAAAATATTCAGTAAATCCTTAGTGAAAGAAAAGAAAATTATGTGACACACCTGCTAGCTGAAGCTGTTTTTTTGCAGACAGTCTGACCTGGATAGAGCACTTCTTTCTAGATGATGCTGAATATAAACATGAGACCACTAAGTTCTATTACCCGAGATGGTTCGCATTTATCCAGAGACATACTGTCCCATTTAAGATTATGCCAGGAACTCTTGTTCTCACCCCTGCTACTATATTGCAAGTGAAATAAGCTATTTTATAGGAATGTCGCTACTTAGTATCAGCTCTGGTACAAAGTTTCATGGAGGAGGAGCTATGAGTATTTGATAAAAACTAAGGATTCTAAATAAGAAATTGGTACATTTTGTTCATGAGAGTTATTTCTGTAGCCCATTGGAGCAGACAATGAAAAATTGACTGAATATAATTCATGTTATCATGAGGAAAAAAAAGATCCAGGCAAATCCTACCTTTATTCTGAAGTACCCAAATGAGTATGTACTTGGATCTTACCCAGAACTTGTTCATTTCTCTAACTCATTTTTGGCTGTGGAGAGCCTGAGACCTGTAAGAACCAAAGAAACCTGCTTTCCTGTTGGAATGAGTCATTTATAACTTTGTGCACCTTCAAAATAACAATCCAAATCTATGCTCAGATCATGCTTTCTTCTGGTTTACCAACCATGAAAACAGACTCTTAATTTAATAATCTAGTATTTTAGGAAGCAAACTACAATTTGTTAAGGTTTTATTATGTACATTCCCCTGTTCTCAGAAATTTTCATGTATTTAATCTACATCTATGTGATGACCTGATAAGTGATATATAGTTATTGATTTATGAAAAATGGAGGCTCAGAAAGGTTTATTAACTTTCAACAGAATACACAACTAGTAAAGAAAAAAAAATAAATAAAATTCTCATCTCTATTGTGGAAGAGAACTTGATTTTTCAAAAATATCTCTGACTGTATGAGAATATTTATTTCTTTAGAAATTTAGGGTATCTAGCCTCAGGTGCCTTCATGTGATTTTTAAACATAAAACTCCCTTTTGGTGGAAATCTCATTTTTGTTTTTTTTGGATTCCAAGTAGCAATTGTATTTACTGTTCCTTTACTGATCAAGCCTCCTGTGAATTTTCTATTTACTTCTCTGACCAGGGGAGAGAGGGTTGTTTGCTAACCTGGTAGTGTGCTTCATTCACTGACCTTTTACTACCACTTCGAATTCTGGTTGCTGGAAATTGTCCCCTTCCTACCCGGCTTTGTTTGTACTCTCTGAACCACTGTTTGCATTTAATCTTAGAACGTTTTCTTCTATTATCTTCTCTAGTTTTTGAGGTTTTTATGCTACTTTCATTTATATTTCTCATACTTTCCATTCTATCTAAAACATTTTTTAAAAAATATAGCCAAAAGTATAAGAGAAGATGTCAACTGGGAGTGAATTCATGAAAGAGAAAAAGAAGAAAAAAGCTAAAGTGTAAAATTATTTTTTCTATATCTGTGAAAAATGATGCTGGTAATTTAATAGGGATTGCATTGAATCTGTAGATCACTTTGGGCAGTATAGACATTTTAAAAATGTTGATTATTCCGATCCACGAGCATGGTATGGATTTCCATCTATTTACATGCTCTGCGATTTCCTTCCTCAGTGTTTCGTAGTTCTCTCTATAGAGTTCCTTTACCTCCTTGGTTACATTTATTCCTAGGTATTTTATTTTCTTTGTTGCTATTTTGAAGGGTATTGAGTTCTTGATTTGGTTCTCCATTTGACTGTTATTGGCATATATGAATGCCTCTGATTTGTGTGTATTGATTTTGTATCCTGAGACTTTACTGAATTCATTGATCAGTTCCAGTAGTCGTTTGGTTGAATCCTTGGGATTTTCCAGATATGACATCATATCATCAGCAAAGAGTGAAAGTTTGATCTCTTCTTTCCCTATTTGGACTCCCTTGATTCTGCTCTCTTGCCTGATCGCTCACAAGGACTTCCAGTACTATGTTGAAAAGTAATGGAGACAGTGGGCAGCCTTGTCTGGTTCCAGTTCGAAGTGGGAATGCTTTCAATTTTTCCC
>CM052437.1:86866297-86907541 GCA_028533085.1 Varecia variegata
CATGGAGTATTACTCAGCTATAAGAAATAATGGTGATACGACACCTCTTTGGTTCTCCTGGATAGAGTTGGAACCCATTCTATTAAGTGAAGCATCCCAAGAATGGAAAAATAAGCACCACATGTACTCACCAGAAAATTGGTTTCCCTGATCATCACCTAAGTGCACATTTGGGAATATCCCACCAATTGTGTATTGGACACAGTTGGGGGGTGAGGGGAGGGGATGGGTGTATACCTACATGATGAGTGCAATGCGCACTGTCTGGGGAATGGGCACGCTTGAAGTTCTGACTTGGGGGATGGGGGTAAAGGAGGGGATGGGTGTATACCTACATGAAGAGTGCGATGTGCACTGTCTGGGGAATGGACACGCTTGAAGCTCAGCTTTGAGGGAATGGGAGGGACATGGGCAATGTATATAACCAGAACTTTTGTACTCCCATAATAAGCTGAAATAAAAAAAAAAAAAAAAAGCTAAAGTGAACAGAAATGTGAAAGAGACTGAAACGCAACAAATGTTGAGATTACACAAGATGTTTGGACCTGAAAATTTTCTTAAGCAGAAGTAAATGCAATAAAGTGAAAGTGCGGAAAATGAAATAGTAAAGGGTTTGGTGCAGCTGTTGCATGGATAAAATTGCTATCGATAGGCCATCGAATCCTAGAAACCTAAATTGTGGATCAAACTGTGTCTATGTAAATAGGAAAGAATGATATAAATTGAATTTCTGTTTAAATGAGAGAATGAACAAAAATATACACAGACATGGCCATTATCTGTAATTTCTTATAATCCTGTAAAATGGGAATTTGACCTAAATAAATTTACCCAATACTGTATACATTAAGCAGATTCTCCCATTCATTCTCATTTACTGAGTTTGGTGGAGAAGATAGGGCTAATTTCTGTCTCACACTGAGCTAATCCAGCACAAAACTGTGTAATCAGTTTCCATACTTTTTATGTTTCAGTTTTGTACTCTCCTTCTCTTTGTTACTATTCCATAGGATTCCAGTGACTTCATATTTTCTCTTTCAACCAAATTCCCCTGGGTCTGTATCTTAGCTCTTTCCTGCTGCTATAACAAAATAACTATGACAGATTGGGTAATTTATAAATAATAGAAATTTATTTCTCACAGTTTTTTGTTTGTTTGTTTGTTTGTTTTGTGGGAGAGTCTTACTCTGTCACCCGGGGTAGAGTGTAATGGCATCGTCATAGCTCACTGCAACCTCAAACTTCTGAGCTCAAGCGATCCTCCTGCCTCAGCCTCCCAAGTAGCTGGAACTACAGGTCCTAACTACAACGCTCAGCTAATTTCTTCTATTTTTGATAGAGATGGGGTCTTGCTCTTGCTCAGGCTGGTCTTGAACTCCTGACCTCAAGTGATTCTCCCACCTCCACCTCCCAGAGTGCTAGGATTACAGGCATGAAGCACTGTGCCCCACTTTTCACACTTCTGAAGGCTGGGAAATCCTAGATCAAGGCACCAGCAGATTCAGTGTCTGGTGAGGATTTGCTCTCTGCTTCCAAGATGATGCTTTGTTTCTGCATCTTCTGAAGGGAACCAACACTGTGTCCTCACATGCCGGAACACAGAAGGGGAAAAGGGAAAAAGGGGGACTAGTTAGTCTCTAGAGAACTTTTGTAAGGGCACTAATCCCCTTATGAGGTTGGAGCCCTCATGACCTAATCCCTTCCTAAAGACCCCAACACTTAATACCGTTACCTTGAGTTTAAATTCCAACACATGAATTTTGGAGGGACACATAGCAGTCTAACTTTATTAGGATCCTCAAAAGTTCATTAAATATATATTAATAAATGTTTATTGTTCAGTTTTTTCATGATAATATATTATTTAGCCTAAATGCATATATAGTCAGTCAAGAACCCCATAATAATGCTTTGTTCAATTACAGTAATTCCTTATGATCAGGAGTTGCCCTATATAGGTGCACCCTTTTTTATCTTTTAAACCATATTTTTACTGTACCTTGTTTAGATATGTTTAGCTATATAAATCCTTATCATTGTGTTATAATTGCCTACAGTATTTAGTACAGTAACATGCTCTATATTAATCTGCTAGGGCTGCCATAATAAAATACCACAGATGGGGTGGTTTAAGCAATAAAAATTTATTTCTCACACTTGTGGTGGCTGGAAGATCAAGGTGTTGGCTGGTTTGGTTTCTCCTGAGGCCTCTCTCCTTGGCTTGCAGACAGAAGCCTTCTTGCTGTATCCTCGCATGGCCTTTCCTCTGTGCGTGCCCACTTCTGACACCTCTTCTTCTTATAAGGACACAAGCCCTATCAGATTATAGGCCCACTCTTATGACTTCATTTAACCCTAATTACCTCCTCAAAGGTCTTATTTCCAAATACAGTCACATTGGGAGTTAGAGCTTCAACCTATAAATGTGGAGGGCGCAATTCAGTCAATGACAATTGGTATTGTTATACAAATATTTCAAATTGTCAAACTTTGAAAAATTAGTAAGTTTCTTATAAATAGGAGAATCATATAAAGATATTTCTTTCATAGTAATGCTAGAAATTTATGCTCTACAAAAACAGGACTTTTGATAAATTATATTTTCATAATTTCCATCAGGAAAGAAAAAATAATTTATGGTACACTTGTAACATATGGGACATTATCAAGTAGACTACATATAGAAGATATGCGTTTAGCATAGTCATAAAAATAACCACCAAGAAAATTCATAAATTACTTAAACTAATCTCTCTGGGACAATAACAAGTGGTACAAAATTTACTCATAGGAAAACTACTATTTAATTTTATTTATACACTGGCCCACATCTCTTAGCATATTCTTGGCATGTTGTCCCATTTCATCTCATTCTCTTCTCATCAGTTGCTTATGGGTCCCAGTTACACTGCTTTTTTTCTTCCTCAAACATAAATACTCTATCAATTTCTGAACTTCTCACTAACTGTTTTTTCTATGTGGAATGTTTGTCCCCCAGATCTCCACGTGGGACTTCAACAAGACTTTTTCAAGTAATATCTACTTTCAGGAAAGTTGGGGTAATGGGGATCTGATTTACTTATTGCTTAAACATATACTTCAGACAAAATATACAAATAATTTTTAGATATTAGATCAAGTAGAACAGTGTTCACCTAGATAAGGAGATGAAATGAAGTTATTCCTAAAATTGACTCAACTTACTAACTGAAGAGTAACAGTAACTAACAGTATGCTTGATTTGAGAATTTGGAGATGGATATCTAGGGAAGTCAAAGCCACTAGAATATTTAAGGGATAGTTTCAAATTGGAACAAATTAGCTATTCTGGTCACATCTAACAAAGCTTAAAAGCATACATGTCTCAAACGAGCAAACAAATTTTATGTAAATTAACCACATCATAGAGCAAAGCTCAAGAAATTTATAGGAATATAAAAATATCCTACTACCAACATAGTAAAATTCACAGTTTCTATAATCCAATGATATTTACAAAGTATAAAAAAAGAAAAATATATACCACATTAGGAGAAATTAGAATGTATACATATACACTCAGAAATTAAACATATGATAAAATTAGCTAAAAAGTATATTAAAATCATAATTGTAAAAATAATCCATAAGTTTATGAAAGAATAAAGATTAATATATTAATTAGAGACATGGAATAAATTACAAAATCCTCTTCTAGAGAAGAAAATCATGCCAAAGATTTGCAAAATTACAAGGCTTGGATTGTGTGGTAAGGAGATTATACACTGTAAAAGAAAAGATTGTTTAACTTTAAAACATAACAATAGAAAGTAGCTAAAACAAAATAAGTAGAGAAAAAACACAGAAAAAATAGAAAACTGAGAAACAACTTTACGTATCTTAATATATGCTTAATTGAAGTTTCTAAAAGGGGGACAGGAACGAAAAAAATATATGAAGATAGAATGCCTGAGAATACTTCAAATTTGATGGAAATGATGAAACTACACATCCAAGAAGTTAAAATACCCTTAGCACAAGAAATAAAAATAAAACTACATGAAACACAGTGAGAAAATAATAAATATAGACAGAAGGTACACACACACACACACATAAACACACACACATACACTATATACAGTGGAACAAAAATGAGGGTGATAGTAGATTTCTTGACAGAAACAATGCAAATCAGAAGACAATAGAACAAAGGACAAAGAGAAAAAAGACAACTCAGAATTCCATAATAAGCAAAAATATTTTTAAAAATTAAGGGGAAATAATGACTTTTAAGACATAATAAAAGCTGAAATAATTCAGCTCTATAGTCTAATACAGAAAATGTTAAGGAGATTCGTAGATAGAAGTAAAATTATAAAGATGGAAATCTACACCTATATCAGGTAATAAAAAGCACTAAAAATGGTATACACATAGATAAGAAAGTAGTTAAAAACAAGGCTAAATATAAAATATGTCACACATATTTTCAAAATCACTCTTGAAAAGATATTTGACCTTTTCAAGCAAAATAATAATGTTCTATTGTGGGGGCTTAAGATATGCGGAAGTGAAATGTAAATATCAATATCAGAAAGCCAGGGAATGAGGAAATGGAATCACTCTATGGTAATATCCTCATACTATAACCAAAGCAGTGTAAATTTACTTGAAGGTAGACTGCCTGAAGTTAAATATGTATGCTACAAATTATAAAGCACCCAATAAAAGAATAAAGAATAAAGAGATAGCTAATAATCCAACAGAGAGGATAAAATAAAATCATAAAAAATAAGCCAAAACAAGGAAGGAAAAGACAATTAAAAAATTAAAAATATGAAACAAGTAGGAAAAATCTTGCAAAATAGTACATTAAAGGCCAATCACACTAATAATCAAAATTAACATGAATGGCCTAAACTTGTTACTTAATGGAAGAATTGTCAGTATCGATAATAAAGCAGTACCTAATTCTGTGTTTCCTACAAGAAAACAAATGTATATAAAGACACAAATTGTTCAAAAGTAAACGGCTGAAAATGATATACCATGCTAACATTAATGAAAAGAGGACTGAAATTTCTGAAATAATCAAACAAAGCACATTTCAGAGAAAAGAATATTACCAAGGATAAAGAATAACATCTCATACTGATAAACAGGTCATGTGATCCAGAGAACAAAAAATTTCTGTGTTTTATACCTAATAAAAAATCCAGAATATCTGAAGAAAAATGTTATAGAATTTTGATATTAAATAGACAAATCCACAATTAATATATTTCAGCATCTCTTTCACAATAATTGATTTAAAAAAACAGACAAAATATCAATAATGATAGAGGATTTGAACTTTACTAATGAGTTTGATCTAATTGACATTTATAAAACAATCCATTCAGCCATAGCAGAATATATATCATTTTTAAATGCACTTGGAACATTTCATAGTACAGAGAATATATTAGCCATAATAAAAATATTATAGACTTGAAATGATTCAAATAACACACAATATGATCTTGACCACCACAGATGGCTGAAATTAACAACAGAAGATCTCTGAAAAATTTCTGAATATTTGGAAATTCAATAACATAAATCTAAATAAATGATACATCAAAAAATAAAGAGGAAATAAGGAAATAGTTTGAACTGAATGAAAACGAAAATATAACATGTCAAAACTTGTGATATTAGCTAAAGCACTGTGGAGGGGAAAATTGATGGTCTTAAATATCTACATTATGAATGGTGACAGGTCTCAAATCAATAATCTCACTTCACTTACTGTTTTTGAGACATATATATCACCACATATCAGAACTTCATGTCTTTGTTTCTGGACTCTCAATTTTATTCTACTAAACTATATGTCTATCATACATCAGTATCAAACTGTTTTGATTACTGTCAATTTTTAGCAGGTTTGGAAATCCAGAAATGTGAGATTTCCTACATTGTTCTTTTCCAGGATTGCTTTGGTTGATATGGGTTCCTTGCAATTCCATGCGAGTTTTAGGATCACCTTTCCATTCCTGAAAAGTAGATCAATGGATTTTTGATAGAAATTATATTAAATTTGTAGATTACTTTAAGTAACACTATCATTTTAAAAATATTAAATTTTCCAATCCATGAACACAAAGTATCCTTCCATTTACTTAGGTTGTCTAAGTCATCACAGGATGCCATAACAAAGTACCATAGAGTTGGTGGCCAGAATGATAGAAATGCATTTTCTTACAGTTCTGGAGGCTAGAAGTCTGAAATCAGCATTCCAACACAGTTGGGTTCTACTGAAGGCTCTCCTCCAGGCTTACAAAGGCCATCTTCTCTTTGTATCCTCATAAGGTCAGGGGGCGGGGGCGGGGAGAGACAGAGAGAGACAGAGAGAGAGAGAAAAGCATTAATTCCATCATGAGGGCCCCAGCCTCATGAGCTCATCTAAACCTAATTATCTCTCAAAAACTCTAGCTCCTAATACCATCATACTGGGGGTTAGGGCTTAAAAATATAAATTTTGAAAAAAACACAAAGCAATCTATAGCCTAAGTCTATAATTTTTTTCAGTAATGTTTTGAAATTCCAATGTTAAAGTCTTGCAACTCCTTGCTTAAATTTATTCCTTAGTATTTTATATTTTGACGCTATTGTAAATGGAATCTTTTTCATTTTCAGATTTTTCTTTGCTAGTATATAGAAATACAACTGATTTTTATGTGTTAAAGTTGTATCCTAGTCTTAATAATTTTTTAATAGATTCTTTAGGATTTTTCTCTATATAATGTCATCTAGGGGCAGAGTTTTACTTTTTTGCTTCGAAAGTGAATGCCTTTTGTTTCTTTTTCTTTTCTAATTGTTCTGGCCAGAACTTCTAATGCAATGTTAAATAGAAGTCACAAAAGCAGGCACTCTTGTCTTGTTTCTTCTTAGGGGGAAAGATTTCAGTTTTTTTGCTATTGAACATTTTGTTTGCTGTGTTTTTTTTTTTTTTTAATCAATGATGTTTATCATGTTAGAGAAGTTCGCTTTTATTTCTGCTTTACTGAATTCATTTATAATGAGAGAATATTGAATTTTAACAAATAGGAGATATCCCACTGGAGAACTGGAGGTGAAGGGGAAAAAGTAATCACAGGAATAAGATAGTATCAATGAATCAGAAGGAGGAGTGTATTAGCTTCTAAGAATCATTCCCCACTAAAAAGAAAAAATGCGAGGGCTCTTTGGAAAAATAACTACTTCCTAGACCAGAAAAGAAAAATATTATTGTAACGTTAGGACATCTTATAGGAAGTAAGCAAGAACTCAAATACTATCATGCAAACATGCTGAACAACAAAAAAGTCAAGTTAAAGGGCCACCTATAGATAAAATCTGACGCAGTTGAAAAACAACACTAGTATTTTATTACTATCATTTCTGTAATTGATTGTAAAAAAATAAGTAAAAAAAAAAAATCTATGTGTCCTTTATATACAGGTGCGTGTGTGAGAGAGAGAGAGAGAAAGAGAGAGAGAGAGGGAGAGAGAGAGAAAGAGAGAGAGAAAGGGAGAAAGAGACAGAAATTGGTGCTAAAACTAATGACTCAAGGATTGCAGAAAACAGAAATTTAAAAAGTAACAAAGGACCACAGCACAGATTATCTAAGAATTGCAAAGGGGAAAAATAAGTGGGAAAAATAAGGGGGCCTTTTTCTTTAAAAGATAAGGTGGTCAATTGTTTTAAAAAGTGAGTGAATTTAGCATCATTGACAGTTGGATTCTGGTATAGGAAAAAAACTATAAATTTTGAGAATAAAAAGAGAAAATTGAATATGGATTGATAGTAGATGGTATTAGGGAATTATTGCTGATTTCCTGTGTAAAATGGACCAACCCATTGAATAAACTACTGAAAATTGTTCATAATTTAGGAGATGCATGTAAAGTATTTTGGGGTAAAATTTCAAGATTTCTGTAACTTACTTTCAATATTTTTTTCAAAGAAAATCTATTTAGATAGATATATAAATAAGTAAAGAAAATGTAGAAAAAATATTAAAAGTTATTGAATCTAGATCTTTCAAATCAGAGCAATCATTGTATTAGTATTTTTTAAATTTGAAGGTACTATAAAGGTTTTTCATAATAAGTGTTGGAAAAATTAACATTTAAATAAAAAAATAAGAAAATATTGATATATTCTTGAGTTTTGAAAACTTAATATTAAGGAACCACAGAGTAAAATAGTCATATATAACTCTGTAAATAAAAATATTTGTATAGTACAGAAGTTAAATATAGCAATAATGAGCCAAATTTTTAACTTACAAACATGAAGAATTTTTGGAAATTCATTAAAAATATCAAAATCCAATAAAAATAACATTTTATAAATTAGTAGTTCACACACACACACAAAAAAGAAAAAAACAAATGGCCAAAAGGTCATAATAGACATCTGTTCAACATTATTGACATTAAGGGGAATGAAAATGAAAACAGTAAAAGCAGTACCATTTTTTAATGTATTATATTGGAAAATATTTTAAAAATTGATAGTACTCACTGTTTTTAAATGTGTGAGGGAAAAACACACTTATACATTGTTGATAGATGTGTATATAGAAATAACATTTTGTGAAAGAAAAATACCAATATCTACTAAAAGTACACTTTGCTAAAAAAATAAAGAAAAACAAAAAAAATGCTATATAAGGTTATTTGTACAAGGATAGATATTGAAGCAAGTTGTCTAACAAAAGCAACCTGAGTGTCCAAAAAAGTAATTATTAAATAAATTATACTGTATTCATAGTTAGAAAAGCAGTAGTTAAGTAAATTAGTTTGTTGTTTGTGCATTGACCTAGAATTATGTCTATAACATATTAATATTATTCAGCAGTGGATAATTCAGCTTTTAAAAAATATAAAAATGTAGTAAAATAAAATAAATCATATATCTGTATATATTCGTACGATGTTTAAAGAAAAAAATATAAAGTTTGAAAGCACGAATACCAAATTGCTGACACTGCTTTCCACATCTCAAGGTGGAAAGAGACACAAGGAGGGGGAAATGAAACACTATTGACACTTAATTTATGAATGTCTGTATTCTTTGAATTTTTACAAATATGTATTTATTTTCTAATTCAAAAATAAGAATAAAGATAAAAAGAAAACCACACAACAATAGCATCAAAAGAAATTGCTATTGAATGAATTATATCCATTCAGGCACAAATTACTATTTTCTAATGTGCAAAAGTTTGACTGCAGGCAGATAGCAAAGAGAAAGGATTTATGAATCTTTTCATGTAAAATTAATGATGCAGTATAATGTGTGGCATTTTTCCTTTAAAAGAAGGTATCACAATGTGATACTTTATTGCTATGCCATTTTAATTGCTATATCTCTGTGTGCTTTACTGTGAATATTTTTGTTTTGCATTTTTGACCTTAGGCAACTTCATTATGAAGTAAGTTTCCTTTTCAAAGATTAGAAAATGTTACAGATCAAAGGAATAAATTATAAACAAAATGAATTAAAACTCACCCACTTAAATTTTCTCATATTTTCCTCTTTATGCTGGTGGAACAAAGTGAACATTCAGTAAGTTAGTGTGAAATGAATTAATGAAAGAAAGAGCTCCAAAGTTTTATTAGAAAGAAGTTTAAGGGAACTATTGCTTCAATTAGTAAATTAGAGAAATCAAGAAGCATATTATCTCTTTAAGGCTAAACCATCAAATATAACCCAGGGCCTAGAAAAACACAATGTTATGATATCATATAATAACTAAATAATAAGTGTGATTTATAAAATTAGTAGTTCTTCAAATCCCACAATATAAACATTAGGATAGCATTTTAAGAGCAATATTTATATGAAAGCCTCTTAAATCAGGCCTTCTTATTCCCCTATTATCCTTCTCACCCTTCAAGATCCAGCTAACATTTTAATCTCTTCTGTAAATTTTCTACTTTGCCCTGGGTTAGTAAAAAAATTATGGTTGAGTTCTTTCTCCTCCTGGATGTCACAAGACACAGGATCCATAAATTCTATTTGCAGTTACTTTTTCACTTTATATATTGACCATCAAACTAAGAAATTTTGAGAGCAATAGTCATGTCATTAATCTTGGTAACCCCAAGATTTAGCATGGCACCCAGCACATATTATGTGTCGGATAATTGTTGAGTTCAATGAATTTATCTATCTATCTATCTAACATTTATATAAAATGTAGAATTAGTAGATTCTGTTTAGTAGCCCTTGATTGGATGTATGGGATGCAAATATTTTCTCCCATTCTGTAGATTGTCTATTCATTCTACTGATTGTTTCCTTGACTGTGCAGAACCTTTTTAATTTAGTCAGGTCCCATTTATTTATCTTTGTTGTTGCTGTGATTGCCCTTGGGGTCTTCATAAATTCTTTGCTCAGGCTGATACCTAGAAGGAGTTTTCCAACATTTTCTTCTAGAACTCTTATAGTTTCATGCCTTAGTTTAAGTCTGTAATCCATAGTGAGTTCATTTTTGTAAGTGGTGAGAGGTGTAGATCCTGTTTTAGTCTTCTACATGTGGCTATCCAATTTTCCCAGCACCATTTATTGGACAGGGATTCTTTTCCCCAGTGTATGCTTTTGTCTGCTTTGTCAAAAATCAGGTGGCAATATGAAGATGGTTTTATATCTGGATTCTCTGTTCTGATCCATTGGTCTATGTCTCTGTTCTTGTGCCCATACCATGCCATTTCAGTTACTCTATTCATGTAGTGTAGCCTGAAGTCTGATAAAGTGATGCCTCCTAATTTGTTCTTTTTGCTTAAAGTTGTTTTGCCTATTTGGGGTCTTTTGTATTTCCATGTGAAACACATTGTCATTTTTTTTCTAGATCTGCAAAAAATGATGTTGGAATTTTGAAGGAGATTGCATTGAATCTATAAATCACTTTGGGTAGTGTAGACATTTTAACAAAGTTGGTTCTGCCAATGAATGAGCATATTTTTTTCCATTTGTTTACATGCTCTGTGATTTCTTTCCTCAGTGTTTCATAGTTCTCCCTGTATAGGACTTTTACCTCCTTGGCTAAGTGTATTCCTAGGTATTTTATTTTCTTTGTAACTATTGTGAAAGGTACTGAATCTTTTATTTGATTCTCAGCTTGACTGTTGTTGGTATATAGGAATGCTACTGATTTTGTAACCTAAGACTTTGCTGAATTTATTTATCAATTCCAGGAGTCTCTTGGAAGAATCTTTGGGATTTTCTAGATATAAGATCATATCATCAAGAAAGAGCAATAGTTTGACTTCTTATTTTACCATTTGGGTACCATTGATTTCCTTCTCTTGCCTGATAGCTCTGACTAGGACTTCCAGCACTATGTTGAATAGAAATAGTGATAATGGACAACCTTGGCTGGTACCAGTTTTAAGCAGGAATTCTTTCAATTTTTCCTGGTTCAGTATGATGTTGGCTATGGATTCGTCATACATGACTTTTATAATTTTGAGCTGTGTTCCTTCTATGTCTATTTTGTTCAGCGTTCTTATTGTAAAAGGGTGCTGAATTTTGTCAAATGCTTTCTCTGCATCTAGTAGGAGGATTATAAGAGGATCTTTGTTTTTGCTTCTATTTATGTGGTGAATGACATTTATAGATTTGCATATGTTGAACCATTCTTGCATCTCTGGAATGAAGCCTACTTGGTTGTGGTGGATTATATTTTTAATATGCAGCTAAATTCAGTTTGCTAGAATTTTATTGAGAATTTTTTCATGTCTATATTCATAAGGGATATTGGTCTGTGGTTTTCTTTTTTTGTTGTGTCCTTTCCTTGCTCTAGCAAATCAGCAAGAAAAAAATCAAACAACCCTATTAAAAAGTAGCCAAAAGACATGAACAGAAGCTTTTCAAAAGAAGGTAGACTAATGGCCAATCGACATATGAAAAAAGCTCAAATCTCTAATTATCAGGGAATTTCACATGAAAACCATAATGAGTTACCACTTAACTCCAGTGAAAATGGTTTTTATCAAAAAGTCCCAAAACAACAGATGTTGGCATGAATGCGGAGAGAAAAAAAACACTTATATACTGTTGTTGGGACTGCAATCTAGTACAACCTCTATGGAAAGTATTATGGAAATACATCAAAGAACTAAAAGTAGACCTACCATTTGATATAACAATCCCATTATTGGGTATTTACCCAAAGAAAAAAAGACATTCTATAAAAAAGACATCTGCACTCGGATGTTCATAGCAGCACAATTCACAATTGCAAAGACGTGGAAATAACCCAAGTGCCCATCAATACATGAGTGGATTAATAAAATGTGGTATATGTATACCATGAAGTACTACTCAGCTATGGTAAAAATGGTGAACTAATACCTTTTCTAACACCCTGAATGGAACTGGAGATCATCCTTCTAAGTGAAGTATTGCAAGAATGGAAAAACAAACACCATGTGTACTCAGTATTAAATTGGAACTAACTGACCAACACTCAGGTGCACACACTGCAGTAAAACGGAATAGAAATCAAGTAGGGGGGAGCAGGGAGGAGGTGATGGCTAAATTTACACCTAAGGGGTACAATGCACACTATCTTGATGATGGACACAGTTATAACTTTGACTCAAACTGTACAAAAGCAATTGGTGTAACCAAAACATTTGTAGCACTGTAATATTCTGAAATTTTAAAAAAATTAAAAAGTAAAATAGATTATTAAATGAAATATATTAATGCTAAACCAAATGTAACGATTCTATTCTCCTTGGGAAAAACAAACCTACTAATTTCTCTTAGTATGATATCTTTCCTACACTGTAAAATGATAAGCTCATACCTACTCTTCTCTCTTCAATTATCTCTTTATCCCCTTTGGCCCTCATTCTCAGTATATGACATTGTGTATATGTTATGAGAAAAATTAATGCATTCCAGCTGGAACTCTCAAATCTTTCTACATGTAAACATGCTTTCTGCTTTCGTCTCTTTACACTGAATGAAATGTCCTTATTCCTATCAAAGGCCATTTCTGTAATTTACTTTGAATCTCCTCCCCATTTATCTTCACAGGATTTTTGTTAATGTAGTTATTATCTGTTAGACATCATTAATACCCCAACTATACTGCATTATGCTATTAGCTTCCTATGGTTGCTGTAATGCATTTCTACAAATGTAATGTCTTAAAACAGCAGAAATTTATTATCTCATATTTGTGAAGATCAGAAGTTCAAAGTGAATATCACTGGACTAAAATCAAAGAAAATCAAAGTAAAATCTGGTGGTGTTAGGGAAGAATATGTTTCCCTGCCTTATCCTACTTATAAAGGTTCTCCATAATTCTTGGTTCATGACTACATCACTCCAATATCTATTTCACAATCACGTTTTCTTCTTTGATGCTGACCCTCTGCTTTCCTCCTATAAGGACACTTGAAATTTTGTTGGCCCCATAGAAATAATCTAGGTTAACTTCTGCTCCTCAAGATCCTTAAATTAATTGCATCTGCAAAGTTCCTTTTGCCATTGAAGTAACACATTCACAGGGAATTAGGACGTGGACGTGTTTGGAGGACCATTATTCAGCCTACCATGATTTCTATCAGGATAAAACATCCTTTAGCATAATTGTCTCAAATAAATTCTCCACTGATGCTATAGTCTCTTCAAGTTTATTCCATTTAAATCTTCTCCATACATGTGAACTTGAAAAACTTCTCAACATTCTCTCAAGCTTTCTGACTCAGTTCTCCAATTAACCCCCAATAAGTGCTATTTGGGTTCCTCCACTTCACTCATTTATCATACACAAAGGGCACAATAAACCTGCATGTTTCCATATGTAATGACCAATTCTCCATTCTAATCTTACTAGACATCTCAAACCTCTGTCTTAGGCTCTCTTCTCTTTGATTTCTACACAGCTAACTCCTCATAATTCAGGTTTCTATTTGAGTGTAAAAGAGTTTTCTTCTTTGAAACTTAAATTAGCACCCTCACCAACCCTCTATTCTAGCCTTCAGTTTGTAACACTCTTTGAAATTACCTTTATTACTCATTTGTTTACTTATCATCTCCTGCGTCCTCCTGCAATAGAATTGAAGGTCTATAAAAGAACGAAACCGTATCTACTTTCATTACTGCTTTATCCGAAGTGTCAAGTTGTGCAAATATCTTAAAAATTGAATCACTGTCCCTTTTAATTCACAGGAAATTACTATCAAATTTTTTTATAATGGATCTATTAAATTTGAATTTTAGTAATCAAGAAATACATTTTTTCTTTATTTTTTCTTATTCTTTCTCAATAAGGATGAATTTGTCTTTTTTTCTTTTTCTATTTTTGTTTTTCAAAATTTTTCAATAGATATGTATTTAAATTAGAGTGGTGTTTCCTACAACTAAGATTAATTATATAAATTAATAGTTAATTACATAAATTACTTGATTCCAGAAAAGAGTTTGTGTAAAATTAAAAACAGACTCCAATGATTAAAGGAATGAGATAGCCAAAAGAGAATGATTATATATATAATATTTATTTATTTTTTATATATACATACACAGATACCTGCATGTGTGTGTATACACGCATATGTTTATATGTATATATATGCGTATAATGCATACACATATATAAGCACATACATGTACAAATATACTGATGTAATTTTTTGTGGCTATCATCTAATATTATCAATTTGTAGTGGTTTTCTGAAGTTAACTGTAAATATATTTAACTATTGAAGATAAATTGATTTTTTGTGTGTGCCTGGATTTGCTGCTGGAATAATATACATTGAGTACTAAGGTTATCACTACTTGAACTTTAGCTAAATTTAAATCTTTGGAAGGAATTAATATGATAATCTGACAGTTCATGTTACAAAATTACCATAAATTTTTTAATAGATGTTCAAATGTCAAGAAAAATTTCTGCCTGATCTCCTATGGGTTAAAATCTGGCAAGAACTTCTGCAGTTAGCAATGACAAGAGAGAAAATGAGCTGAAGTTTCAAATTGCTACCAGTACATAGTGATTAGGATAATGGGCAAAGAGGCATATACATAACTGAGGCTTGTCAAGTACAGGCTTTCTAAGTGTCCTATATTATAGAATTTCTAGAAAATATGTTTAATTTGTGCCTTTTTGTATCACAATTTGGGAAATATTGAACATAGGAAAAATAATGTAGTTAAAGACATCTGAAACATTAATAAAAAGGCAAAATATTTAAACCAGAAATATATTTTAGAAAGAGCAACTTTGATTTAATAGGAAGTATAGTTTAATATTTTAAATAAATAAATACAATTAGGAAATATGGGTTTCCTTTTTATTTGCTCTAAGGACTACCAGTCTATGCAGTAAATCTCAAAGTGTACGACTTTGAATTCCAGGTGCTCTCGGCGCCCTTTCAAAGAGTACGCGAGGTGATGTCAAAACTATTTTGAAACCAGCACTAAGACCTTTGTCTTTATCACTGTATTAATATTTTCCCTGATGATGCAGAAGCAATTAGTAAGCAAGACTTCTGGCGCCTCAGCATGGATTAAAGCAGTGGCACTAAACTGTACTAGGGCTCAGTCTATTCTTCACTGCCATGTTCTTACAGAAACACAGCCTTGCAGATGCATGTTCACACGCGCGCGCACACACACACACACACACACACACTGACACCAGTTGCACTTAACAATTTTCTGTATGAAGCAGTAAACGTTATTATTTATAAGATCTCAACCCTTCAGGTACTCTCTGTGATGAAATGGGAAGTACATAGAAAGCATTTCCGCTCCAGACCAAAGAACACTGTTTATTCAATGAAAATTACTATGTAGTTGTTTGTATTCCAAGCTGTACTAGCTACTCTTTTCAAGGAATACCATTTTTGGAAGATAAAACTGACAAAAAATATGGTTATTTGGGCTTAGGTATTTGGCAGACATTATTTATAGATGAACAAAGTGAGCCTAGCACTTTTTAAGAAAAACAACTGACAATATGTATTACCAATGATAAAATTCAAGATTTGAAGCAAGAATTAAAGTTTTGGAAAACTTGTATTGCCAATCTGAACTTGACAGATCCCCAAGAGTTATGAGATTTTTCTGCTAAGGTCAGTGGTAGTATCAGTAACTTTTATATTCTATAAAAATGCAACTTCTTTTGGAAAATCCACATAAGTCAGTGAAAAATGTTGTAATTTCATGCTTGGGTAAAATATCCATTTTAAGTTCAAGGTAAACCAATGGATTTTAATGCTATGTAGTGTGAGAAGTTTATTAACATAGTTTCAGATTCCACATTGCAAGCAACTTTAAGAAACTATCATAGCATAGTTTTGGTATAATATAAAAAAACATTCAAAATTATCTAAAAATGCCATTAAAATATCCCTCCATTTTCAAAATATGTATTAATATCTATGCAAGACTTCTTTTTTATATACTTCAACCAAAACATTTTATTCCACATTGCGTGCAAATGCAGATGTGAAAATCCAGCTATTTTCTGTTGATATTAATTCAGAAATTAAGGAGTTTTAGAAAAACAGAACAGGGTCCTCCTTACTTTTTCTTTGTTAAATATAATTATAACTTTATGACATATATTACTTACATTGTCATATTATGTATTTATTAATATTTGTAAATAATAAATGTATATATATTTAAATTTAAAAACAATTTAAAATTTTTAAATCACATTTAATTTCAAATTCAATAAATATCAGTAAATATAATGCATACAAACAAAAGCTCCTTGGGGTCTTAATAATTTTAAGGAATGTATAAAGATCTTAAGAACAAAATATGTGAGATATTGTTCTTAATAATAATAGTTTTAAAACACTGTTGAAGTTTGAAGAAAAATCAATATTCCTAAAAATTTCAGCAACAAAAAAAGATTGTGAAGCTGCTCTTCTGGAAGTAAGTCCTACCAGCTAATCTCACACACACACACACACACACACACACACACTTACTACGTAGGAAGATACAGGTTTATACGGATATATTTCATTCAACTTTGTTCAAAAATGGTTAAAGTGATTTGATAGCAAGGCAAGTACTTGTAAATTTGTAAGGATTGTATGAACTATTATGTATATTATATGAAACTCCTTGCTGGAATATAGTGATACTTAGATTCACTGTGAATATCAAAAGGCATTTATTCCACGTCAGCCTGATTACAGAGAGGTCAACCATGTAGTATATAGGCAGAATGAAACCATCTGAGCACAGACAACAGATTGATGAAGGATTTGCATAATTAGTTTAACAAACGGAAATACAACATACTTTTACTTAGTGAAAAAATAGTAAATTCAAAGAATTAAGTTAGTAAAGAATTTTATTTTGAAATCAGATGAGATTCTTTCTACATTAACTTACTCTCCACATAATGCTTCACTTTTAATATAATCCTTGGTGGGGGGAATACAATATGTATTATGTTAAGATCCTAGATTTTTAAGTTCTTAATGAGATTGCAAGTTTCTTACTAGAGAGTTTGTAAATTTCTAAGCATGGATAATAAAGAATATACACAAAGGTATGCAACTAGGTAATATCTTATTCGATGTTGGCATGATGCTTTCTGTTGGCTCACAGAGGATTTTGCTCTAATAATTTGACAGCGGGTTGGTCTAGGTCATATTTTAACAAGTTTCATTTCTGCTAACAGACGTGTTATCATTCTCTAGAGCTTTCTTCTCTGCACGGCATTTTCCGGGGGAAATGTGTGTGTGTGTGTGTGTGTGTGTGTAAAATGCTACTCTTATACTGCTGAGTATTCAATAAGCAAGGTCACTTTTAAAAGCAGCCCCTGTAGTATTGATAGAGCTGTCTCTTCTGGCTTGTGGATGAATACAGGTGATTTTTAAAGTAAGAACATTAGTCAGGGATTAAAGTGCTATAGCTTTCCTTACCTGTGTGAGAAGATGCCAGTCTGATGTGTGATGGATGGCCTCACCTAACTTTAGGAGCATCTCTCTCTCTCTTTGTATGCAATGTCCTTGACCACATGAGAAATAAAATCAATATATGAGGATATGGTGTATAGCATAGGGCTATTAGAATAACTTGTAGACTTAATAGTTTTAAAATAGTCTCTATATAACAAATGCCACAAAGCAATACTAATAGTGTAATTTTCTAGTTTTCACAATGTCATTCAGGTGACTGAGGAAGCTATGTGTGTCTTGGGGGGTGTGGGAAGAGAGCTCAGAGAGTTCAACTCTTCAGAGGAGCCATTTGGGGAGATTTCTTCTGAATGGGGTGTTACTGGTGAATTGTATCATCCCAAAGTGCATATTAAAGACCTGTCCGCCAGTATCACATAAAGTGACTTTATTTAGAGATAAGATCATTTCAGATGTAATTAGTGAAGTTAAGATGACCTGAGTAGGATCAGCTCCTATGTCTGTGTGACTAGTGTCCTTGTAAGGGATGATATGAAGAGGTGTGGTGAGAATGCCACGTGAAGACAGAGGCAGAGGTTAGAGGGTTGAATCTATAAGCCAAGGAACGCCAAGGATTGCCAGCATTCACCAGAAGCTGGGAGAGAGACATGGAAAACCTTCTCCTTTAGAACCCTCAGAAGGAACTAACACTGCTGACACCTTGATTTCACAATTCTAGCCTTCAGAGCAGGTTAAACTTTATGGCTTTAAGCCACCCAGTTTGTGGTGCTTTGTGACAGCAGCCCTGGGAAACTAATAGATGTGGATTCTGAGAGGATTATTGTGCTCTGAAATGTGAAAAGAGAAATGAGATGCATAACTTATGAACATAATCATCAATTAAGTTATGACTTCAATATAACCTTTTGGTATAGATGAGCAATGAGGGTCATATGGAGCAATTTTCCTCCAAAGACCTAACAGTACAATCTAGATTAAAATTAAGAAGTACTGAAGATTTTTTGCACTTGTATTTACATACATTGGCATAAAATCTATATATAAAGAAAAATATAGTGCAAACAGGCCATGGAAAACCTCGTAGCATGTTCAGATTCATTAAGTGATAGAATATATTGTCTCCCTACTCTGAGAGGAGAAATAAGTGTTGAGAAAAATAGCTAAAATTAACTGCGAGTGGATGGTTGCCAGGCCTTTTATAGCCAACGTGACCCAGAATAAAATGTGACACTAGAATTCCATTATATTATTCAAAAGCTATAGATAATGAGAAATGTATTCTTTTTTCCTAGATATCAGTAATCTCACATATGAATTCTCTAACAGGTCATCAGCCAGCACTGTGTCCAGGGTGGGAAGACCCCTTTCTCCTAGCAGAGCTTTTACCTTTACCCATTAAACTGACCTTTTTCTGACTGATGCGTGGATGAAAAGGGCTCCTCTTTGAGAAGATGAGTAACAGTGGGAAAACATTCAGAAGCCAAAAGTCTATTTTCATTGGAAAATGCAAAAGTAGAACATAACTTGTAAATTGACAAAAATCTTTGATTCTGACATTTGACTTACAGAAATTATTTAGAGGAATAAATAAATTACTTGCTTGATTCAGCTAATCTTTTTCTATTGTAAATTTGTATCTTTCTCCAATGTTTTGTGATTTCATTTCTCTAAGGTTATTCCAAAAGGGTGGCATTTATTATGAATAATTATTTGAATCACCAGTTCTCCATATCAGCCTTTGCTTTTCATTTATTTTTACTTTCAGCAGTTTGATGAAGAAAATCTCATCGTCCCCTGGAAATGCAGTATCATGATTTTTTTTGATACCGTATAGATATTACAAAAAATGTGAATACCTCATTCTTAACATGCTTAATATTATAAAATATGCTGTAATAGAAATGTTAACTATAGATGGAAAGGTACGTTGGAGATCATCCAATTCATTCCCTCCACATTCTAAATGTGTGAACAAACTGGGGCTGAGAGAGGAATTCATGCAAACTAATATTTGTTGATTATCCATGATGTAGCAGGCTGTGGTCCAGGAAATTTACTCATATGATTTCAAGTAATCCTTAGTACAAATCTAATTATCTGCAATTTATGAATGTGTGAATGGAAATTCACATAAGTTAAGTGACATATCAAGGGAGTGCAAAAAGTAGTGCAAATTGCAGTAGTGGCAAAATGCAGTTTCCTGTTTCTCCATACTATGACCATGGAAAACATTTAAAAAAATTAAAAAGTAAAAGAATCAAAATTTCCAATAGTAACAACATTGTTAATTGCTTTTCTATCATCCAGATGCCCTCTTATAGATATTTAAATAATTGTAAATGTAATGATTTTGTGGTTTTTATTTTCTGCTTTTAGGTTACATGCATTTTCAATTCAAAGAAATATGCTTTCATATTTCATACAATTATAACTTTTCATTTATACATGTTTCCTTTTTATCAATATGCCATAATTTTTCTACCTATACTACTAAAATGAGATAATTAATCTATTTGATATTTTCATTTGTATAGTTATTTCACATACATACTAGTATAAAGTTTCTATATTTCATAGTATTTTTATGGTTGAGATTATCATGCTAAAAATATAAAATATTTAAGGATCCTATTATTTCCAAAATGATAGCATTGATGTGCAAAGCTATTATTAAATAGTTCTGAACTCATTTTGCTAAATATTAGTGATCCCTTGGCATTGAGAGTTTATATGCATGCATGTATTTCTAATTTCTAAGAACAAAATTGTATTTGTTAATTCTGTTCTTTATTATTTGTGGAATTCTTTATAACTTGCATTTTCCCTAGTTAATTTTATCTATCTTCTTATCTAATAGATAATTGAAGTTTTTCTGAAAACATGATATGTATTAGTTGCAAAACAAATCTTTTATATTATCTATTACATTAATGAAATTCTTAAAATTATTTCATGAGATAGGCATTATTTTATATATATATGTTATCTCAAACTGACATGTAATGCCATAGCCTGCATTTAAACATGACTCTGTGTGATAATCCTATTATATTCTCTACTCTAAAGCCTCCTTTCATGTTTATCTGTGTAAATTAAATATCTAGGTTTGTCTTGAAGATCCCAGAGATCCCTGGGAAATTTATACATGCAATTATCTATTCCTCACTCATTAAGTATTATCAATAAATATTCTAGGCACTCTGAAATGTAAACTTCAATAGTAATTTTGGGTTGTAACTTTCTGGAAATACTAACCCTATTTTATTATGCTAGGAGAAATTTTTGAAGTTAACATTAAATTATTGTCTGAGGAGAAAAAAAATGCACTGTGCTCCCGACATATGAACTAGCAGCAGTGTATGCACTGCATATTTGTAACTGACAGTGCTTATGGCTCCATTTAGGTTTGATTCATCAGTCATGTCATCTTCTGAAAGTACTAGAAATAGCAGCAAAGCTAGAGTGCCTTTTGATGTCCTTTCACACTTCCATAAGGTTATTGTACATCCATTAACTTGAATGACAAAGGAAATGTCATCTGAGTTGAGTGAATGGATGCCAGGAAGCTAAAAGCCCTATTGTCTCAGGTGAAAGGGCAAATGTGCAGCCTTCGGGGATAGAAGTTTCTGATTCTTTATCTATGTAGTCACTTATGATGCACATTATCCTTACAAATTTATGGGAAAGACGATCATCAACCACCAAATAGCATGACACATATAACCAGACCTCAGTGTTGACCTACATTATTCTTCATCTATTTCTTACTGATGACCTCTCTATCTTATAATAAATATCAACTACTAGGAGTGTGAAGTCGCAATGGGGTCAGGACAAAGAGAGGCCCCCAAGTAAAGGCATACTTTGAAGAACATGTGAAAAGATGTCAGAATTCTGAGTGTGATATTACAGCAAAGTTGATAGAATAGAAATAGAAGTGCACGTTAGGAGTCACATTTGGGTAAAACCAACTCTAGAAGAATAATAAAAATGATTTAATAATGATAAATGATAAATGATAAATGAAAATGATAAAATATAGGACATTTGATGTCAATGAACCTAATACACAATCTCAAAAACAGTTAGAAATAAGAATATGTGGAATAAATAAAAGTGACGGAGAAATACCTGAATATTTGCAGTCTTCTTGGATAAAATGAACCAGAAGTCCACTGAACTAAGAAAAGACTTTGGTAACATAAGGACCTGTATTACCTAGACCGGTTTTTGTCAAAGGTCGTTCATGGCTCACACTTAGAGCTAGTTAAAAATTCAGAATTCAGGGCCTCATCAGATCTAATGAGTTTGAATTATTAAGGATGAAGTTTGGGACTCTTGATTTGAAGCGAGCTCATAGTTGATTCTTCTTGAGATTCATTGTGACAGACCAAGGTCTCAAGCTCTCCTTGGTTCAATCATTCCCTCCTGCCATCACCTTCTTCCTCTGCTGTAGAACTCACTGTCATCTCCATTCCACAGTGCTCACAAAAGGAGACATTGATGCAATCTCCTCCAGGACTACAGTGAAATAGGAAAATTTCCAGTGATTTGTGCATAAAGATATCTGATGGAAAATGTGCATAATATAAAGTAGCTGATGTATTAAAAGAGAAGAGTGTGGTTTTGTAGAGATTACAAAGTGCTTACATCTTCACAACACTATCATTTACGACACTGAAGATTAATAGGTAGGATACTGGCAGAAAATAGTAGAAAATAAGTTAAATACCATCTCTGAGTAAAATGGAAGGAAATTTTCCCTCTTCTAAATCTGGAGTCAAAAAGAGTTAATAGATAGGAGGTAAAATGGATGAAGTACAAGAGGATTGAATATTATTAAATTGGGTTCCAGGGAGAAGACTTGTAAATAATATGTAAATAAAAGTCTCCTTTTCTTGGATAGGGCTCAAGTTCCATCCTCTGAATAAAATTCAACAAAACCCAGAGATATCACAAAACGTTCTAATCAGTGTTTCTTTTCTACAGCCTCCAATTACTTTTTACAAACTAGCTTTAAGGAGAATATCACACTAGTTTTCCATTCTACATACCAAAAATAAACTGTAAAATAATATTTGCAGAAATTTAGATTATTGCTTTAAAGTTACATTTACACTCTTTATAGCAAAGAGATTTGAATTCATATTTGGTAATATACACCTAACAAAAAACAAAACAATGAATAAAATTCAACTATATATGTTTATTGATTATTTATATGAATTATAAAATTGATGGGTAATATTAGTTATATAATGACATTAATAATAACAAACATTTATTTTTTGCCACTCTCCTAAGCAATTAATATGCACTAACTCATTTAATTTAATGTAATAAAGTGGTTAGTAAGATTTCTGTTATTTGACAACTTGAAAATATTCTTCATGTTACTTGATTGTGATATATTTTGTTCTCTAAATCCAAAACAAATAAACAAACTAGCAAACATACAAAGCCACAATAGCAACTGTAGTAAGAGAATTAATTGTTAACAAGAGAGAATTGTGTTTGTCGTGGCTGTGAATTTGTGAAGGATGTGTCCTTCTTGTGGGGTTGCTAGATGTAAAGAAGTACTAGCAAGCTAATGACATAGCCCTTAAACTTTTAGAACTGAAAGGGATACAGCTTGGCCATCTACTCCAAATCCTTTCTGTAACAAGTGATTACCTATGTTTCTTCTAATCACCTTCAATAATAGGAAACATTCATAATTAAACATTAATTATTATAATTATAAATATTATAATTAAACATTCATTAAACATATGAACTTAAACATTCATAATTAAAATATTTGACAGCCTAGATAAGAGCAGTGCATCATCACCTCCCCAAAGGGTAACTTGGAAGCCCCAAATGTCATACTCGTCTAATCTTCTACCATGAGGGAAGGCAGACAGGGGGCAGGAGGACGAAATCATAATGGAGCAGTAGTTATAAATTCAGACTTAGATATTTTGGAAACTTTTGTCTCCTTTGTTATTCAATTTGAAAAATTTTTTGATTTCGATCTGTATTTCATTATTGACCCAAGGATCATTCCTCAGCAGGTTGCTTAATTTCCATAAATTTGTGCAATTTTGAGATTTCCTCTTGGAATTAATTTCTAATATTATTCCACTTTGGTCTGAGAAGGTATGATATCTATTTTTGTAAATTTGCTGAACCTTGGGTTGTGGCTTAACATATGATCTGTCTTGAAAAATGACCCATATGCTGATGAGAACAATGTATATTCTGCACTTTTTGGATAGAATATTCTGTAAATGTCTGTTCAGCCCATTTTTTCTACAGTCCCATTTAAGTCCAGTGTTTCCGTGTTGATTTTCTGCTTTGATAATCTATTTCTGTCAGTGGAGTGTTGAAGCTCCCAGCTATGATGACATTCCTGTTTATTTGTTTTCTTATACTTAGTAGAATTTGTTTTATGAATCTGGAAGCTCGTGTTAGGTGTATATATGTTTAGGATTTTTATATCTTCTTGTTGAATTGATCCCTTTATCATTATGTAATGACTATCTTTTTTTTTTTTTACCATTGTTGATTTAAATTCTGTTATATCTGAAATGAGAATAGGTACTCCTGCATTCTTATGCTTTCCATTTTCGTGGTATGTTTTTCCACCACTTTACCTTGAGTCTATGAGGATCTTTGCAAGTTAAATGAGTTTCTTGGAGAGAGCATATATTTGAGGTGTTTTTTTAATCCATTCAGTCAATCTATATCTTTTAAGTGGGGCATCACAACTGTTTGCAACCAATGTTAGTATTGATAAGTAAGATACTGTTCCAGTAGTCATGTTCATTGTTACCTAATAGCTTTGTTTTCTCCCTTGCGTTCCTCTTTTATAAGAGTTGTGAATTTTAATTTTCAGGTATTTTTACACTGGTAGATATCAGTTGTTCTAGTTCATGTATAGAGCACATTTAAGCATTTTTTAGGGCAGTTATAGTGGTAATGAATTCTGTTAGTGTTTGCTTCTCTGGGAAAGAATAAACTTCTTCCTCATTTATGAAACTTACAGGGTATAAAATTCTTGGCTTGTAGTTATTCTGTTTAAGACAACTGAAAATAGAACACCATTCTCTTCTGGCTTGTAAGGCTTCTGCTGAGAAGTTCGTTGTTAGTCTGATGGATTTTCCTTTTAAGTTACGTTATGCTTTCATCTCACAGCTTGTAGGATATATTCCTTCACTTTGACTTTGGCCCAGATGATGACTGTGTGCCTCGGTGATGTCCTATTTCCCTTGACTATTACCAGTGTTTGCTGATATTCTCGGATCTGGATGCCTAAAGAAAGACCAGGGAAGTTTCCTCAAGCATTCCCTCAAAAAGTTTTCCATGCTTTTTGCTTTTTCTTCTTCCCCTCCAGGGATACCTGTGATTCTTATATTTTTATGTTTTACATCACCCAGTTTTCTTGGAAAGATTGTTCATTCTTCTTGATTCTTTTGTGTTTATTTTTGACTGACTGGATTAGTTCAAAAGCCTTATATTTAAGGTCTGGCATTCTTTTTTTCTGTTTGGTTAACTGTATTTTGACACTCTCTAAATGACTCTTTCATTTTTAGAAGTTATATTATATTTTTTCTTATGTTATCCATATCTTTAGTGACTTTTTCATTCATGTCCTGAATTATTTGGGGGAGGTTTCTTTGTGTTGGCTTTTAACTTTCTCATCCTTCCCATTGATCTTACTTGTGATTCACACTCTGAATTCCATATCTGACATTTCAACAATTTACTTTTAGTTGGATTCTGTTTCTGGAGAGCTAGTATGATCCTTTGGTGGTGCCAAAACAGCTTATTTTTTATTATTGCCAGAGTTCTTATGCTGGTTCTTTCCTATCTGGAACCTCTTCTCTCAACTCAAAACAAATAGCTTTGCAGTACACCTGTCCTCCTCTGCTGGGATGTCTGTTGCTTATTGAAGAGAGGGAGAGGTTCCTGGATGGCCTGCTTGAGTCCTACTCTGGAAGATTGACCAGGAAGACAGGGTAGATGCACTTTGAGTCTTTAACACTGCTGCTTTCCTGCGTCTCCCCATTCCCCTGTAGTTATCAAGGGCAGGCAGAGCACTGCAGGTGTGTGGCAGTGGTGAGCACGTTGGCAGTCAGCTTCTCCCATGTTTGGTGATGGTAGTGGAAATGGCAGCAGCAGCAGTGGCAGCATGAATGTCCTCCCCACCTAGGCAGTGGTGGAGGGAGCTGGGGGCTGCTGGTGCATAGTCTACCTGGGTCTCATGGCAGCTGTGGATGGGAGGACCACCCAGGCAGTGGTGGTAGGCCACAGGGTCCATGGACACCTCCTCTGTCTGGGTCCTCGGGTGGAAGTGGGGACATACACACCTGTTCCCAGGTGCAAGAGAGCACCTGGCCTCCCCATACCCTCTTTGCCCAGGTACGGGTAATGGGGAGGTGGCAGCAATGGATCTGACCCCTGGGTCTATCCAGCCCTGTGGGGCTGGGACCTTTAAATGGCTTCAGCCATAGTGCACAGGGCTCAGAAACTAGCAGGACCCCACTGTGTCTTCTTTCCAGAGCAATGCGGCTGCACAGTCTATAGTCAGCATCTTGTATCAGAGTGAAGGCCTGCTGCAGTGGAGGGGTCCTCTTATAGCTTTGATTGCAATGTATGTCAGGGAAGTGTGGAGACCTGTTGTTCTCTCCTCTCTTTCTTTCCCATGTGCGGGCAACCTTCCCTGGGTACCTTCGATCTTGTTAAACAGGTCGCCTCCTCCACTCTCCTTCACTTTGAGTTCCTCTAATTGCCTCTCTGTTGATCCCCAATGCTCTCTCCCAGTCAGTCATTCTAAAAGTGAATATTTATTCACTGCTCTTCATCGTCTCCGTAAGAGTGGTGTGTGCAGGCTGCTGCTAGTCTGCCATCTTGGCCCTGCATGGTCCAGTTGCATGATCTTTTACATTCAGGTTCCCTTGTTGCTGTTAGCCCTAACCATGTAAGCAGATTTTCCAGGGAGCACTAGGTGACATGTATATAGGTCAGATATTTTCTATTTATAATACTAGGTGATTTGGGAATTAGAAATAGCATCATCTCATTATAGAAAGCATTATTTTAAAAAGACCAATTTGGCCTTTGGCTTAAATGATCTACTCAATATTCCACCAGACACTTGTGGCACATGTGTTTTTAAGTAAATTTTTGCTACAAAATCCCTCAAATGCTCTAATGAAGAAGTACTCCACCTTTCCATTAAAAAGAAAAATCAATGGTCTTTGCCATGGTTTTACTACTAGAACGACATTAGTAGTAATGTGAACTGATTTTATGGAGATATGACATCTATGCATCTTTAACAGAGCAGAAAAATATTCCATAAGACTCATTGCCTAATTTAGCATTTACATTTGCATAGCACTTTACATCTACTAAGAGCATGGCCATCAATTTTATTAGTTAACAGTAAGGTCAATATTATTTCTCTCATTTTTCCAGAGAAAATATTTAAGCACAGAGAAATGAATTAAGTGATTTCAGTCATGTAATAAGAAAGTGGTGATTTGTGAGTTGCATTGTTAGCTTTAAAGATATTTTCAAATTATTGCAACACTTAAATTGACAGCCAAATACTTTTCTCGTTCTCACAAAAGAATGAGGAAAAATTTCCCAAAGATCATACTTAAAGGCACTCCTGTTTCAGTCCTACCTCCATTTAGAGGGAACCTATAACAAACAAACAAACAAACAAAACAAAAAATAAAAAACTAGAGCTCAAACTACTGAATATGCTATAACCATATCTTCTTTAGATCTTTTCCCGCTTACAATACAGTTCATGCCTGAGATGCTCTAGATTCATGGAACATTAAGAAGCAGGAAGCGAAATAGGGAACCACAACAATTGATTTAGGAATGAACTGTAGACTAAGATGATCATGTTATTAGATGCACATTCTAAACTGTTAAAAATTTAATCACTTAATTTCATTGTAAACTCTAGCAAAATCTACTTTCTAAACAAAATATCCAAAACTTGCTTTTGATAGGAGTGAGAATGTGATTAGCCAGAGATTGGTTTCTCTGAGGACCATAATCAAGTACAGATATTGAGTAAAAACAAATAATCCCAAATAATATTTCTTGGTAAAAAAATAAATAAATAATTTAGTACATTGCAAAATAGCTACAGATTTTAGACGTAAAAGAAATTACAACTATTATCAAACTTCAGAAGCCGAATTTCTGGAGCTATTTAATACTCAATGTGAAAGCAGTGTAGTCTTCTCTAAATTATCTAAAATTATGCAAACTCATTTATGTTTGTTGGACACTTACCATGCTATCAGAAGAAAATATGTAGGTAATAGGTAAATAAAATTATGGTTAAAATTAATTATGTTAATTAATGTATGTGGAAGCATGTTGGAAATGGCATTATTATAATATGCGTACTTTTTCTCAGAATCACATTTATTTAAATATTCACCATTTGTATGGAAAGTGTATTGTTAATGCACTGGGTTACCAGAAATACTGAAATGATAGTTTATTAGAAGGAATGGTGTGACACAGAAAAAGCAAAAAAATCCTTTAAAGTGAAATTAACACCATGATTTTCCTTTTAGTCTCCATAATGCTCTTTTCCTTTAGATCTAGATTTGATCTTCCAATATGTAGAGACTACTAGTCCCTCTTCCTACCTTTACACATTCCAGAAAAACATTGAAGTAGCATAGAAAAAAGGGTGAGAAACCTGAATACTCTACTCTGTCATGAAATAATCAATTGACCTTAGGCAATCAATTAATGCACTGAAAATTCAGTTTCCCCATTAGCAATATAGAAATAATGATATCTTCCTTGTGCCTCAAAGAGTGTTTTTATAAAATTCAAAGACTTTTAGAAATGGACTAATATCCAAGCTCTGTATCTAACATCAAAGAACATAAATGGTGGACTCAGCCAAATGACATGGCATTTAGCAGATTTGGTCTGTGGATTTTAAGATCTCTACCATTTGTAGTATTTTGTTTTTTGTGTCAGCAGAAAGTAAAGCATTTTTACAAAAGTATGTATATATCATATATGTTCATATATATATATTTTGTGCTAAAATTTCCTTTTTTATAACCCCTCAAACTATCAAAGATTTATATAATCCTCATGATTAAAGGCCAATCTGTTGACCTGGTGTGGAGTATACTCATATTTAGAGGTAAGGCTGAAAAGAAAAACAGTATCAAATAAAAAATGTTAAAAAATTGAACAAAAATATATTTTATGCTAGATGACTAGAGACAAAAAGAAGCTATTGAGTGACTTTAACAGGGAAATAGTATAAACAGATTTGCATATACCACTTTGAGAGAAAATTGCAAAGAAGCCCGAGTACAGTCAAATGAGTGTTACATTAATTCCGTGAGAGGTAATGATGGCTTAATCGAGGTCATGGTCAAGAAACCTAGAGAGAATGAAATAATATTTAATAGATAGGAAGAGGTAGCCTTGACAGTACTTACTGATTGGTTGCTATTAGATATAAGGGTGAGAAGAGAGACAAGAATAATGCTTATATTTCTCGTGTAGGTAACTGGTAGTGCTTTTCATAGAATAGGAAGCCATAGGAATATCAGGTTTGGAAGAAAGTATAGTTAATTCACCCAGTTTGGACTTTTATGTGTTGAGATGTTCATAGAATATCAAGAACAGCTATTTAGTTCATATTTATTGATATAGTTGAATACTAAGAGAGAGATTTGGACTGGATATAAGAATTGGGAATTCTAATCCTTTGAAAAATATATTCAGCTCCAATGGTGAATTAGATTCATTCAATAAATTTTTATCGATTGTCTATTATGTGATGAGCCTTGATAAAGTTTTGACTTCATCATAATAGAAAAATAAAAAATGAATGTGGTTTTTGCTCTCATGATTCTACTATATCACCCAGAGAGAGCATATATATACTAACAGACAAAGGCTGTGAGCAGAATCGCCGGAAGGTCAAAGTTTTCATATAGTTAGGAAAGAAAACCAATAACAACAGAAAGTTGTCTGTCATAAATTCTTTTTATTTTTGTATTTTTAAATTTCTATCTTAATTAAAAATAATTATTTCATTATTGTTTAGATTGAAAATTCTGAGGTCTTGTTAATTCACTAGTTTCTTAAAATTATTCATTGATTCTTATTTTTTTCTTCAAACAAGTACTTTTGAGTAACTCTGAGTTTCATTTTAGGTATTATCCTAGTTGTTGAAGATACAAAGGTGACTAAAACACATTCTCTGTGGTAGGAACATGAATAGCTCTTACTCTGTTGAAATTCTGTAATCAGTAGCCTTTTTTTCTATCAATATAGGAATTTTGGTGGCAGGAAAAAAATGAGATCACATATGGGCAATGGGGCAATGTCTAAACGATGAGAGTAATGATAATGGAACAGAATGTTTTCTGAGGGAGAACTGAGCTGGCCATTATTGCTATTCAACCTATTTCTCATTCTCCCCCTACAGGGCAAGCATATGGTAGGATTACTCTCCCTAACTCCCCTTGAAGTGAGATACAACTATGTGATAGGATTTGGCCAACCAAATATGGACCTTTAAGTATTAGCCCACAATTTAGCTTGTTCTTTGTTAGCAATAGTCCAGATAATGGAGTCTCCATCATTTTGGGTACCCAAGTGGGGAAAATATGAACACCCCCCTGCTTCCTCAAGGTGGATATATAGCATGAGAGAAATAAGATTTTGTTTTTTCAAACCTCTGATTTGTAGGATTAGCTTGCTGCAACACTGTATGTTCGTCTATCCATATGAATATAGAAGCCAAATTACAAATAAAAACAAACAAACAAACAAACAAAAGCAGAAAATGATATGGGTAGTGAGAAGGCAGAGATAAGGTGAAGAGAGGCATCAGGGTAGGAATTTTCCTGCTTTTTATCTTAAACATATTCATGATTGATTTGAGAGATGTTCTATGCTCTCCACAGCCAGCACATATTTAGCTAACTTGTCTTGGCAACATTCCAGTTTGCCCGCACAACAGTGGAGATATGAAGAACACTGAATTGAAAAGCTTGATGAGTCACTTGATTTGTGTTCTTCAGAACACAAACTTCACTGATGAACTAGTTTCAGTAGCTTTTTGCTAATTAATTATTTGAAGCATTGCAAAAAAAAGAAAAAAAAAGGAGAGAGAGAGAGAGAAAGAGAGTAGTTGATGGTAAGACTTTTTTCCCTATATGAAATATTTCATTCAATGGGTACAATATGTCCTGACAAACAGAGATATTATATTCATTTTTATTTCACCAATTTGTAGGTATAAACACCCGATGTGTGATATTCCTGATGTAATATCTTGGCAATTGCCTGCTTATTTGACTCTAGGATAAGCTAACAGTCAAGAGTCTCTTGATAACTAGATAATATCAGAAAAAGCTGTATTTCATTAGCTTTTGAATACATATAGTGGTTTCCTGTTTTAACCTGCAGGTCAATTCACTTCAAAGTATTGGTACTTTAAATATCACCTATGCACATATAATAAGAAAATAATATCCTCAACAGTGAGTTCATGGCAAAGATGATAAAACAAGAGTAAGTACAGAAACATTAAAACTATACTCATTAACTTTAAACCAGGGCAACAGATCAGCACACTGATATTTCACCTTTTCATTCTGCCATGTGCATGACAGCAAATCTTTGGCAGATAAAATCAAGAGAGCAAGAGATAGAATAAGAAGCCTTGTCATCCATTAGAGGAATAGATGAGAAGTTCAAAATCTTATTTTATAAAATTCTAGAATCTTCTGGAGCAATGGTTCTCAATTGAAAATTATTTTGCTCCAAGGGTAATATCTAAGGACTTGGCAATATCTAAAGGCATGTTTGGTTGTCACTACTTGGAGGGCCAGGATGGGTGCTACTAGCATCTAGCATGTAACTCAGAATGTACCCCCAAAATAACAATAGCACCACTATTGAGAAACTCTATTCTAGATAAAGCTTTTCATTTTACAGAAATTATATTTATGGCTCACTCATCCATACCAAAATAGTTACTAAATGTTCTTATTAGCCAAATGTCTATGTTGAGTATATAGACTATAAAAATGAACTAAGAGAGTCAAAATCCTAGTATCAGAAGATTCCAGGGTAGAGAAGGCAGAGAAAGATATTATGATTCTTGGAAATCCTCTATATCTCCCTCCTATTCCATAAAAGCCTAATATATGTTAAGTGAAAGAACAAATTAAAACTATTATTATTCATTAATAGAATACATCCCAAAGTATAATTATTCAACTACTTATTTGTTGAGCAATAATAGATCCTCTAAATATTCAGTATATTAAAGTTTATAAGAGGCAAAATCCTTTCTCTCATGAAACTTACATTCTAGACACAGGAGATATAAGAACCAAATAACTTAGTAAAGTATATTTTATTAAGGTACTTAGCCAGAAGAATAAGAGCTAAAGAGAAATAATGAGAGGTTATGTGGCCAAAGGATTGACTTTTAGCAATAACTCTCACTAAAAATTATCTGAAATTTCCATGAGAATTGCTAACAACAAAATTTGTGTTTAATAGAATGTTTAAGCTTAAGATAGAAAAAATAAATTGTAGGGACCATCCCTGGGCAGGAATTGGCTTTTGCCCAGAGTCAGCGAAACTGGACGTGCTTCTTGAGGCCAGAGGTCAACAGGTCCGGACACGGCCTGTTGAATAAACAAACTGTTCCCTATGGTAATAGCCAAGGGCTTGAGGTCTTGCACTCAAGCCAAGGTGTCTCATTGTCCTGCATGGGGGTGATGAGGTCAAGAGGTTAAGATGCAAACATTTGTCTCCCTTGAGCAATCGCCCAGAAGGAATGGAACATGTTTCCTCAGGGCTCTAAAGAAAGTCACGTACCAGGAAGTAGCTGCTGGACAGAAAGAGTATAAAAATAAAACGACTAGTGCTTTCTGCACTGCAGTCTTGTACTGTCTTTGTGTGTCTGTGTGTTTCTTTCTGTGTTCATCCCCCGTTCTGCAATCGGGCCGCAACAATAAATACATAAGATTAGAGTTGCTGAATAACCGAAGCAATCCTAAGCAAACAGAACAAATTTGGAGACATCACATTACCCAACTTCAAATTATACTACACAGCTATAGTAACCCAAACTGCATGGTATAAAAGTAGATCTATGATCTGTCTACTTTTACTGGTAAAAAGGTAGACACATAGATCTATGGAACAGAATACAGAACCCAGAAATAAAACCAAATAACTACAAACAACTGATCTTTGACAAAGCAGACAAAAACTATTTGGAGAAAATGACACACTGTTCAATAGCAAATGGTGCTGGGAAAATCGGATGGCCACATGCAGAAGAATGAAACTGGATCTCTATCTCTCACCATATATAAAAATTAACTTAAAATGGATTACAAACTTAAATGTAAGACCAGAAACCATAAAAATTCTAGTAGAAAACACAGGAAAAACTCTTCTAGATGTTGGCCTAGGCAAAGAATTTTTTGTTAAGACCCCAAAGCAAACACAAAAAACCCCAGAATGAATAAATGAGACTTAACTAAACTAAAAATCTTCTGCTAAGCAAAAGAAATATTTTCATCAGGGTAAATACACAATCTACAGAATAGGAAAAAATATTTGCAAACTATACATCTGACAAAGAATAATATCCAGAATCTACAAGGAATTCAAAGAAATCATCAAGGAAATAACAAATAATCCCATTAAAAATGTGCAAAAGACATGAACAGACATTTTTTGAAACAAAATATACAAATGGCCAACAAACATATAAAAAATGCTCAACATCACTAATCAGTAGGGAAATGCAAATGAAAACTGCAAAGAGATACCACATTACCCTTGTCAAAATGGCCATTACTACAAAGTCAAAAAACAATAGATGTTGAAGCAGATAGAACACTTATAAACTATTGGTGGAAATGTAAATTAGTACAACTTCTATGTAAAACAGTATGGAGATTCCTCAAAGAACTGAAAGTAGAACTATCATTTGATCCAGCAATCCCAGTACTGGGTATCTACCCAAAGTTAAATAAGTCATGTAAAAAAAGACACCTGCACTTGTGTGTTTATTGCAGCACAATTCACAGTTGCAAGGATACGGAATCAACCTAAGAGCCCATCAATTGATGAGTGGATAGAGGAAAAGATATATACATATATATATGTATATATATATATGGATATACACGTGTGTGTGTATGTGTGTGTGTGTGTACACATACCCCACAGAATACTATTCAGCCATGTAAAAAAAAGAAATAATGTCGTTTTCAGCAACTTGAATGGAACTGGATGTCATTATCCTAAGTGAAGTATCTCAGAAATGTAAAAAGAAGAATGCAGGTTCTCACTTATAAGTGGGAGCTAGACAATGGGTACACATGATCATACAGAGTGGTATAATGTATTTTGGAGACTCAGAAGGGGGTAGAGTGGAAGGGAGTGAGGGATGAAACATTACCTATCAGGTTCAATGTACACTATTCTGGTGACAGGTACACTAAAAGCCCTGACTTCTTTGCTATGCAATTCATCCATGTAACAAAACAAACAAACAAACAAAAAACCCTATACCACCTAAATCTATTGAAACTGGAAAAAAAATGAAGGCTGGGAGTTCTGGGGTAGAAACAGTTAAAACTTTAAACACAATGATTGGGGAATAAATCAAGAAGAAGGTGACATCTGAGCAAAGGCCAGAGGGGTAGAGGCAGTGAACCATGTAGATATCTGGAAGCATCCCAGAAGGAAGGGATGATGAGTGGTTTACAAGGAGGCCAATGTGCCTGGAGTGGAATCCACAATGGCAACAGACAGGAAATTGTCTCCTAAAGACAATGGGACTGCAGGTCTGGGGGCAGGTGAAGTTAGAATCTCACAGCTCGTCATTAAGATTGTTTTTCACTCAGACTGAGATGAGCAGTCACTGGCAGTTTTCAGTGATGGAGTGACAGATCGGACTCAGGCTGTAACAGAATCACACTGACTGCTGTGTTGAGAACAGTCTGAAACAGTGGGGTTGGACAAGAGTAGGGGGCCAGAGGGGAAGAAATGAGACCAGTCAGGAGGCTCGTTCCCTATTCCCAGTGACTGATGGTGGTGTTTCTTATCTTTTACTCACTTGTCCCTGAGTGTCACTTTTGCATTTTTTTGAATAGACTAATTCTCATATATTATATTTCTGACTGGGTTCTGTCTTAAGTTTGAGCTCTGGGACAGGTTTTGCCCAATACAGCAAAATGATCACTTCAAGTTTCATCACATGGCAAGGTTATAAATATTGATTAAGGCATATGAGCAAAATGCTTCAGAGGACCTGAAAGTGCAAGTCATTAAGTAACCTGTAGTTCAACCATTTTGGGGTAAAAGAATCTGACAGCTGAAATACTATATTTTTGCACAGATTCAAAGAATTAAAAACTTCATTCCTCAATATCTACAAAATCTCTAATCACAAAATTAAATATTTTTCAAGTTTAAAAATGTCTATCAATTAAAAGGTACAGATTATTATGAAGATGAGAAAGTATATAAATTGAATAGAATTATATTCTCAACTAGTACTTTGAAAAAAGTTCACAAAACAACATTTTTTACTTTTTATTCCTACAGTGTCTGACTGAAGTTATATATGTGCTTGTCTTTTTTTTGTCTCATCTTTTGTTTGTTTGTTTGTTTGTTTGTTTTCCTCTTGTCAGGATTACATGGATGCTCTGAGAAAACTACTCTTTTAAAGAAAAAGTTCTTACATCCCTTGAATATTTCTTTATCCAGAGGAAACACAAAATTAGTAACCATCTTGTAACGATGTATTTAACTTATGAGTCTTCATGTTTTATATGATGTTTAGGTTTAACAGGTTTGTACACAACTTACACATTTCCATTCTTAATGTCTGTAGCCCTGTCAGCTGAGCCTGCTAAAGGCTATATTCCCTGCCTCCCTTCACGGTATCTTCTGACAATGGTATTGGATGTGATTGCTCTTCCCAGTTCACCATTTCAGGATGGATATGGATGGAAGTAGGAGAGGAATTAGCTTCACATATAGAAGGTACAAACTTTAAAGGATATGATTTGTCCTCTGCAGACAATAGAATTACAATATACTGCCTTGCATGCTTTGTTGAATTATTGGTTCACCGTGTTCTAGTTTTCAATTTCAGGTTTCACAGGCATAAAGCTCACATGTGTATGAGAACCTTTAATGACAGATCTTCGTGAAGAAACATAAAGAGAGCAGACAAGATTTCCTAGAGGCTTAACTTAGCAAAACATGCTTCACACATAGCTCAGGGATGCACAGTACATACCACTATAAAAAGTATCCTAGAAACCACAGCATTGTGCCTTGACATTTCAGGCCAGTACAGCATTTTCTTCTGAGTGCCTGACATTGATAAGATCTTGTAAAAAGTCTGGTTTATAGACCTTCATAGACAAGGACAAATGGGAAAATTTGCAAGGCAGTGAAGGTTGAAGATATGACAACTTTAACATTAAAATTGGAGGACCTTAAAACTCTTCATCTTATTTTTCTTCTATTTTCATTTTAAGAGAAACATATCTGGGCTCTACTCCTGCAGTGCAGTGCATTTATTTCTAGGGAAATTGTTTGGTAACATATTGGGACTATAAACCAACTCCCTCGGGCCCTCTGCTGATGCATATTTATATAAAAAATGGTATCTGCTACATCCTGGATGTCCTGAGGAATCATGAATAAGGTGAAGAGAAAAGGAGAGAGTGAGACAGATAGAGGTAAAGAGATAAAGAGACAGAGAGAGAGAAAGAGAGAGGAGAGTCTTAGTCCTTTTGGGCTGCTATAACAGAATACCATGGACTGAGTGGCTTATAAACAACAGACATCTATTTCTAATAGTTCTGGAGTCTGGGAAGTCAAAGATCAAGGCACAAGCAGATTCAGTGTCTGCTGAGGACTTGCTATCGGCTTTATAGATGGCCATATTTTTGCTATATCTTCACATAGCTGAAGGGTCAAGGGAGCTCACTGGAAGTTCTTTTATAACAACACTAATCTCATTCATAAGAGTTCTACCCCCATGTATTAATCACCTCCTAAAAGCCTCACTTGGGAATTAGATTTCAACATAGAAATTTTGGGGAGGACACATGAATTCAGTCTATTGCAGAGAGAGAGGGAGACAGTGAGAGAAAGAGAGTATGTTGGGACATTTCTATGGAAAAGCAATAGTGCATGAGTAACAAAGAGGCAGGGAGTGCAATCTGTACACACATATCAGTTAGAGGCTGAGCTTCCTCCTGATGAGGCCAGCTGCTTATAAGTATTAATTCATGGTGTATTTTGTGATCTGTTTAACATAACAATATGACAGTAAATGACAATCAGTGGAAATCAAGCTCCTTCACTAAGTATATTAGCTGACATACTTGAGCATCTAAGAGCACCAGAAAATTCCTGCTTCACTAGTTTTTACAAACACAGTACAAGGGGCCTAACAATAAAATTCAATTTTCATTCTAAAACTGGGAAGATTAGTGTAGAATCCATTACAGTTAACAGTAAAAACATAAAACCTATGTAATGAATGGTTTGACAATGTCTAACATAATCAAATCAACGTTAAAGAAAAATCTGCAAGAGCCATAAAATACTTTGAGTTAATATTACACTATTTATTATGAGGCATCTTCAGGTGGTTAATGCTAATTGATATCTGGCCATCACTACCAGGTACTGATGATACGGTTTTGGAATGTATAAAATCAAAAATAAATGTATGCCATCAAAAGAAGAGAGAAGGATTATACATAAACTCTTAAAAATGTAATTTTACCACTAGATTGTTATATTCAATACTAATGTCTGCAAAATAAATATTTCTCTTCCTCTATACAGTTGGCCCTCAGTATCCATGGTGAGTGATAGGTTCCAGGACAACTTCCTCTCCCCCTGCAGATACCAAAATCCAGGAATGTTCAAGTTTCTTATATAAAATGGTATCATATTTGCATATTACCTATGCACATTATTCCATACACTTTAAATCTTGAGATTACTTATAATACCTAATACCATGTAAATGCTATGTAAATAGTTGTACTGTATTCTTTAGGGAATAATAAGAAAAAAAATCATTTGTACATGTTCAATAGAGACACAATTATTGGAGGCCTACATAAATACATTTTGGATCCATGGTTGGTTGAATTTGAGGATGTTAACATGTGGATATGGAGAGCCAATTCTATGTGGCACTTTAACAATAGTTTGAACTAGCGATTAGACTGTGGTATAGATAATAGATGTGTTTAACATTGGTGTATAATTTGGTTAAATTTTTACTAAAAATGACTTTAAAAATTTTGAAGCTATAATTTATCCCTATTTTTCTATATCTCAATACAGATATTCTACAGTAGGTCCCTTCCCTAGAATTGAAGCATTTCAGATCCAGACATGTCATAGATTTATTCATATCCTCAGCAATGGATCCAGCCCTGTGAATATAAAACAAAATAAGACTGTGAGCCAAAATGGCCAAATAGAAACCACCAGTGATTGTCCCTTCCCACGAACACCAAATTCCACAAGTATCCATGTAAGCAAACACCTTCAGAAGAACCCAAAATCAAGTGAGCAAACACAGTACTTGTTTTTAACAACACATCAAGGAAAAAGGCATGGAAGAGGGCAGAAAAGACAAAATGGAATTGCGTACACCACCCCTCTCCCACCCACCAGCAGCATCATGCCAGCACACCGAGAGGTGGGAGAATCTGTGTGCCGGGAAGAGAGAATGAAGTGAATGTGGGACGTCACATTGGAAATCAGGCCTACCCTGTCACAGGGGAACACAGCACTGGGCAGAATTCTACTGGTGCCCACAGAGGGAGCATTTAGACCAACCCAGCCAGAGGGAAATTCTCTGCCCCGAAACCCCAGTTCTAGTTAGCCCCACCACTTGCTGATGAAAAGCATCCTGGAGCCTGGAATAAACTTGTAGGGTAGTCAGGCCACAAAGGCTTCAGTTCTTGGGCAATTCCTGAGGCTGTGTTGGCTCAGAGCCAGTGGTCATGGGGTGAACATGGTCCAGTGAGATACCAGCAGTGGTGGCCAAGCTAGTGCCTGTGTCATTCCTCCCCCAATTCCAGCTAATGCAACTCAGGGAGAACATTCTTCCACTTGGGGATAGGAAAAGGAAGAGTCCAGAGGACTTTGCTTGGCAACTTGGGTACCACTTCAGTCACACTAAAATAAAGTACCTCACATTTAGCCTAAAGTCCCTGTGTCTAGGCCTTAGGTTCCCAAACAGCATTTTTAGATCCATGTTGGATAGAAGGAAACATACTGCCCTGAAGGGAAGGACCCAGTCCTGGTCAGGATTTACCATCTGCTGACTACAGAGTCCTTATGCTTTGAATAAACATCAGAAGTAGCCAAGCAGCATTCACCACAGGCATGGGGTGAGATTGGGCTGTCTTCACATGTGACCTGGAGCAGTCCTAGTTGCAGTGGTTATGAGGGAGCACCCATGCCACTCCTCCCCCAAGTCCACCAGCCCATTACAGTGAGGGAAGAGAGTGAGATACTTTGCCCTGGTAATCCAGATAATCCTCCCATACCTTACCCAAGTTCACTAAGGAGGGTACCACCAGGAGTCTGCAAGAGTCACAGTATTACTGGACTTGGGGCACCCTTGGTGCTAATATAGCTATACTGACCAAAAATTTAGGTCATAATACCCAATTGCCTTTAAGTATCTGGAAAGCCTTCTCCAGAGGGACAGGTTCAAATAAGACCAGACTGTAAAGATTAAAATAAACACTTAATTCTTCAATGCCCTGATATTTATGAACATCCACAAGAATCAGGAACATCCAGGAAAATGGGACCTCACCAAACAAACTAAGTAAGGTATCATACTGAATGGGGAACAACTGAAAGCCTTTTCTCTAAGATCTGGAACAAGACAAAGATGCCCACTTTCACCATTGTTATTCAACATAGTACTGTAAGTTCTAGCTAGAGCAATCAGACTAGAGAAAGAAATAAGGGTATCCAAATTGGAAAGGAAGAAGTCAAATTACCCTTGTTTGCAGGTAATATGATCTTATATCTAAAAAAACCTAAAGAGTCCACAAAAAAACTATTAGAAGTGATAAATTCAGTAAAGTTTCAGTACACAAAATTAACATACAAAAATCAGTAGCATTTCTATATGCCAACAGTAAATAGTCTGAAGAAGAAACCAAAAAAGTAACAATTCTAAATATATACACACCCAACACTGGAGAAGCCAAATATATAAGTCAAATATTATCAGAGCTAGAGAAAGAGATAGACCTCAATGCAATAATAGTTGGAGACCTCAACAGTACACTTTTGGCATTGTACAGATCACTCAGACAGAAAACCAACAAAGAAACATTGGACTTAATCTGTACTATAGACCAAATGGATCCTATAGATATTTATAGAATGTTTCATCCAATAACTATCGAATACACATTAATCTGTATTGTTCTGTTTACAATAGCTACAAATAAAATAATATGCCTGGGAATAAACTTAACCAAAGAAGTGAAAGAGCTCTATAATTAGAACTATAAAACATTGGTGAAAGGTATCGAAGAGGGCACAAAAAAATAGAAAGATATTCTATGCTCATGGATCAGAAGAATCGATATTATTAAAATGCCCATACTACCAAAGCAATCTACAGATTCAATGCAATCCCTATAAAAAAATGCCATTGACATTATTCACAGAAATAAGAATCCTAAAATTTATATAGAACCACAAAAAACCCAGAATGTCCAAAGCTATCCTTAGTAAAAGGAGAAAAACTGGAAATATCATATTATCTGACTTCAGATTGTAGTGCAGAACTGTAGTAAGCAAAACAGCATAGTACTTGCATAAAAACAGACACACTTAGCAATGGACTAGGATAGAGAACCAAGAAATAAATACACACATCTATAGTGAATTCATCTTCAACAAAGTTGCCAAGAACATACAGTGAGGAAAGGACAGTCTTTCCAATAATTGATGCTGGGAAAACTGGATAACTATATGTAGAAGAATGAAACTAGAGTTGAGGGAAAGATGGCGGAGTGGTAGTGACCTCCTTGTTTTGTGCTCCCGGAGAGGAAGGAGTGGATCTCCGTATGCCACGAAGCTGGAGGGTTGCTCCCCCACAAGAATAGCTGTGTGAATTCACGGTGAATCAGCGTGGGACACGGAATAGCAAGAAAAATCAGAGGTGAAGGGGAACTAAGCTCGCGAAAATCTG
>CM052437.1:86908041-86933010 GCA_028533085.1 Varecia variegata
ATGTGCACTGTCTGGGGAATGGACACGCTTGAGGCTCGGACTCGGGGGATTGGGAGGGACATGGGCAATATATCTATGCAGAACTTTTGTACCCCCATAATAAGCTGAAATAAAAAAAAATGAAACTAGACCCTTATCTCTTGCCATATATAAAAATCAAATTAACATGAATTAAAGACTTAAACCTAAGACCTGAACCTATGAAACTATTTAATATTAATAGTAAAGGAAAACATTGGGAAACACTTCAGGATATGGCTCTGAGAAAAGACTTCTTGAGTAATACCCTCAAAGCACAGGCAACCTAAACAAAACTGGACAAATGGATAAAATTAAGCTAAGGAAACAATCAATAAAGTGAAGAGACAACCTAAAGAATGGGAGAAAACATTTGCAAAGTACTCATCCAACAAGGGGTTAATAATTAGAATATATAAAGAGTTCCAACCACACAATAGGAGAAAATCAAATAATCCACTTTAAAAAATGGGCAAAGAATCTGAATAGACATTGGTCAAAATAAGATATACAAATGGCCAACAGGTATATGAAAAAATGTTCCACATAATTAGTTATCAGAGAAATGCAAATCAGAACTACAATGAGATATCATTTCATCCCAGTTAAAATAACTTTTATCAAAAAAGCAATAATGAATCCTAGGAAGGATGTGAAGAAAGGGGAACCCTCATATACTGCTAGTGAGAATGTGAATTAGTTAAACCATTATGAAGAACAATATGGAGGTTCTTCAAAAAACTAAAAGTAGAAATACCATGTGATGCAATGATCCTATTGTTGGGAATATATCCAAAGCAGGGAAATTCAGTATGTTGAAAAGATATCTACATTCCTATGTTTATTGCAGCACTATTCACAATAGGCAAGATTTGGAAACAACCTAAGTGTCCATCAGCAGAAGAGTGGATAAAGAAATTGTGGTACATATACACAAGGGAAGATATATGGCCACAAGAAAGAATGAAATCCTGCCATTTGCAACACATAAATGGAATGGAGAACTTTACATTAAGTGAAATAAACCAAGCACAGAAAGACACACCTCACATGTTCTCATTCATATATGGGAGCTAAATATTAAGAACAATTGCTCTCATGGAAGCAGAAAGTAGAGTGAGGCTGGGAAGCATAGCAGAGAGGAGGGGATAAATGGGTACAAAAATATAGTTAAACAGAATTAACAGTGCTTGATAGCAAAACAAAGTGACTACAATGAACAATAAGTTAGAGTATACTTAAAATAACTAATAGAGTGGAATTGGAATGTGTCTAACACAAAGAAATGATTAATGCATGAGGTGATGGATACCCCAATTACCCTTATTTGCTTAATTCACATTGTATGCCTATATCAAAGCATTACATGGACTCTATAAATATATACAACTCTTATGTATCCATAATAATTAAAAATAAAAAATTTAAAAACTTCATTCATCTTTTACTCAGCCAATAGTTAGCAAACACAGTATCCAGCACACAGTCTTCACACAATATATGTCAAAAATTCAAAAAATGTATGCACGTTAAATGGTGTTTACAATATTCATAACATATGTGTTTGCTCTGTGATAAAACTAGTCTTTCAGTTAATGTTAACATCCCAAACTGCCTCCTCTATTTACTTGAACCATTTCATAAAATGACAATGACATTTACGGAAATCGTCAGTTCCTAACTTCTAACTTCAATTCGTGATATATTTAATTTAGCCAGACAAATTAAATATTTCATTTCACAGATCAAAAATTAAGTATTAATATTGATTTAAGCATTTATTACATCTTAAACTATGCTTATTTTTTTAAAAATTTTCCTTTACTCCTAACCTATCATTATTATTGAGAAAAAATGATGACATATTTTTATTTGATGGAAAAAAGATTTTGAATGTGGAGATAACTTAGATATAAAACCACTTTAAGTTCAGAAATGCAAAGTGTCTTTTTCTAAAGCTCCATTCACAATTCCAGGCTAGAGAACAAGATTGTCTCAGATACGGCCTCTGGTGAATTGTTGGCTATGTGAGGAGGATTTACTGAGATTACTCATGCTGTGATTTAGATTAAGCCACTTGCAGCCTCAATTCACAAGCACTTTTGAACATTCTGATTCAGATTTAAAGAGTCCCTTAAACTTCAGACTGTCCTGTAAGATAATCAGAGCAGCTCATTTATTTTAAATGCTGGATAAAGTAAACTCTAATAGAATCTTTACCAATTTCACATGCAAAATAAAATTATATTGCTGCTGAAGTTTAGTAAATATCTTATCTGATTTAGGTGAAGTTCTGTTTAGTAGGAATCATGATATATATTATAGCAGGTAGAGTTTAAATGTTTGTATTATCACCCATTTCATGGGCAAATAATTTTGTCTCAATTATTGTAATAAAGAATTCTTCTGTGATTTTAGTCCCTTAGAAAAAATTCACACACTTTTGGGAGCTCCAACAAAGCTTCTGTGTTTTGCCATTTAAGTGAAGATAATAGTCCTGGGTTGCACTTTGTAGTGTCCACCCTGAAGGAGATTTAAAATTAACTCTCTGGATCTCAAAAATGTAGATACAGATACAGATCTTTTGTTTTTTTAGGATTGGGACTAGAGTCAATGAAGAGACAGAAGTAGATACTATACTTTCTTTCTGTATATGTTAAGTGACCCGATCACTTCTATACCCAATAGAATGTGACTTTGCAAGCCTAGCAATGGCATGGGCAATGATATTTGCCCTCCAGGAAAGCATGGGAAGGATAGGTATAGGTATATCATACTCTTACAGGGGAGAAAACATGATTATAAAAACATTGCAATCCATGGAAGCTTTGTAAGTCAAGTTGAAGAGTTTTGACTTTCTTTTTAGAAAGATTGCTTTAATGATTGATAATCATTAAATTGTTTTAAATAGAAGAAGAGTGATTTAAATATAGTTTATACTTTTGAAGATCTAGTAGTGACTCTGTGAGGATTACATTGTATAGAATTAAGAGAGAATATAAGATATCCAGTTAGAAAGCTGTAGCTCTTTGGGAAGAGGATGGAATTGGATTGCTCTAGCAAGGTAATAATGGAGACAAAGAAAAGTGAGTGAAAAGGGATATGGTTTGGAGGTATGTCAACAGGAATCACATGGAGTGATAAGTGATGAATGAAAAAAATAGAGAACTCAAGTACTTTCTGCTTTCAATGCTCCTTCTTAAAATAAAATGTATCATTGGGACCTAAAGCAGGCCTTCCCATTCTGCCTATCCCCAGTAAGAACAAATGCTTGTCAAAAGGTTTGTATTTGTGACACTTAATGATGTTGCCACAACACAGGTGTGTTTCCTTTTGCAGTTGATCTTTTTTAAAAAATAAAAAATAAACAAAAACAAGGACTTAGTCTCCTTGAAAATTATCTGTAGTCATATTTCTATTTCAATTATTGTTTGATTTTTCTTTTTTCACTCTCATTCCTCAAACTTTCTTTTCTACCTTTCCTACTTCACCTTATAGACATATGCACATGTACCTTTATAATTCATTCCCTTTATTTCCTCAATGGTATCCTTCCTCCTCCACCTGCCACAAAGTTTGCCTTTTGTCATTTACATTTTGTTGTCACATTCTTACTAGATTGGAAATTACTTCTCTCAATTAAGGACTCTGCTAACATAATAGGTTTTCAGTTTAGTCCAATTTAAGAGAAGTAGGACAAGAAAGTCCACTTAATTATCTCTATTCTAGAGAAATGGGAGTTAGCAAAGATTTCTGAAAAAAGTCAGTTCACTTCCTAATTTTGCAATGTGGCCCAGTCAATTTCTATCATGTTAAGGTACAAAAGAGTAGTTTAAATGGAAGAGAAGCTCGTGCTTCTCTGGGTCAGAGAAGCTGGAACAGTACAGTATTCATACCTACTTCACTGTATTGCTTTTTCCTCTGTTTCTACACTACCACGTGCACTAAACTTAAGTGTAAATGCCAAAATTGAATAAGAATGATTGTTTATAACAGCAATGCCATTCTTTTTAACCAGTTATGTTAGTGACAATATTTCTACTTATATTATAGACATACCTTTATCCTTCCATTTTTCTGATGTTACCATAATTTTAGGAAAGACAACATGAATAAGAGAGTTGATAGAAAAAATATTGCTTTAAACACATACACACACACACAGAGACACTCATAGCACTGTATAAAATCTCTCTTTTTTAACATAAAACATCTGAGTAAAATACATTTTTTCATTCAAAAGCATTATATTGAGTTTCTACTATGTAAGAGGCACTGTGCTGGGTGCTGGTGATTCAAAGATGAATAAGACAGACATAGTTCTGTTTGTATTGATTCTTAGAGTGGAGTAGAGGGTTTTTAAGAAAGCATGCCATTACTCCCATGTCTCCTGCAGTTCGGGAGATGTAAGGACACATTCAGGCCATTGGAGCTCTCTCTTTGTGATTTTCTAAGTATACTCACAACTCCAGAATGCTGAAGGAGTGGACTTTCTCCCAGCACTGTTAAAGAGAAAAGGCAAGTACTTATGTCATATCCTAGAAGGTCCAGATACTCATTATTTTTAAGTCTGGTTCACTAAGCACCTTCCACATGAAGTATTTTTGCTTATCTTTTGCCATCTGAACCAGGCAAAATTTTCCTGGACACATAATGCCTTTTATATGAACGACACCCAAAGGGAACAGTGATCTAAATAATCATTAGTATAGTTTCTTCATTTCCAAATAAATGTTTGTCATAAAGGATTATGTTCCATATTATTTAAAAAATGAGTTATTTTCCATTTGGATTTTTTCCAACATGGAGAACAATAATGATGCTGTTGTTTCCAAAAGAGTAACAAGCAAAAGAGGGAAAAAACATTTTCTAGTGTTCTAGGGTTTAATTGCTTTTTTAAATGGAGACTTTCCATTAACTTTAATTAAACATTTAATAGAGGTTGTAGCCAGAAAATATATTTTCCCATTGAAATTAAATTACTTCCCCCAAAGAAAACATTGTGAGTGTATAACAAGGTGGGTTGGATTCTCAATAGAGTTCTCTCTGTCTCCTTCCTTTTCAGAGTAATTACTGACCTGTTATTAACACTCCAGGGAAAATCTTTTTGGTGATTTACATTTCCAGATCACTCTCCCCTTTGTCTGCCACTATACTAAATGCAGGATTTATCCATTGTTCAGCATGTGCGGGAGCAGATGCTTCAGCTACTAATTCTTTGTCTCATTTGGAGCATTAAAACATTTGAGGCTAGTTCCTGCACAGATCAAGGCTGTTCTCTCAGCCTCGGAGCCTTTTACATAGCTTGGAGAAATATAATTTGAGAGCCTCTGTGTGCCCAGAGGACTGAATGGAGGAGGTGCAGATTTTACCTTCTCATCTAAGTTCTTTTTACATGTCTTTTAAGTCTTTCCCACCTACTACCATCTCATGTTCTCTAGCTTCTGTCAATTCATTAAATGCTGATTTAGAATTTTATGGCAACATTTGTCTCAAATGAGAGTTACAGTAATGCTCATCATTAAACCTTATAGTTTTTAGTGCTGCATATAATTTATGGCTCCATTTTAAAATCAAATCCACCATAATAAATTGTCTTAAGACTCTGAAGATACATCATGTAGCTAGGTTTTTCTTGCAGCATCATTTATAAAGGCAGAATCTGACTTTATGCCTGAGGAATATATTTTATTTAGAGCTTAACAATGCATTGATGCATTTGTCATAAATTATCTCAAAAGAAGAGTATCTCAGAACAGTACACACATAATGATCTACACCATATACAATGGCACTGGGATCATTTTGGAAAGATAACAGATACTCAGGGAAAAAAGTAATAAACTTTTTTTCCTATTTAACATGAATTGTGTCATTAGTTTCTATGTGATAAGACTGAGAACTGAACTCTGACTTTTTTTTCTCTTGCCCAAATTCCTTTCTAAGAGACCTGGTGAGCACACCCTTTAAACCATAAAATGTCATTAAATGGGATTTTTTTTATTAACCCAGTATAATGTGGCTCACTTTCCAACCTGATTCTGTTATAGCATCACATGACAGATAGAAGACCCCTTCTCTTACCTCAAGCATTCCTTTCTACTGACTCTAAGGCTTCAGACAAAACTTAACACTTTCAATCAATTTCCAACTAAGAAATCCCTAAAACCCACGTATGACTTGTAAGTCCTTCCTTTGACATGTCCCACCTTTTTGGGCTAAACCAACGTATATCTTCCATGTGTTGATTTATGATTTTGCCTGCCTCCATGAATGTATGGCACTAAACTAATCCGGCCGCCTCAGGTGCACTTTCTCAGGAACTCTGAAGATTGTGAAGCTCCGAGTCATGATCATTCATATTGGCTCAGAAAAAAACCTTCTTTAAATATTTTGCAAAATTTGTTTTTTTGGATGGAAAAACTTTCATACTCTGGGTCTAATTTGCCTTTTGTTTCTAAGCTCAAAGTCTGAAACTGAGTTCTTTCTCATGAACATTATACCACAGGTCTACGAAGGGACTCATCATTTCACCCCTAGACTACTCTATTCTCATGACTATTTACCTACCCTCCATTTGTACCTCCATCCTCACTACATCCTTTACATTGTTGTTTAAATCAGTTATGTAAGGTGAAAATACGACTGTGAACCCCCAATGGTGGTTGAAGCATTTCAGTGATTTTCCATTACTTATACAATAAAGTTCGAGCATTTTAAAAAGACAAACAAGAAGAATCTTTCTTAATTGGTATCATTATTTTCCCCAAATCAAAGTTCACCATGCTATAGACAGTACTTACTACTCCAACAATATTTTGTGTCTTACCTCGTTATTTTATGTATCTCTTTTTTCCCATAAATATTTATCGTGCACCTCCTACTCTGTTGGAAATGTCATTCTCTGAATTGGGTGAGCAAAATTCGACCTGGTCCCTGCCACTGCGATTCTTACAGTCTGGAGAGGAGACAGATATTACTCACATACTCACATAAATAAATTTGCAACTGTGACAGGAGACATAAAAGAGGGGAACCCAGTGGTATTTATGTGTATTATGGAGGAATTTGATCAAGTCAAATAATCCAAGAAAACTTTCTTGAGAAAAATTTCAGGGCAAAGATCGGAAGAATTTAGATGCTATTTTGCAAGGACAGACACGGAAAAACATTATAAACAGAAATAATATCTACTTTCTTTCAGGATTTGTTGATTTACTTGAGTTTTTTCCTATGCCTATAGATCCTTTTCCCTCATCCATGGCTACTTTTCACCTAATTCAAAACTGACATCACCCAGAAAACATCCCTCACTCTTTTCTTATCAATTAACTCTGCTTTGTGTTACCCCCAAGTAGCACATTGTGTTATTTCTCTATGGAGATACTTTCAACATTATAATATAATTACTTTTTTAATGAGTGTGAGGGCATTTATTGAAGGCTTTCTGGGGACAGATACCATGTCCTACAATTTTCATCTGTTGTGGGACATGTTAAGCATTCAGGAAATGCTTGTTGAAGACAGCAAAGGAAAGCAAAGCAAACATGGAAAGGAAGGGAGAGAGGCGGAGAAGAAAGAGAATAGCTGAGGAGGACTGAAAAGTGAAAAGCTAAGGAAAGAAAACAGAACAAATACAGTGGCCCACATAGACTCTTCATTTTCTATTAAAAATTCACCTATTCATTTAAGGTCAAGTAAAAATGAAATCTTATTTTCTTTATAAAATCAGTCTTGATTTTCCAAGCCAAACATGTTTTCTTTCTACGTAAAACTCCAAACATTTACATTCATTTTACCACTCTTCTGTGTTCTGCTTTTCTTTTCTTTTTTTTTTTTTTTGGCATTTATTTAACTCTGAATGATTTCAAAACCTTTGAGGGTAGGTTCCAGGTTTACTCATCATTTAATTCATTCATTTTTTAAAAATTTTTATTGATTTCATTAGATCATCTAAAATAATGTCTCCCTTACTCTCTTCCTTTACTAGTATTTTCTTTAAATATTAGTCTGCTTTATGTCAAAATTTTTATATCCCTTTATTGATTTCTCTGTCTATATGAAATGGAACAACTCTAAATGCAAAGTGTTAAGAGTCGCAGGACAAATGTTGGGAGACATGTTTCTTAAACAGTGTTTTCAACCTTGGTACAGTTGACATCATTATGGGCTAGATCTTTTTTTGTTGAGGTGGGTGAGAGCTAATGCATCACACGATGTTCAGCAGCAGCCTTGCTCCTGCCCACGAGATGCCTGTAGCACCCCTCCAGTTGCGACAACAAAAATGTCTCCAGACCACTTGCCAAAAGTCCCCTGTGGATTAAAATTGTCCCTGATTGAGAACCAATGCTTTTAACTATCAGAGTCTCAGTGTCTCCAGGTATAAATTGGGAAGTCTCAGGGTTTTCATGAGGATTTAATGTACATGGAATGCTTACAAATCTGACACAAAAAGATTCTTAATGCTTATTTTTATGATTATTATAAGTGTTTCTTTCTTACATCTTTCCCAGTGAGGTATGCTATCATATTGTCCTTTTAGATAAATCACTATATTGTACAGTGATATAAGTGAATTATTTTTAAAGACTTTACAATTCATTGTTGTTTTTTGGCAGGAAGTAGGGGGTAAAGAGTATCAAATTAGTTTCCTTAAGTTTTATCCTTGTTTGAATTGTTTGCCCCAAAAGTATAACATTATATTTGCCCCTATTGTTTGCCACATTCCTACCTGCTCACACTGATAGTGAGATTGTAAAATGGATCCCAGTTGACTTGATATTTCAGCATGTGGGAGAAATTAAAATTATTGGCAAGCTATACTCTCTTCTAGATCATTTACAAAAAAGTTAAATAAAGCAAAACATCCACCCAAGTGCCAATTTCCACAAAATTCTTAAACAATTTGTGGTGTAGAAACTTGTACAAATTTCTAAAAGCAAAATAATCAATTCTCTCTGACTACATTTGTATGTAACTCCTCAAGGAACTACTACAAGTATTGATAATTAAGATGAACATTTTGCCTGCAAGATGTTTTTATTAAAAGAGTCATTTCCAATCAAATTAAAAATTATGTAACTCCACAGTTTTAAAACTGGTAATGAGTGATATACAATATTTATAACGTAAAACCAATGCATCCAATTCTACAGTGTCTACAATGTTCACTTAAACTTCGTAATAATGGTTTGATGTGTATCCTTTTTATCTGCTCAAAACATGTGTCTTTTTTTTCAGTATCTTTAGTTAAAAACTTATATGATTTATTATAGATCCCTACTATTTTTCATCATAAAATTAATGCAAAATTACTGGTATCATTTTTCTATTCTTATAAAACACTGTAATCAGTGTTAATGACATCTGCATTCCTCTTGTTTGAGATGCTTGAGATGTAAATTTCAAAGCATATACTCCCAAATTGGTAGCAAATATAACTTAACTTAGACAGATATTAGAAATATGTTCCCTCATTACGAATTATATGGTTATTTTAACTGCATGCAAATAAGAAATTTTTTACTTTTATTCCAGAAATTTAACCTTTGTGTGTGCTAGTGGTTTGCTTTCATACATCTACACAATTCGATATTTTCAGGTTTGTATTTCTTTTTCTAATTTTATTTTAGACTGCTTATCAATGTAGAATATTAATTAAAATTAAGATAAATTCAAGCAAATATATTAAACATAGAAATCTTAAGCTGGGAAAATATTTCATATCATTCAGATCCTTTCCACTCATTAGCAAATGAAACAATAGTTTGAAACATTACTTTAGATGGCTTCATAGTTTTGTTATGATTTGAATATTATCTTGGTCTTATGATTTATAGTTCAATGATATTTGAAACCCATCATTGAATTAAATATCCTTGGATATTTTATAGACCTTAGAAGTCCTCCACTTTAACTGTCTCTTCTATCTTTGGTGACTTTTTTCCAGGCTAGAGTGCAGTGGCATGATCATACCTCACTGTAACCTAAATCTCCAGGGCTCAAGAGATCCTCCCAACTTTGCCAAGTAGCTAGGATTCTTGGCATGTGCTACCATGCCTGGCTAAGTTTTTGTTTTTGTTTTTGTTTTTTTTTTTTTTAATTTCAGGATATTATGAGGGTACAAATGTTTAGGTTACATATATCGCCCTTGCCCAACCCGAGTCAGAACTTCAAGAGTGTCCATCCCCCAGATGGTGCATAATGCACCCATTAGGTGGGTATGTACCCATCCCCTCCATCCCACCATCTGCCTGACATGTGATGAATGTGCCCTTAAGTGTTGATCAGCAACATTGTTAAAATGTCTATACTACCCAAAGTGATCTACAGATTCAATGCAATCTCTATTAAAACACCATCATCATTATTCACAGATCTAGAAAAAATAATTCTACCCTTTGTATGGAACCAGAGAAGACCCCACATAGCAAAAGCAATCTTAAGCCAAAAGAACAAATTGCAAGGCATCAATTTACCAGACTTCAAGCTATACTACAAGGCTATAGTAACTAAAACAGCATAGTACTGGCATAAGAACTGAGACATAGACCAAGGGAACAGGACCGAGAACCCAGCTATAAAACCATCTTCATATAGCCATCTAATTTTTGACAAAACAGACAAAAATATACACCAGGGAGAAGAATCCTTATTCAATAAATGGTGCTGGGAAAATTGGATAGCCACATGTAGAAGACTGAAACAGGATCCAAACTTTTCACCTCTCACAAAAATCAAATCATGGTGGATAACAGACTTAAACCTAAGGTGTTAAACTATAAGAATTCTAGAAGAAAATGTTTGACAACTCTAGACATTGGCCTAGGCAAAGAATTTATGAAGAAGACCCCAAAGGCAATCACAGCAACAACAAAAATAAATAAATGGGACTTTATCAAATTAAAAAGCTTCTGCACAGCCAAGGAAATTATCACAAGAGCAAACGGACAACCTACAGAATGGGAGAAAATATTTGCATTCTATACATCTGATATAGGGCTGATAACTAGAATCTATACAGAACTCAGGAAAATCTGCAAGGAAAAATCAAACAACCCCATTAAAAAGTGAGCAAAGGACATGAACAGAAACTTTTCAAAAGAAGATAGACTAATGGCCAACAAACATATGAAAAAATGCCCAGGCTGATCTTGAACTGCTGTCCTCAAGTGATCCTCCTCCCCCGGCCTTCCAAAGTGCTGGGTGTGAGCCATCTCACCTGGCCCTTTGATAACCTTTTAAATAACAGCCTGCTCTTATGCTACATGAAGATGCAGAGTGTAAATCTATATTTGTCCAATATACCTTGCATATACCCCTAGTCTCTTTAATAATTTCTAACATTGGCTTTAGTTTTGGTCTCTAGTTCACTGTAGGGCAATTTTTCACATATTGAAAACAACCATCAGAATGGATATTTCAAGTATCTTCAGTTGCTTTAAAATACATCATGGAAAAACAAACACCACATGTGCTCACCATTAAATTGGAACTAATTGATCAACACTTATGTGCACATATGGAAATAACAGTCATCGGAAATCAAGCAGGAGGGAGGGGGAGAAGGGGTTGGATAAATTCACACCTAACAGGTACAATGCACACTATCTGGGGGATGGGCACACTTATGACTTTGACTCAAATGGTACAAAAGCAATTTATGCAAAATACATAAATTTTAATAATTCAGTCTGATAATTTCTTATAGAATTATTCTAATTTCTTGTTATCCCTTCAAATGGACTATACCAGAACTTAACACACATTTTCAGGCACAGTTAAACATTAGCGGCATTACTGCCCTTGTTGTAGAAATTGTATTTATAAAGCTGATGTGTGGATTTATTAACGGGGAAAAAATAATTCAGTTGATTCAATAATATTAATAGAGTTTCTACTGTATACTAGCCACTGTACTAAATGTTAAAGTTGAAAGATAAATGAGACATGAATCCTGTTTTTATGTGTATACAGTAGATTTAACTGGTATAAATAAGAGGTAATAGGGAAGAGGAAGATAATAACCCTTACTGGTAATTGGAGTAAGAATTCAGACTTAACATCTGATCTAAACTTTGTCAGACAAATGTGGTTTGCTATGAAGAATAAGTGAAAATTATTCTATGTTATGGAAATAAAGCACATAAAAGAAAAGAATACCAAAAATGAATGATTTATAGTCAAACTATAAATAGCTACCTACTTGCAAGTCATAGAGTATAAGGGCATAGAATGGTAAGAAAATAATGGAAGAACATATTTTAAAGAAAAATGTATGTACATTTAGCAATCTTTTTGATTGAAAGTGTCAGAAAATGCAATCTAGATTGTAGACTGGCTTTAGAAAAAATAGAATAAAGAAAAAGAAAAAAAGTGAAATAAAGAAGGAAAGAAAGAAAGAGAGAGAAAGAGAAAAGAAAGAAAGAAAGAAAGAAAGAAGGAAGGAAGGAAGGAAGAGAAAGAGAGAAAGAAAAGAGATTGGCAGCCCATGAGTTTATTTAGCTTGAGGTATCACTTCATCCAGGGGCTTTCGTAAATCTACTAGGATCTCATCTCTGTAATCCTCTCAGTTCTGCTCTCCTTCATGTTACTAGAACCTACTTAGTAACAAGTAGTACAGCCTTGCATTTTTGTAGTGTCAAGCACAGCATGAAAGAAGTTCCCTGTCCTTCAGAAGTTTGAGGAAAAGTCTTGAGACAGACTCTCATTGACTCACACTGGGTTACATGCCTCTCCCTGGACCATTCCAGTATTTGTAAGATAGAATGTACTATTTGACCATGTCTAATCACATATCTATACTTATAGACAGAGAAGAAATGGAATAAGATTGATTTCCCCTAAAACATACAATTTGAAAATTGGATAACATTATCCCTTCCCACTCCCCACAAGCATCGTTTCTGATGGCAAGGGACAAAAGAATAGATACTATTTGGCCAAAGTTGTAGGAGGAATGGAAATGGGTGTATTGTGAGATATAATTTTTTCTAGGAATATAACAGGATCATCTCTGTTACATGAGCAGCTACTTATTCAGTGATTATGTGCTAGACATTACTCATTATAATCCTCGCAAGCTCTCTCTAAAGTATGTAATTTTATCTCCATTTTATAGTTGAGGAAGATTAAATCTATTCAAGTGTGTATGAAAAACAGTAGAATTTGATCTATGTACCTCTTAAACTAAAATTGATCTTTTCTATACATTATAATGTCTTCATAAAATAATTATAATATTTATTTAAAATAATCTTTAGCTGTACCTAGCTTCAAATAAATGATCTAGATGAATTACTATGGTCGGAATGTTTCCTGCAAAACTCATTGAAACTTGGTCTCTGATGTGGCCATGTTGAGAGGTGGGACCTTTAAGAGGTGATCGGATCTGCTCTCATAAATAGATTAATTCATGACTGGATTAATGGGTTATCATGGGAGGGGAATCGGTGGTTTTATAAGAAGATCGAGAAAGAACTGACTTAATGAGTTAGCATGCTCAACCACCCCATCATCTCAGTGCTCTTTGGAGTTTCCTACCAGCAAGAAGCCTCTCACTAGATATATCATCTCAATGTGGACTTCCCAGCCCCCAGAACAGCAAAAAATAAATTTCATTTCTTATAAATTTTCCAGTTTGGGGTATTATGCAATAGAATATAGACTAATATATCAATGTTTATTAACTTTGGCTGCACATTAGAATTATATACGGAGCTTTAAAAAATACTGGGTCCTGGTTCTCAGTCTTAGAGATATTGCTCTAACTTGGTAACGCCTGTACAATAGGATGCCTGAAACCTGCTCATGTGATCAAAATGTGTACCAAAGTTTAAGGACCATGGGTATAAAGAACAAAAGGAAGTCTGACATAGGAATCCCACTTTATTTTGCACCTAGAGTTTATGGGACTCCATATTTATAGTAAAAAAAAAAAAATCAAAGCCATGATTCTAGCTCTGTTTTGTCTACGCAATGTCTCTTATGCATAGTTACCATCATTAGAATCTGTACATTTTTCTTTACGTGGTGCTACAGTCTGAATGTTGGTGCCCCTCCCTGCTCCCAAATTCATATGTCTAAACCTAACTTGCCCTTTTGAATGGGATTAGTGCCCTTATAAGAGAGGTTGAAAGGGGCTGTCTTGCTCCCCCTGCTATGTGAAAACAAAAAGATGTTGACATCCATGAAGCAGAGAGCCACATCAAATACCAAATCTGTTAGAACCTTTACCTTGAACTTCCCAGTCTTCAGAACTGTGAGCAATAAATTCATGGTGTTTATAAATGACCCAGTTTGAATGGACTAAGACACATGGTTGTTTTAATATGTAAGATTGAAATGAGTGGAGAAGTCATGATCCCTACCATGCAGTGATTTCTTTTTCTGAGCCTAAGAAAAGGCTCCACCACCCCAATGTGATGGTTGACTGAGAAAAATTTGAGAAGGAAGAAGAAATAGAAAAAATGGCTTCTTTGACTTACTAGTTTTCTCTAGGATTGTTATATTTTAGCTCAAACTTGGCTAGACTATCTTAAATCCCATAAAGCTAAATCAGCATTTCAGGAGCTGTGTTGACCAGGTCCTCTCCTCTCCCCATGTGTCCTTTAAGCAGAGAGCAGGAACCTGTCTTCCCCACAGTCTATAAACCCTTTAGTACTGATTCATTAGTTTCTATCAGACACAATCCCTTCCACCTTTGAAGAAGTTGGTTCTAAGAAGAGAGAGATAATTACCTCCTGAATGCTGAAATGGTGTGATACTGTATTTCCCACCTAAATAAAAGGCACAGGAATGTAGACATATATAGTGCTGTAAACGCTAGTTGGTAAAGAACTTAGCAATGAAATAGAGTGAGACTTGGAGATCAGTACACTTCTTTTTATCATGGATAAGATACTATATTAATTGAGTGAATGCTTAAAAGCTATTTAAATCATTACTAAAGAAAAAGTAGTCAGGGCTTGGGTAAAAATGAGCCAGTTTTATTTCCAGGGTAGTACCATACTTCACTAGGGCAGAGTTTCAGAATATGTTCTTTAAGTGTATTAAAATGCCTGATACTATATGGTATATTAAATGATATTCATAGTCTCATATAAATTCTTATAATAAACTACAATAAATGCTAAAGTTTAATGTATTTCTTCCTTTCCTTGTAGATGCTATTATCACAAAGAATTCATTCAACACTTTTCTAAGGTAGTATAGACCTTTTTAAAATATTTAGTAGAGTGTCACTTCTTTCTGAGTCTGATAAAAGTAAGACTTGTCTTTAGTCCTTTAAATATAAAAGAAGCAATATAACTAACATAATTCTCTCTTTTAGAAGAGAGTTCTTAAATTTTCAAAATGAAAAAACTCTTTCTCCTCTAACCAAACTTAGTCTGCAAACCCTGAAAGCAATGTCATCCACATGCCATGTTTTAATATCATAAAAATGTTTATGTAGACTATAATTGTTTTCACCCACCAGACTGAGAATTTTGTTATCTCAATCATTAAGAATTACTTTAACTCTTTATATATCACATATCCATTGAAAATATTAGCAAGAAATGCACTTCAAAACACATGCTTTGTGGTACAATGCGAGGGGGGAAACCAAGTCATTTAGAGGTTCAGGATCCATCCGTATGACTGACAGGTGTGGATTGAGACTCTTAATGTGGACCATGATCTGAACCAGGTACCAAAACCCACAAGGAGAGTATTGAAGGCTATGTAGGGGAGTTTTCATGATATTCCATGAACAAAGGGAGACATTGGATTATTTTAAGCAAAAGAGTGACTCTAACTTATTTATATCTTATAAGACCATTGTAATTTCTTGGTGGATAATGACTTAGAGAGGGGATATTATGGAAATGAGAAGTTCTGTTTGGAGTTCCTGTGGACACTGACCTCCCCCCATAGGTTAATTTTTAAATTCTATGATTACTTATTCTCTTAAATATTTCTATGCAAAATCTCCCCAAGTTTTCTCAACAATCTTAATGTTCAACAATCTGAAGTTATGGAGTCTTTACATGGGGAAAAATCAGTGGAGTGGAGTGGAAATGTATGACTAAAATTATTTAAAATATTTAAAAATTATGAAAGTAATTTTGTGTCTTTCAAATTATTTGTCCAAATTAAGACTATTTTTGCAAGGATTAAATAATGTCTCTTTATATAGAGAGAGTTTAGCACAGTGCCTGGTCAAAAAAATCCTCAGTAAATAGTTATTAATATTAATTAGAGTATGATTTCACTAAAATAATGATGAAAATTGGAATAATAGTTAAATGCACTGAGATGTGAGGAGTTTTATATGTTTGGAGGATCACATATAGATTATTGAAGCTGCAGAATAGAGTAAGAACAAGTGTGTGGTCAACAGCACAGGTATTTGAAAAGATAAGACAACTGAAATGATGAAAAGTGGCCTATTCTGCACTTTGGGAAATATAGACTTTATCTTGTGGATATTAGAGATTTATTCAGGGTTTTAAACAAGAGAATCACATGGGGAGATCCAAATTTTAGAGTGAGTTCTCCGGCAGTGGTCTGGAGGGTGAGGGCAGCAAAATCAGAGACATTCACAGAGCATGGGAACATGATAGGTAATCAGTAAAATCTGTCGAATGAATGAATGAATGAATGAATAATGACTGAGGCCATTATGTGTTAGTAACACATTCTTAAAATATTACTGTTAGTCTAGTAAGTGCCAGCATTATTGGAAGGGGTCGCCAACAGCATCATAAATAAGTTTCAGACTTTTGATCTTGCCACATTTGCATTCTTGACTCATTATTTAGAAAAGGGCACAGAACTCTACAGTATGGGGGCAAGATTTCATCTACTTGTTAAAGCCCAAATCAAGGAGTAGAAGTCAGAGAAACACTATGGCAATTTTTAAAATGATATGGAGTCCATGTGTTTACCTGCCTAAACCATATTCCATTTGTGGCCCATTCTTCTTTTCTTTCTTCCCTTAGAAAAATCATTAAATGTGTGTGGTGGGGGGTGGTTGCTGATAATAGGAAGGATATTACAGGCCAGTGTAATGTATTTCTAAATAAAACTGTTTTCTTAACTGTTATGAATTCAGCAATTTCAATATTTCAGTATAATTTTATTTTCTTGAAATAAAATGGTCACATAAACAAAGCAAACACAAACGAGGTGTTACAGTATAAGCAAGTAGCCCATACCCTCTTAGTTCAACACCGTTTGTTGTGTTTTGCCACGCTATGACCTTGTTCCAACCACATTCTCAATGAAGCCTTGTTAGAAGGAAACATCGATGCTAACATGTTTATACATTTTTAAAAGTTTATACACATTTTTATGCATGGTAATAGCAAGTAATATAACAGCAGGTTTATTTCTCAAAAGTATAAACGATATATTTAATGTGGTAGAATTTTCCTGAAATACGTGAGACAATATCATAAAATAGGTGTAACATCACACAACCAGCAAAAAATACAGATGAATCTTTCTGTTAGTAATAGCATAATGAAAGTGTTGTATCTACCAATTATAAAATAACTAAATGGCTTGCTCAGGATCACACTGCTAATAAGTGGCAGATTTGGACTTCACTCTGAATGTATGTGTCCTTTCCTTCTAATTTTTGGCACATAATTATTCTCACAAATAGAAAATAATTATTTGCTTCGTTAGAGAATATTTAGAGGTTTTACATAACTTAGTACTATTACTGTAAGGCAGGATTAAGTTGCCTGTAGATATAATTATCTTGAGGAAAGTTTGTGCGGTTTTCATAAATTATACACACAACTATTATGTGTGTGTGTATGCACAGTCAGAAAGAGAGTCATAAATCTCACCGAGAGTCATTCCATTGAAGTATATTGTCAGAGGTCTAATACAATGACATAATCTTTTTAGCCACATATTAAATGCTGATGGCTGAAAGACTGTCATGCGTAAGAGAGGACACACATATCCTTACTACAGAGAGCAGAACTAGAAGTAATAGTTGGAAATTGAAGGAAATAGACTTCAGCTCAACCTCAGGCACCGTCTAAAACAAGAGTTTCCTTAAAACGGAACTAGTTGCCTGATAAAGTACTCAGCAAAGAATTTTCAAGCCACACGTTCTGGCATTCTTTTGTGAAGGTGAGAGAAACCATTGCTGCGTGGGGGAATCTTGGATCTGTTCCCATATGGGGCACAATGATAAAACCGGAAAACAGGAGTGCTTGGTGTCATAGTCAGTAATTGTTAGTTCACAGCAAGTTCATTCATTTTCTGCACTGCAAAGTTGCAGGATGTGAATTAGGGTAATTAAGGAGAGGTTGTGACAAGAGTCTGAGAGCAAGTAAACTACATATTGAAATCGGTTAGCCAGAGGGAGAACAGGATTTGAGGAATGAGGTAACCAGATGCAGACATCTGGATAATGTTGATTGGCAGTTTAATGGCTCTTGTCTTCCCCAAATTAGGTATCTAGTGGCTGTTTCTATTCTTTTTTTTAACATGTTGGTATATACAATGTGGCCATTCTGAGGAGCAAGAATCTAGTGAGAAGACTAGGGAGGGCACTGAATACTAAGAGTTAGAAATAACCAGAAGATTTCAGCATGGAAGCTCTATCAGTCCATATCCTAGCAAGGAACAGATGACATGCTCAAATTAGGATAATCAAAGGAGAATTTAATAAAGGAACTTTTGGAAAAGGTATGGGCATAATGTTCAAAAACCACAGGAACCATGCAGGCCCCTGCTCTTAACATGAGAGCTGTTACCACCCCTACATCCAAAAGGGCGAAGCTTAGAAGTGCGTATCTGAATCTGACAGGAGAGGATCATATACAGCAGCATTTCTCAAACCATCTGTAGTAGGGTTACCACATAAAATACATACAATATTTGGGACAGGTTATACAAAACAAATTATTCACTGTCTTTCTGAAATTTAAAAATAACTGGCATACTGTATTTTTAGTTGCTAAATCTGGCAACTTTATCTATTGGGGAAAAAATCAATTTTTTGTGTTTGTTTTCTTTTGTTTACTCTTTGCAAACAGATACTTTTGTAAAATACAATAAAAATAAATTACTAGAAAAGTGAAATAAAGACAAAATGAAAGCTTCCTTTTGAAAAATTTAAATCCAATAGACCTAAAGTTGTACAGTTATAAGGAAAGTTTCCAGATGCTTTTTGTCACCAGCATTGGTGCATGGATCACACTCTGAATAGCAGTAATGCAGAAACAGGCACACTGGGAGGAGTTTTGATTCAGTGAGGGATGTAGAAGACTTCGGGGGGGGGGGGGGGCGGTTCTAGGGAAGTAAGTCCCCAGCTAAATTTTCTTCCTCATCCCCTGGAGGTATCCATTGGCCGGAAAGTAAGGGAGCCACCTGACTCACCAAAACCTATACAGGTCAACTTCCTGGGAGGAGGAGTAAAGTGTAGAAGGATGGAGAATAAAATTTGAAAGGAAAGATTGAAGCTATGTATCATGAAAGCCCAAAGTTGCTATCTCAAACTATGTGAGCATCTGCCAAATGGCACATATCCAACCGGCAGGTACTAATATTATTAATAGCTCAGAGAGTCATTATTTGAAGAAACTAGATCTCATCCCACTGAAAGACAAACCTGGAGGAGAAAAGGAGTTGGACGTTTTTCTTACAGTAAGCAAGGAAATAAATTGCCATTATAAAGTGTGATGGTTTTAGAATGCAGAGACTCAGGGTCAATGGACCAACTACACATCAAGCCTTAGAATCACAATTGTGCATTTCATATATTTGTATCATTCACAAATGAATTATGATTGTATCAGTAGTGAAGCTGAAAATTAAGAGAAACCATCACATGGGATTCTACCTTATTCCATAGAAAATAATGGGTGATAATGCATTTGTTAAGAGCTTCAAAAAGATATATTGGAAGCTGAAACCAGCCCATAGATTTATTGTGTTTGTTTTAATTTTAATTGGTTGCCAGCTAAACATTTAAAATTTATACAAACTTATAACATGGAACCCAGGTGCTAGCAAGGCAACAATCACCCAGACCTGAATACCTGCTGCACCCTTTACTTTAATAGAGATGTAGAACCAACTCTCCTTCACCTGACTTGTTTTACTCATGAATGCCATCTTCCTGAACCTTGGACAGCTCTCTCACGATTCTTGAAATTGACCAAAAAAGAATCCTCCTCTCTTTCCCTAGTTTGTGTTTCATATGATATTTTAGCAGCATGAAATGTTAGAAGGGTTTGTGGAATGCAGGAATCTATAGAAAGAGTAAATTCATTTAAGAGTTCCCAAACTAGGCTATGCCGATCAATTACTTAAGAAACTTGTTAAAAATACAAAGGCCTAAGCCCTACCATCTGCAAATTCTGATCACTTAGGTTTGGTATAGAAAGCAGGAGTCTATTTTTAGTGTCTGCCCTAGATATTTAGATCCAAGTGTCTTGAACCATTGTCTGATCACAAGATGTTTGAAGTCTCATAGTTCAAAATGCATTTATACATTTTCGTCATGAGCTTTGCTTATGAGGGCAACTGTCCCAGTGGTGAAAGTCATTTTTCTTATCAAAGTGCTTACTGACTCTCTCAATATCCAGCTCATTGATATCTGCACTTGGCATTCGATTTGAATATGTCTAAGTTGGAAATTCTTAATCTGTTCCCATCAAGATACAAAAATAAAACACCTTTGTTATTCTGTGTTTGCATTTCACCAGCTAGTACCAGTAGCCCCCATTTGCCCAAGCCAGAATCCACTGAGTCATCCTCATTGGTGTCCTTCGCCTAACTCTCAGCACTTACTAGTATTGATTCCCCCTGGACTCATTGAGGCCCTGCTAATTGAATATTTTCAAGATAAATGTTCTAACATGAAAATGCTTTTAATCTTTCAACTGTTCCTAACTATTCATAAGATGAAGGTCAAACTCCTTATTTAGTACATAGATGTAATTTTTGAACCACTTTTCCAACTTTATGTTTTGCCATGCCTGTGCATTAATATACATTTGATAGTTTTCTTTAAATCAAGTCATCATTTTAAATTTAAATACTTATTTTAACCTCATAATAAGCATTAAAACTGTCCAATAAAAGTTTATATGTTGTTTTCTTGTAATATTAAAATAAACATTTTGAAATGCTTCTCCGAGTTTCTCCAAAAATTATCTCATACATGTATGACAAATGTCTAGAAGCATGAGAATATAAAATTGTTTAACATTTTGCCTTTTTTTCTTCTCAGATTTCTCTTTCCTCTCTTTTCCTTCTGTACCTCCATAGTACAGTACACTCTGTCACTACTGAACATTCTGCAATTGCTTCATAATGCCAGAATATTTTATACCTGAATCCTTTGCTTAGGTTACTCCATTTTGACCAGCTGATCAATCTGTCTCATGAACACCGACTAAAATCTTTCAAGACCCAGCTACTGGATTGTATCCTGTGTGAATTCTCTCTTGACTTGCTATATTCAAGATAGTAAATTTGACTTCTGGCCCTGCTTTACCCACTTTCTTAACACTAGCCTTTTTACCCTTTTATAGTAATCATGGTATCTGCAACACATTTTTAGAGATGTATTTTAGAGGTATATTTTGTCTGCATATCTCTCGAGGCATAACAAAAGTATTGTAATCAAGACATTTGGACCTGGAGGTAAAATGTGTCCTTTCATTTCTCAGCTGTGACAATTACCAGCTTGGAGGAGCTACTTTACTTTTCTGTCACTCAGTTTCATCATCTGCAAAATGTGGCTTATCATTTAATTTCATCAATTATGTGAGTCAATACATGTAATGAGTTTACCATAGTACTTGATACCTAATTTACATAGTTTAAATACCTAGTTCTCAATAATCTATCAATATGGCCAATTTAGACAATAACAACAATACTTACTACTTTATTAATATAACACCATAATACTTATGTATGCATATAAACATTTTGAAAAATAACACCTGGATAGCAAAAAAAAAAAAAAAAAAAGATACATCTAAATGTATCTCTAAGTTCCTGAAGACAGTTGAGGAGACTGATTGAATTTATTTAACTTCCAAATGGTATGTATTTAGTGATCATGAAAGCTGACATTTGAGATCAAGACACTAATTTCCCAAGAAATAATACAGACACACAAGACACAGGCACACACTTATAAATGCCTTTTGATTAGGTTTCTGGCATATATAGAGATAATATCAGATGACTCTCAATAGAAGGTATGTGTTACTTTGACCAAAGAAACATCTTCACCTCAGTGATTCAGATCGGTTAGTTAAATATGATGCTGCACATACCAATGCATCAGTTTCAACATCAGTTTGTTTGTTTTTTTATTTAAAATATAAAAAATAAGTTTGTCCAAATTCATTTGAGTGCTTTTCTTTTCTGCTTGAAGTCTACATCACTTTCCTTAATAACTTTCAAATAGATACACTATTTTCAAAGAGGTATATTATTTAAATATTGAAATTTGCACTCTACTGAATATGTGAGTTCAAATGGTCAATGGTCATATTACCCTAATAACCTGAGGCTTGTTGTACAGTTGGCCCTGTCACTCTGAACTAATGAACGTAAATTATAAGACAATAAATAAATAAGCAGCAGTTGCCCTTGGATGACATAAGTACTGCTTTTAATTATTTTAAACAAGCTTTTTAGAGCCTGCAGTATGAACTTGTTGTTTAATAAACACACTCGAAAAACTTAAACCCTCATTTTGGCTTTTAATAAATTTATGAAGTTACATTAATGGAAGGCCCTGCTCATACAAAGCCTGCTCTAATGGAGTTGTGTCATCTTGGGGATAAATGCATAATGATAGCAGTAACTCCATGGAAATAAAAGGTAGTTCTTCAACTTGTTTATCCCCATGCAAGACAACATAAAATATAATAGCAACTTTGATGAATGTATCTTGTAAATTCTTATCCCGAATTCCACAGTTGTTCAATTTGTCAAATACAATTGTATTAACAAAATAGATATTTAAATATATGCTTTAATGAAAATAGAACAGTTCTGATGGCATCACTCAATTTAAGTGATATGGATCAAGAAATTTATGTATTTTTGCATACTAACTCATTGCACCAAATGCTTCAAAATGATGATGATGATGATCATGTAATATATGTCATATTCAGAGAATGATGACCAACAAAGCCTAATAATGATATTGCTTTTCAGACAAACCTTTCTAGAGACACGAATCTTGACTGTGGATACATCTCAGAGCTATCAGCTTTTCCCAAACAGGCCTTTGAAATCCCATTCTCATAATTTACTCCTGGGATGAAAAAAAAACCTGCATAGCGTTTGGAAAATAATGCAACCTTTTTATCTCTTTGAGATCTAGTGTCCATTAGCACGTTAATGATTTTGTAAAGTTCTGCATTTATCCATTCATTTATTCATTCCATACATATTAACAGGTGCTGATTATGAACATTGAACAAAACAGAAAAAGGTTCTTTCCTCCACAGAACTTGTCCTACAGAGGCATAAGAAAGAAAATAAAGCAATAAATATATTTTAGTTGGTGATAAGTGTTGTATTGAAAGTAAAGTAGTGTAAAGGGACAGCAAATACTTGAGGATACTATTTTATGTAGAATGATTAAGGAAAACTCTAAGGAAAGGAGACACATGTGCAGAGAGCTGAGGGAAGTGAAGAACCAAGACGTGAATATCTGAATACATGCACATCTCAAGTAAATGAAGTAGCAAGTGCAAAGGTCCTGTGACAGGTGCATGCTTGGAACATTTATGAAACAAGTTGACCTGTTAACCTGGGGTGGTGTGAATCAGAACAGATAATGTCAGGAAGGTAGAAGAGTTCACATAGGTGGTGGTAGGGAATTTGGCTTACATTGAGTGCATTTGAACATGTGAGTAGCATGATTTCAATTTCATTTTTAAAGGATCATTCTTGTGGATGAATGGAGAATAGACCTTAACAGGGCAAAGGTAGAAACTGGGAGACAAGTAAAAAAAAAAAAAAACTATTTTAATAATCTAGTGAGAAATAATGATTATTAGAACTGGACAATGGAGGATAGTATGGTGGGATTCTATACATAATTTGTAGATGTGGTCAACAAAAAGTTGTTGATGGATTAAACATGAGGTGTACAATAAAGATTCCTTGGCCTGAGAGACTCCAAAAAAATGAATTGCCATTTACTAAGATGAGGAAGGCAGTGGGAAGGACAAAAGTTATTTATTTTGTGAGGGCATCAAATGTTCTCTTTGTAAAATACTAATCTGGAGTTTCTTAGTATATAGATATATCAGTGGGGATTTTGAGAAGTTATTGGTTACTGGAATCTGAAGATTAGGTTACGTAAAATTTGAGACTAGATAAGATCACTTAAAGATAGGAGTAGAAAATGAAAAGAAATCCAACATCTCAGTTCATGGAGATGGAAATTTGTAAAAGAAATTAAGGTATAACAGCCACAAGTTTAGGAGTAGAACTAAAAGAGAGTGATGTACTAGAGGCCAAGTAAAGAAAGCACTTCAAGAAGAATGGAGTGGTCATCTGTGCCACTTGATCTCTCAATAAAGAGCTGATGGTGGATGCGGAAAATAACTAAAAACAGAATTTGGCAACAAAGGTGTCCTCAAGAGGGCTTAATAGATGATGAGAAGAGAAAACTGGAGAGTATGAGTAAAAACAACTTTCATTTACAGCAAACAGATGAAATAAACCTACAGAGGATAGACTGCTGGTAAGAGACTGTGGGCTCCTGAGGGCACAGTGGAGTGTTGGCTTGGAAAGGGGCAGATTTAAAGTACTCACATCACCAGTTTTCTACACTGAATAAATGGGTTTTCTTATATGGTGGCTTGGATGGTTATGGCATTCTGGATCTCTTGCCTGGATTCTGCTTTCATGTATCACACATCTGGTAAAAAATTTACTCTGCTAAGTTCA